>OY720662.1:12889289-13348529 GCA_963170745.1 Phymatocera aterrima | reverse complement strand
AGAGAGAGAGAGAGAGAGAGAGAGAGGAGAGAGAGAGAGAGAGAGAGAGAGAGAGAGAGAGAGAGAGAGAGAGAGAGAGAGAGAGCGACAGAGAGAGAAAATCTCCTTGATAACTTTACGTATCAGAATAACTAGCTCGAACTCTCGTCCCAAGTTTCCTCGAGCTTTAATTTTCTCTAGGAAGTTAAAGCCCGGGCATAATATAGGTAAAAGTACCGTAGCATCACTCGGGTCGGAGACACGCGTTCGCTGACCATCGTGAAAATTATGCCAAAAGACCAGACAGCGACTTCAGAGCTAAGATATCATGTCTTTCAAAATACGTTTAACATATAAGAAGTAAAGTTACTGTAATTTTCGGTTCCCGTCCATCGTCCATTAAAACAGCAGGCCGTAAATTTTGGAAGAGTAAATTAACTTCGATATCAGATTAGATTACATCGCATTCTCAACAGAGGATCACTTCAGTTGGCAGTATGTATGTAGTAGCACTGGAAATGGTTAATGTCGTTGGAAAATTCGATTCCAGAAGAGTGGCAACGAACGAACGAAGGATCGTCGAATAGCTTGGTTCACCGGACTTCTCGACTCGACTTGCCTCTTCCATCGTATTCGCTGGCCCCACCTACGTAGTAAATTTTACCGTGTGACACCGTAATCCTCGTACCATCCAACTATTAACTTTACGGCGGTCTCAACCGATGCGATGCCTGAAGCTTTCCGTGACCTACCTTCCTACCTTACTCCCTGCAGTTCCCTCTTTACGTAAGTGTGGGAGGATACCCACTCCGCCACCTCCTATTTATCGGCCCTCAAATTATGACGACAATGTATCCTACGAGCTTTCTTGTTTTACTCGATGGATTGGAAAGTTCCAATCTCGAATTGTTTGCCTAAATTTTAATCGTCAGAGAATGAAAAACCATCGAAAACTCCAACCGATATTAAACTGTCATTGCAAGTTCTTCTTTTCCGAAGTCGTAGTACTGTCTCCCCCTTTTATGATATGCTTCTGGCGATATTGCGTTCTCCGTGTGTGTGGAATATATGACTTCTTGCATAGTGTGGTACAGTTCGCTATAGCAAAGATGTATTTCAGCTCTGAACAATTAGGGATATACTCACATGATACGCGAGGAGTAATTCCTTTTCCCTTCAGTGAATAGATTTACATTCTGAGCTCTGTACCAGCAGAACTCATATCGTACGTTGGTAAATATTCAACCAAGTTTAATATCGTCGGATGAGGGGAAAATTACTATTTACTATTTACCAAGTAGGCGAGCAACGTACTAAAAAGACCCGCACGAATCATTGGATGAAGTAACGTTAACGTTACATATCTACATACCTGGGTGTGGAAGCGACGTTTGAAATACCCCTGAAACATTTGAAACTATATAAGCGCGCGTTTATTCTATGTCAGATTATTTCTATACTTCAATTGACAGAATGACTAAAGATAAGAAAATAATGGCTTTCTGTCAAGTTTCGTTCACCATTTTCTAAAGTTTCAAGAATATCTTGGTTTTTTTTCTGTACTCTGTAATTTCTTACTTATTATTCAGGGCCTAACGTACCTACCCACCTACCTACCCACCTATCTTAACCACGCTCTTGACTAGAAATTGAAAGTGAACGTGACCTCCAGTATAATATTCCCCGTTTACGGGCTGTTTCTTCTTTTTAACGAGCAGCGGGGCCACTTTGAATTGAGCCTAAAAACGAGCACTAAAGTCGAAGGACCAAGAAATAATAAAGAACCGTCGCTATAGACGTTGATGGAGTGATGGAGAGAGGAAGAAAATTTCCAAAAGACAAAGAACGAACGAATGCGATATGAAATTCGAACAAATTTTAGAAAATTGTATCAAGATTACAGTAGGTATTATATTCCTATGCATCCCATAAAAAGATATGGAAATTCTCTCCGTGTCCACGTGTCCACAGTATAATACAGCACGGACAGAAATTTGTTAATGGTGATCGAGTTTGGCTATAAACTATTCGAAGGCCGATGATTTACTGCCGGAATCCTCTCATTCTTCGTCTCCTTGCTATCCCTCTTCTCCAGTTCACAAGAACAGCAAGAAACGGTCTGACAGTGTGGAACAGAATTCATCATCGCGTATGACAACAATATTGTATTCGTATAGTTTTTGTACACGAAGTGAAGTAGGCTCTCTTCAACTGTCTGACTATTACTCTTGACTGGCGCTGCTCCACCGCGCCGGGAGCCTTATATCTTTGGTCAGTTTGTAAACAAAAGCCAACCCAGTGATCACCGCTATTGGTAGGTAAGGCGTTCTGACGTGAAAAAAGGCGCGCTAACTGTCCAAAGACCCCCATCCCGCAAACTTAACGTAGATTCTATTCCATAATACTGAATTATGGCTGTCGATTGATCAGAGTAATATTTCAGCTGATTCCAGTATTAGGAAATAAATCAGCAATCGAGTGCATAACCGAGTAGGTAGTTGTTGCATACTCTGTGCATCTGGCCGCAACCCTCTTTAGGGATATCCCATTAAATTCAGAGATGCGCACACGTGTAGTATATAATATGCGGTATACAATGAGTAACTAGACTTAATTGTGATCTGTTACATCCACCGTACGTATCTGCTGCACCTACCTTGCCATATTCACAGCCGCGGTAGGTAGGCATATGTACTCCATTAATTACGTCTTGATTGGAACAGGTGTAATTTTTGTTAACCACTGCAGCAGCGAAGTCGATGCGCTCCGATTACCTCGCGAGAGCTAGCTAAATCGATATTCGGCAATGTTGGATGTATAGTAACTAGTATACAGTCAGATAGTGTGCATACTCGTGCACAACAGTAGACGATACATGTATATAGTATGAAAAGTTTTCACGAGATACCTAAATACAAGAAAAACCCCAACAACGAAAGAATGATGACGTTATTTTTCGTATTCCGATTTTTTGTTTGCTTTCTCTTGCTTCCCCATCTGGTGGCAAAAGCTCCGTTGAATTTTTCACAGACCATTTGATACACGACAGTTAGAGCCAATGATGGTAGAGTATTGGTGTCGTTTCTGAAAATCATACCATGTACATTTCTCAAAATGTGCGGTGACAACTGTCTGTTAAACGAGAATAGGGCCTTCGAGATTAGATTGGCTTCCGAGTTATCGTGAAATCTTGAACCCTTCTTTTCAACAAAATGTCTGCCACCAAATAGTAGAATACCTCTTACATTCCAGATATGATAAAAAGCTGCGTCCAGAGAACTTTCAGCATTATACGAAACCGATTTCTCTACGGGTTTTAGTTTAATCGGCGCTGTAATAGGACTGTCTTTATGGAGTGCAAATTGATAATAGCGTTTCAACGGACTCGGACAAATTGCTGGGGCGGCGGGTATCGACAATTTCTAAATGAATTTATTCCGTGATGATTCATCTGCAATCTCTTTTGTCGCTTTCTAGTATTCTTTGGCAAACAATGAACATGCACAGTTTGAATCCAGCCTTTTTCCCAATTGCAATAATAATTGGATCACTGCATAGTGGGTAATGCATGGTAATATATGTATATGAAAAAGTTGCCAACCAATTCTGTGTTCATAGCGAATAATCTGCACATACCTATACACACTACTTTGATGATTATCAATAGTCCTGGGCGTTGTGATGCAGATACGTCTACTATTATATCGGATGTGTATCAGGTATGCGAAGGGTGATCTGAAAGTCTGAGCGCACTCTGGTGCGGAGTGTATGCTTGAATTTGAGTAAAGACGCGTTGTAGTTAGCCTGTATATAGTGGGACTTGCGCGACCTCATTTTGTGCAACTATTCTCTGCCGTAGAAGCTAATCCAACTTCAACTTTCGCTTGTGATTGTAGCAATGTGGAAGAGAATGTTGAGAAACGAAGTTACTATTAGAAATCGAGTAATACGTTATCCTTTGCTCATTTCTTTTGTATCTTCCAATTTTTCGGAAACGTAACGTCAATTTATTTAACAAAAGCAATCACGGAGACCGGGGATAGGAGTCGGACAAGGAGGAGAAAAGAAAATGAAAACAATGCTCCGTCCGTAACCACTTAACGAGAGGATTCGAGTGCGGACAAAACGGCCACTTGGGGAAAAGTTTGCTAAAAGTTGATAATGGGCAATTTACCAGTAGGAAATCGAGTTTCACTTTCATTTAGGACTTTCCTTTGGTCTTGAGGGCCTACCTACCTGCCCGACAGTCGAAACATGGTTCACAGAGACCAGGATTAAACGCATGTTTTAATATTATAAAAATAATGATCACGGAATCATTCCGTTTCTATATTTTTATCCATTTCAATTCATAAGTTACTCATTCTCTGCCACAGAGAATAATCGACGCCCCTCCCTCCGGCGATTAATTTCCGAAATAGGAATGATCAACGCCATTAGATTTCATTCGCGTTTCAAAATTGGCCTATTCGGTTTTTTCGTCCACCGTGCAGGCACACACGTCATATATCTATGCGCATGTAGTTTATTTTGGCAACTGACTAAAGATGAGCTTTATTTGACGTTGAACTGGTTCAGGTTGACTGAGCAATTGTGAAATGAAGGAGATGCTGCTGCTGCTGCTGCTGCTGCCGATGCCGAGCTCTTGAACTGTACATAGTTTGTAGTGTGTGGTATGTGCGAGCATATACGATAATACATATATAGATACACAACCTTGCACAAAATGCAACGAACCGAGCTAAACCTCTCGTCGAAGAATTTCTATGGTACCTAATATACGTATACCGTATCGTATACCTACCCGTTCTCGGTTCTCGTGTAACTTTTGTGATACGCGATCTTTCATGTAGGTACATACGTACTTCTGGTTGAATGGAATCCTTCAAGTTGATTAGGGTAGAAAAGCATCCAGATATAAATAAAATGGGAAAGCTTGGGATCTTGACTTGTTGAAAATAATTTGAGAAACGTTTATAAATGAAAAAATAAGTAAAGAAAACTTACTGCAATGATTTAACCTACCTATATTTACGTACAATCAGTTTTCGGTGACGTTTGAGAATGTTCTCTAGAGTATTCGCACGATTCAGTTGTATAGAATATGTAGAATCCGTTGGAATTTGACGAAATTTTCTATCCTATATTGTCGAAATCCGTTGAATTTTTCTTTTGCAAAACTATGTATTATCTAGTCAGAGGATGTACTGCATCCGCAGCCAGCTATATGTCAGTTAATTCTAATCATAGTATAACCGTGATACTTGACCGAACGAACGAGAGGAAAGAAAGAAGACAAAGTAATACGAGCGGAGAAATATAGAAGAGAAGAGGTAAAAAAGAACGGAAAACAAGTCCAATAATTGGAGACTTTCATCAACTCCTTCGCGTTTCTTTGAATTTCCTGCCACTCACAGATATAAGTTGAGAGAGAGATAGAAAGTGGGAAAAAGTGTAAACGTTTATTTTACTTCCTTTTCGATTTTTATCAAGTCAAGATAAAATTCCAACGTATTAATTGGATAATTATATTTTCTAATTCCTATCATCATTCTATGGTTGATAATTTTTTGATACGATTATAACACGATTCGCGTGGAAAAGTACAAACACAAGATGAGAAATAGTAAATTATAGTATAAAACTAAAGCACCAACGTTTCTGAACATCGCTCGGCGTGAAATGAACTTGGCGAACGTGATCCTACTTCGTTATCAGATACTGCAGTTTAACTGGTCCAAAGTTTTGTCCTTGATTAGAAAATTTTCTAGCAGATTTGAAACAAAATTATTATAACAAAGTTTGGTAATAATGCTCTCCAAATACTACCATTTGTAGATTCTCTTTTCCTTGATGCAGTGAAAAGAATATGTGATAAAATGTAATACAACCTGTGAAATACTGTTTGAACGTAGGGCAAGAAATTTCTGAAATATTTTCAGCTTTCGATGTACATACAGTAGAAAGGTTGATGTTGTGTATAATATTGGAAATTCATCACACCTCTCAACGGGATATTTTCACATCGAACGTGTCTTCCCATCTCGTTGAAAAATACGCTTTTCTAACTATATTTGAGCCTGCCTGAAGTACTCAATAAATATCACATTAGATCGTAAGCAGTTTTCCTGTCACTTCCGATGCAGAATCTCCAGGATAAAACTCTAAACTAAACATGCACATCAGATATAGTGTACGCATCACTGAAAATCAACATTGACGTTTACTGGCGCAAGAAATTTATATTTTGTGCTTCAAATTTTGAAGTTGAATATTACAATGTAGATTGGAAGTTCAGCCCAACTTGGATGATGAATTTCCATCGTCTAAATTATTATAATATGACCAGAGAAAAGTTACGTATCGTGCACATAGGCGCAGGTATACCCATAGTACGAAATTACAGCCTAACAGCGAAAGAGAGAGTGAGAGAGTGAAGGAAAAAAATTTAATAAGGAAGGATTAATGGGTTTTAATCTCTCCTAACGAGGCAGAAATGTTGTGAGGGAAATGTAAATGACTTATGCAGGGAAGAGCAGTTAGGGACTGGAGGGGAAGAATAACGGTCAACTCTGTGAGTTTCAAATTATCGTGCGAAAAAAGTGTTAATCATTGAGATTCGAAAAAAGCTACCTCACAATCCGCATAGCAACAAAGAGACAGAAATACAAAGAGACAAGGTCCCTATACAACTACACCTCGACCTCTACTCCAAAGAACTTGGATATTACGAGTTAGGAACTTGCCAACCAACCAACACAATACCATTATCAATTCGGTTTCGTATCCAAGGAAACGAACGAAAACGTCGAACTCCTCCTGATCGACAACTTCGTGATTACTTTTAATTTCACTTCGATACTTTTAATACTTACACTTGAATGATTGTATCATATCTTCTAGAAGAATGCTTTTGAACTGGGGAACTTTTCGTCCGTGATGAAATTTCAACATGTTTTCGCAATACGGGGCGATTCCTGCGCAAGCGCTCGTACGTTACGCCCCTGACGATTGGGCCACCTTAAAACGGAATAAGTACGTCTTATTTGTCCTTTGACTTTCCACAAAAGAATTGGATCCTCGATTGACCCTTCTTAGATGTAGAAGATTCAAGGAAAGATTTAATCTCCAGTTTTGATCTGTAAACCGAATTTATTTATCAATGGCTTTTGCCGTGGTTCACTTTGTCCGCTCCTCAGTCTACGGAAACTTTTAAACAACGTATATAAAGTTCAACTGGAAACGTATAGGAGAGGCTGCAGGCTTGAGTGGGACAGAAATATACTCTTTCCTTTTCAATCTTCAATCCAAACTTCTGCAACATTTTGCTGTACCGACAAACTCCTACAGTCGATGCTTTTTTTCTCTGTCTTGTCTCTTTGTATACTACCAGCATTCACGTACACAGATTCTGGGCGCTTTTTGCTCGAAATTGGCTGAAGAGAGTCGAATCGAAGAGACAGAAAAATATTGAGATCGGAGTGAAGCAATCTAGTTATGAAATTGCAAGAAAAAAAATTGTCAGAGGTTCGTGAACGAAGAAGAGAGAATAATAATTCTCGTTTACTGACTTTGAGGCTTGACACGGTGAACGGTTCCCCGTGTTCCTCTCTGCGTTCGTCAAGTACGTGTTTGATTTTTTTCAAAGTGTTCACGACTCGTTCGCCACCTCGCTTCCTAACGACTTCGAGAGGTTGGATACAACGAAAAGCCAGCGAACACCACTGCCTAATGACGACCTGCAGGGTACAGGACACGCCTTGAGCCAACGCCGGGAATCAGGAATGGTAGTAATTAGGAAACTTGGGTGATTAACGGCCTCACTGTACCCACCACCAGCCCACCGAATAGCTCACGATTGAGGGTAGGTCAGATCCCCTGCCCTCCTCCATCATCCATGACCGCGTGACGGACTTTTTTATATTATATTATATTATTATTATCATCTTCATCATTATTATACCAACGTGTGCGCGTTTCCATCAATGGTCTGTCCCCTCTTACAATAAAGTGTACAGCGAGGCCTTGCGGCAAGGTTATCAGATTCCGAAAAGACAGGATACCTAAGTATATTTGAATCGAGGTAAAATATCGGTCAGAAAGGTTTGAATAAAAAATTGCATTTTAAATTCTGACGGTTTCCATGAGGCTGAATCTTGCAACGTTGAAGATTTAACATTTGTACGACAAGAATGCCATTTTAAACGACTTGCTCGAAAGCCAATGAAGCTGAAGTTCGTAACGTTAACGCAACGACGTTGGCGAAAGTATAAATATCAGCTGAAATCTTTCGGTCAAAAAATATCTTGTATTTCTTTGTGGTTTTGAGAATCACCGGCGTCGCCTTTCTGGGCGTAATCTCTCCTGTTCCTGTTGCGTTAACGTCATAAAATTCAGTCTGATTGGCTTTCGAGCAATCAATTTAAAAGAGGATTTTTCTATTACAAGAGTTAGATTTTGAACTCGATTTGTTCTCTCTAGTAACTGATTTCTACAAGATATTGTTCAAAGAAATTTAATACGTTGTCATTTGAAAAAGAGATCATTTTAATCTTGAAGAAAATGATGTCATCTCGTTGTACGATTTGATGGCAGTAGTCAGCTTGAAGCTGATCCACTTTGGTAATAAGCTGGGAAAATACTTTGCGAAGACTGCACAAAATTTGACTTTATTCCCTAATGAAATTTCAAGATCCGTACTTTTGTGGATGATATTTACGAAATGTCGAAGAAGCATTGTCAACATTTGTTGATCAGGAGTGGCAATCGGAAATTAAACTGGTCAAGAAATCGTCTATAGTGGACGTCCACGGATGCAGCTATATTAGACAGGAAGTCACGCGACGACGCGACGTCCTTGTAATATCGCTTGTACCGTTTTCTAACGAACTTTTATTATCGTTAGTATCAGCTACTACGACTGGCTAGTGTTCGAAAGAATCACGAACGTCAGTTGATTCCTCCAGCTCTTAATATAACATAAAACAGCTTTGAGCGTTGCATTATGACGCGTTTTTGTAGAGTGTAAATTTATTAAGATAATTAAAAGGGCTGGAACAGCAGTGTCGTGTCAGTAGGAGGCTGAAGCCTCTTCTATTGTAAGGTTCGTGCGTATAATATGTCGAAATTTGACACCCTTTACGTACGTGAGAAGAGAGGTTTTTTTTCTTATCTGCAAGATCGTCCCAGAAGTAAAGAAGGAAGAAGGAATTTAGTATTAAATTTATCAGCTTCTGTGTTATTAATCATCTCCCATGTATATATACAATATATAGATATATATATATATGTAGTATTGATCCTACAACGCGATACAAAAACGACGTCGGCCATTTAATTTTATCGCGTTCCTTGACCCATGCGTCCTTTGAAAATATATATCTACCACCACCACCCTATACCTACGAGTATACTCATATAGCATCTTATAGTATATATCATGGCTCTGCTGTGAAATAAGTCCACAGATGAATCAGATTTCATAGATGTAAAATACACGAAACTATACAAACAACGTGAATACCTGAATATCACATGTCCACAAATCGTTTTTAATTATTACTTCAAAATCAATGTGGTATAGATTTCTTAATTTACGATAAAGTTCGCTCCTGCATAGGTACATCCTGTATGTTAAAGTACACGCTACTTCAGTTTGTACGACTGTACGTATTATAAACTACCTAATACTGCGTCAGTTATTGTTACAATTGGTTTAGTTCAGTTACGCAAGTTAATGGGCTACAATAAATTTGTTGACGGACAAATTTTACCACGAATTTGTAGCAGATAATTTACCTACTACTACTCGGATAATAATTTCAAGTTACATTATTTGCAAACTGATATATCAAACTATGTAGTATATGGGGGTTGCTAAGGCTTGCTAATTAATCTTTCGCGATCCTTTCAAAATAACGATTACTTTTACGTTCTATTGAAATTTTGTATTTTTCGTTTACTATCTTGAAATTTATACGGTGACCGTATCCAAAGCTTGAGTTTGTTTGGAAGCGGAGAGTGACGTTAGTAACTTCTCAAACCGCAGTGTCCAAACCTGTGAACGTATAACGAACTTTCCACTATGCAATCAGGAAAGTATCCACAACGTTACGTACGTATCATGCATTAGAGTTCTCAGGCTTGATTTACCTCCACTTGCAAACTTGGTTGTGCTGTTCAATTACCGATTCATCGGCATTTGGTTGGTTTCGGAAATTGGGAAATTAGAATTAATGTAAGAAGTATTTGAAAGTGAACCATTTTTTTCGTAATGAAAGAAGAACGTGTACAAGAGCGACGAAAAATACTCGTCCTATATCTAGGGCCGGAGTTTACTGATATATTATATATGTACCTATATATATACTCCTACAGTCATTTTCAATAACTTCGTGAAAAGTAGAACTTCTCTGTAACCTGGAAAACAGATTCCTTTAGGCTAGGAGAGCCTTTTCCTTCGGACGAAGAACTACTACCACTTGAAGTTCTCGGGCTTCTGGATAAAAAGAGAGATATCTCGGCGGCTCGGGTACGGCAGGTAGATACTGTAGTTCCTTCTGGGATAGAAAAATAATAAAGCAACAAAGTTTGGTGAAAACTTTGGTTTTAAAATGATATTAGCTACGGGTAGAGGGCGCACCAGACTCCAGACAAAAACTGTAGCCCCGATCTATACGAGGAGTACAAAGTAATGACAAACTTTAAAACAAGTCCAAGACCCTGGCCTCCTCCACTGGGGTATTTCCACAACCACTGCAACTATCAAACTTTCGTTCACCCTATCCCATCCAACTCGCGTCCGAAACCTTAGTTTCGAATGTCTTCGAAAACTAAAATGCAATATAAGACTTCACCGAATAAAACTTACTGTCTCGGGCTTATCGTCATCCGAGGTTACAAGCCGAATAACAAACAGACGTTTTCTTATTGAATTGTGTTTAAGGCCTCGAGTTATGAGAACCTTTACGTAATGCAACACGCCACGAATATTAATTGCGAATTCCCGATCATAGAGAATAATAACATAAATATCAAGTTGGTTTCCTCGTGTGCTGAGAACTGAACGATATACCCTACCGTATATATGTAACCTTTGCCACGGTTGTTGTTATGCCCACGTCGACCATTCGATGTACAATATCTAAAGCATTTCACATTTCAACCACTAAGGATTCTAAACTTTGATTACCTCTTGAGGCTGAATGGAAGAAAGAAATGGGATCTGAACCTCTTGGGTCTTTATTTCATCGTAGGAGCCTACGAATGTCCGAGGTTCTCGTGTCCCCGGGGTTCTTCTGAAACCTGAAAGGTGTACGTATAGAAAAGAAAAAAGACGAGGTTGAGGAGGTGGAGGTGGAGGTGGAGGTAGAGGTAGAGGTGAGAGCCGTTGCAAAGAGTAACGAAAGAGGCGTGGACCGATTTATCTAGCTGGAGTAGAAACCCAGACCTACCTACCTCTTCTCTTCGTTGCTAGCGCAGTGCAGCCCTGCACTAAATCACACCTCTCTCTCTCTCTCTCTCTCTCGCCCCCCCCCCCCCCCCTCTCTCTCTCACAGTGTTTCTCTCTTCTTTCCTCTCTTATCTCTCCGGTTATAGTCTGAGAGAGTCTGTGAGAGCTGCGCTAGGTGAGATGCAAAAGACAAGAGACTGCTAGCCACTTAGCCTTTCGTTATACCACTATACCTACCCCCCAACATGCCCACCTACTCCTGGTAAAAGTCGTTCCGGAAAGGTGCGGGAATAAAGCAATTTTCACACTCAAGAGAAGAAAATGTGAGGCCACCGTAAACGCATTTTAGGAAAAGGATCTTCGTCTTTTTGTCTCGTTCCTTCTTTCTTTAAAAGCTTCGACAGATATAGGTGTGTAATGTCTTAATGCAATCCGGCTATATAGCAACTAAATTCAATCAATTTCTGATAGTAATCATTTATATTCATGATTTTTCTTAATTGTACTTTTCGCACCCACTTCACGTGTTTGAAAATTTCTCGTCCTTTCGCTAAGCCAAGTTTGGTAACTAATGCGATTGCTGTTAGACATTTAGAGAGAACGTTAAAAGTGCTTTCTCGTAAACTCGCTACTCTAAACTTTTGTTTTCTTTTTTCTTCGCTTCTTTACCTTTCCTTTCCCTTTTCCGTTTTTTTCCCCTCTTTTTATGGTTTCGTTTCGTTTGTTTTCCATTTACTTCCGCTTTTTGTTTCTTTTCGCCTTTGGTCAGACGAGAGAGTGGAAATGGGATTTTTAGACAATTGTAGAACAGGAAGAATCCGAAGTCTGGAAAAGCTTTTTTTCATTCGAATGAAAATAATGCTTCGAAGTTCACAAAACTAGGAGTTCTTCAATTTTTATGAACAATTGTCATGGACAGTATGATGAAAAATGGATAAATCTTTGAATAACCGTTGTTCCGGACTGTGAAAGATCCTCGTAACTTAATGTGAACATTTCATCACTGGAATCGTCTTCTGATGAATTTTAATCACAATATTCTAATGGCGAATAGATCGGGTCGAAAGTATTCGTGTCGGTGCTCTATTTCCTCGGTGAAATAATGCCGTAATCAGTGTTAACGTAGGTTACTCGGAATTCGCCAAGTTCTTAGCACCGCGTAATTATATGTAGAAAATGATGAGGAGCAGGTGAACTTCCGTTGCAAGACAAAGCAGTAAATATATACAAGCTTACGGAGGGCCTTAGCTGCTCACAACTTTACAAATAACGATTCCGCACATCAGCCATGTAGTCATACAAACTCCTCCGCCGTGTACCTACCACCTGGCTTCTCTCTAATTATAAACACCGAAGAGAAAAGGATATCCAAAATTCACCTCGGAATGGGAAAAGAAAGATCATATGGCCGAAGGCGGAGGCAAACGTAGAGGTATACATATAATATTCAAAGCGTCATTGACTTGTGAAACGCGAGCTTGTCTAACCCTTCCCTAATCTATCTCGACGCCTACGCAACTTGAATCTTGAGATGAGGGACGACGCCCTTCGCTTCGAAAGGGTGCGAAGGTAGCTTCAGGGTCCTTCCAACTTCCCCTCGCCTCGCAGGTCCAGACCTTAAGCCCTACTAAATACTTCGGAAGGGTATGGATAGTGCGGGGAATATGGGACGATAGAATCATCATCTCTCTCGTAACACTGAGCAATTCCGGCTGACTAAATACATAGACATAAGTATGGAAATTCTACGCATGTATGTATTTACGGTTGGGTTAGTTTCCTCTGCTATTAGCCACATCAGTTACCTGGTTACTTGGAATTATGGGTTTGAATTAGGACGGATATTGTTGAAGCGGGTAGCCATGATTAAAGGCTGCAGGATACCATGCTAAATATGTACTGGAAACGAGGACTGCACGTAAAGGGGTAATAAAATTTCAAACTACATGCTGATTTTTATATCGAACTTCCCGACGGATTCTAAAGCGTCAAAGGGTACCCACTAGTACTCGTACACGTCCGCTTCCAAGGCTGTTCCTAAATTAGGTTTTAAAGAAGCGAAGAAGAGGGCTGTTTGCATGAGAAGTTTGAATCAAGTTTAGCAGCTGCGGCTGCTGCCGCTGCTACTGCTACTGCTGCTTCTGTTAGCCATAGTTAAAACTATAGAAAGTTAGCTAGGTGTAGGTTCTTGGTATAGATATAACCCAACCGCAGCTTAACGCAGTTTCATGAAATAACGGAATAACAATTCAAAATAGCAGTCGAGTTGCAGCTCGTATCTTGCCGGTATCTATAGTAGGACGGGCTCGAGGTCGCCTGAACTTCTTTTTCTCCTCAAAGTAATTCTGTAATCGAAAAACTTTACGATGGAACAAATTTTTCATATGTAGTCTGCTGTACTAATGTTCCGCTTCACCAAATGCATGATGATTATTTTCATGTAGTTTAATAAAAAAGACTAAAGGAACGGGGGATGACTTGTGTATTGCGCGCCAAGACCCACAGTTCACTGAACGTTTCGTTTTTTGTTTTTCTATCTTTCATCGCTAACGTCGATTTGATCCAAGAGATGGAGTTCCCAATCATTAAGCATTCTCAAAACGCGTTATCACGAATTATACATATAGGTATGTATCTAACGAGCTTCCTCTATATCCTTATATCCTCAATCACCCTGAGGATCACTGCAGGAATTGGAAAACTGGCACGAAATTGCACATCGAATCGAATTCGGATCGAACTCGCAAAATTCGAGGTTGTACGATAGATAAAGAAAAAAAAAAAACTACACTTGCTATAACGATGCCGATAACTACAGAGTTCAAAATTCAATTGCAGTAATAACTAAACGAGCGTCCAAACGAGAAGGCATGCTTTGGTTTGGGGGTTAGTTTTTTTTATCATCCCCTGGTTTTTCATTTCGCACATTTCGGCTTTCCGTCAATAATCACGATAATTTTAGGGCTTCAAGTTATCTAAAAAACGAGAAGAAAATGAAAAAGAGAGAATACTAAATCGTTGTCATGCATCTGTAACCTAATAGACGGAGGCCCCTGCAGAGATAGTAAGATATGTTGAATTTTTGCTCAGTTATTCGTAAACATGAGAACTACCTTTGCTATTTAAGCGAAACTGGTTAATTTGGTTAACAAACACGATTTTAATCTCTACAGAATAATCCTTTCCACACATACGCTATCTGCAGGCTTTGCAGGGAGATGACTGCTGCCGGTACTATAAATTCCAAGATAATGATCGTGGTACGTCTGCGTTCGCTAAATCTATGGTTCGCTACGGGACCCATAAGTCAAAGCTGCAGCAGCAGCAGAAAGCTATAGCGAATTGCTCCTCGCGTCTCTCGAATCAAATTGCCTATACGTAGCTTTTGAATTTATGAATTATACAAAAATTTCATTGAATTTCTCTCTCAACAGAATTCAAAGAGCCCTAAGTCATATTCAGAAGTACAAAGTCGCTATATATACCAATTCCAAAGGGTCAAAGTGCCATAATGATGGGGGAGAAACGGCATTACGAATGTGAAAGTAAAAGCGATAATCATTTTTCGTTCATGAAAACGTTGAATGAAATCTGGGTCGCTTGACGTCTGCATAGAACTAACGATGAAACAAATTTTCAATAGTAGATTGGTGCGCATCGAAATTGTGGTTTTGTATTGGCGATGAGATGAAACACGAATAGATGGACTTGACAAGTCGCATAACGGCGCCCGTTATGAACCATGAAATGATGTCGTCCTCTGTCACTGTTAATTGTCAGTCAATGGGATTACTCGGTTATACTAAACTGTTGAATGATAATTGAGTCGCCGAATGATACAACAAAATGAACACATCGCCATAACTGTTCTCACTTCGAACCATATTTTTATTTTCATTTTATAAGCCGGACTCTGAATCTGATCTGAAGAAATCTGAACAAACTCGACACTTCAATACATTCGAAGTATAATCTTCGGTAATCTCCTGAATCACGTTGCTCAAATAGAGAGTCATTTCATTTATTTAAACAGCCTGAAATCCGTTCGCGCGGGTACCCCTGAAATTGAATGTGACTCACGTCCGCCTAATTTCCCATTTTTAGATTGGAATATCTATGACGCTAAAGTTCTCAACCTGGTTGGTTTAAATTCAAGTTTCCTGATGTGATTCTGAGTGACTTCGGTGCGACTAAGTTTGAGTTGAGGTGAGAGATTATTAGGACCTAGAAAGCACCCTTCATTATTCAGGAATATGAGTTTACGCAGTGTTACGTACTTCAGATCTGAAATCGACGCCTCCGTAGAAGAGCCGGCTATTTCGGGTGAGGCTCGAAAAACCGGCTGTTTCGCGATTGAAATTTTCTCCCCGCAAATTAAGTTGGTAACACCGTCGGGCTGAATATAAAACTCTGCAAAACTCAAAGTTACAAACGTTCAAGTGATTCATCAATCGATATTGAATAAGAATTTGACATTTTAACAAGTTGCATTGTATAGTTCCATTTATTGTCTTATTCGAATAATTTTAACCAAATCTTATTCTATAAAGTTATACAAAAAATGAATTTTTTCTTTTCCGTCGGAGCCGTCGAAATGATCTAAGGAGGTACTACTTGAGCCCTGAAGAGAGACAGGCAGACCTGTAGAAAGGGATTTGGTGTATCCGGGACAGCTGAACTGGCGTAGTTCCAGATGAAAAGAAATTATGTAAATTTAATTAACTTGAAACGTTTAGATAATATACCCGGTTAGAAAAGCGCCCGAGCCGCAGTCTTCTTTATTCGACGAATGAAAACTAATTTCTTGCTTACTACAGTGGGAGCCGTTCAAGGTAAACTTTCACGGAACTTGAACACGCTAAGTTTTTGGCACCACGGATCAAAGCTGGTGACTGTATGCGGAGTAGATGCCATGCCGAAAAAGCACACGGGCTTACTCACGATTAACAAAAGCTCGTAGAATCTTTCATACATAATCGTTGAGCCGGTCCCCGCCCTTCCAAACTCTACTTTTTCCAAATTTCTATTTTCCACAAGAACCCTTTGCGTTCGCCTGAAGCAAGAACAGAATTATCCCCGTGAGACTGAGTCCTCTGCTCTTATATGTTATAGAACGGGGTAAAAAGTATAACGACGTTGTCTGTTATATCGCGGGTATAGCAGTATGTAGTACAGTATACTGCAGCGGACTGGGTTACCGGTTGAAGGCGGCCATATTGCTTTACCATCTCCCAGTCGGAACATAAATTACAACCACTGATAGCCACCGTGGGACTTGGAAAAATTACTTGCTCTACATCGCTACGAAGTGCTCCTGATCCTTCTTATTTTTTCTTCTTTCTCCTTTTTGTTTTGACCTAGGTTTTGACCAAGCTTTCAAAGTATTTCTGTAACGTTATCTGAATGTTTTGAATAATAGAATTGATCTCTGCGCTGTCACTGATGCAGCAACATATGCACTAACTGCGCGAGTATCGATCCCCTCATAATTGATTGAGAAGACACATTTTTGTTTTCAACTTTTCGGCTCATATCGAATTCCCTTCACCGCATGCGTCAATTAACAAATATAATCATAGTCTTCGCAACCTCATTTACATCTCTTTCCTCAATCATTTGCAGTAAGCGGTGATCGTTTCCCTTTATTTTCGGCTCAACACCTTACCTCACCTTTCGCCCTTCGCCCTTCGCCCTTCGCCCTTCGCACTTGCCCTCCTCCTTCGGCCACGAACTGGTATAACCTAACAGGGTATACGTTTTAGGAACTTTCCTCAGCCAGAATTCGGTCGGTTGTTGAATTAGATATATCTACAGGTTAGTCACGTGTGGCGGAAAAGGAGGAGGATGAGAGATCTTTTAGGCAATGCTGTAATTACTCGGGCCTTCCTACTACACTGCCTATACACACGAGACATTCGGTACACCTGCGCCAACCAACAAGGGTCGTTCCTTGCAAACAGAAATCTCGTCGTCGTTTCGTAATATGATCAAAATGAAAATCTAGGTCACACAGAAATGATACGTCAAGAGGGTCGGTGGGGTTGGTAGGTAGGTAGGTAGGTAGGTAGGTAGGATAGGTTGCGTTCGGTCGGACGAGAACACGGGTGGGCATTCGAAAACCGTGTATTTGTACGCCGTGTACATAGCAGTACGTCCAGCCTGGCCGCCGTCCAAAGTAGAAATTAAATCCAACCCTGCCGCGAAAACGACCGGTCGGTTTGTTTACGGTGCCATTACGACATTGTTATAATTCAATGTAATAAATAAATAAAAATAGAAAAATTTGAAAAATTAGAAGATTAAAAATACGAATAAAATAGAAAAACCAATAGAAGAATTCATTTCCAGTCATATTTAAATTGGATAAATTGAATTCTCATCAATTCTGCTCGCACCATATCCACCGGCAGACATCTATGCGCATTATATGTTACTTCAATTTGACCGTTTCTTTTTTTTTTTACTCCTCTTTTTTTCATTTCGATTACCAACGTCAACTCCTCCAGTGGATTTAACTTATTATATAATTTAGTATCGACCATATTAGAGTCGCTGGGGAGGTAAGTTGAGATCAAAGTAACTGTGCTTATTTGATCAATACTTCTAGTTAGATAAAGTCAGCTGTTATACAGACGTTTAACTTTCCGTTGAAAGTTATTGCTTACTCACATTCGCTTCGGATGAATTTAAATTCATATATTACAGATTTTAGAGTGATATGAAAACCCGTTCAAAAAGCTGAGTAGATACATACGAATTACAAATTCGGAGAGATCTTCTTTGGAAACTATGTTTGAAAATTAACCTAGCACTATACTGTATAAAGTAAACCTTGGAATTGAGAAAAATTCTTTATATTATAAGCGAACGTTCTGGACTCGACTAGGTATAACTTTTCTCCAGTTTCATTTCTCATTCAATTTGAATTTCAACGTGAAAATATAATCCGAGTTAAGTAAATCCCATTAAAAATTATACCCAGTAGAAATATTTTCCTTCGCATAATTTTGTTCCCTTCGTGTTATCAATATTACATAAACTATATTAAAAATTAAAGAAAAAACAAAGAACAAATTGAAAAAAGCCAACATTGTTTCGTCGTGTTAGGCAAGTCCTTTCTTCTTTTCCCTTCGTCCCAGCACATAATCGACAAAGTAGATTATATTGTTAAACAACAACCAGAAACACGGTACAGGGTATATAAGGTTGATTACTCTAACTTGCCTCTACTGCGTTCGAGCATAGTTTACATCGAGTTGGTAATAATATTTCCGCAAACTAAACAACCACCGAGGATTTCGCTAGCACTGGAATTATCATTGCGGCAATGCAACGCACGAGGTTAGGTAGGTACAGCTTGCTCTGCAGAGTACAGCTATAGAAGCACGTTATGTAGGCTGAAGCTTGGTTATCGGCTTACCGCCTCCTCCTCCCCTTCTTCTTCTCCTATGAGAGGTCAAAGCAACACAAAGTTGAAATCTTCTTCATTTGATACAAACGATTCTGCGCTTAATGGATGCAGCTTATAAATTGCTTTTCAACGTTGAAGGAGAAAAAAGGAAAGAAATTGAGAAATCTTAATTATACGGTGTGAGCTTCGTATACGATGCTTTAAGCTATTAATTCTACACTGATTTGAATTTTCGACGATAGTTAATGTTTGTTTCACCTCTATTGCATGTTTCTAACTTGGCGGTACTGTATCTCGTAGGGGCGAGCCGGACCAACACTATTATCGTGAACCCGGTGGACTGCGGGTGGAGGATACAGAGTATAGGATACTATGGTCTCTACTCCAGTCCTGTGCATTTCTGGAACGCGAACCGTATGCGTCTACGTTTGTTATGTTAATCACTTGCGTCGCCTGACAGCTAGTAGGTACCTGTGACTATTATGGTAATCCAGGCAGAAACATACGTGCGGATGAGAGTCGGTCACCCAGTACTTGTTGTACTGCAGTCGTGCGGATGGGAGAGAAACCCGTGCATGGGTATAACGATACTACCGACTACGGACTACCACGCTAACTGCAACGGATTTGATGAGCTGCACAGGTGATATGACCGGATAAACGTTGTACACATTTTGGTTCTTCGGATTTAACCTCAATTCAATGATGCAGAAGATCAAAGACCAAATCTCTGCACATTTTTCAATCAGGATGATTTTTGTCTCCGGTTTTTTAGTCGCGTACGTGAATTGAAATCATGACGCGAAATCGTGTAATAATCCTATTGTAGTCGTATGGTACGGATTTTAATACCTTCATTCGAGTTCGGTGAAGCACGCGATCACGCGTTCACGTCATCGTCGAAGGTCCTGTGATCGTGGGGGCGGAGGTGTAATCGGGCATAAATATAAGCGGGGATAGACCTCTTGGGTAAATACTACAAATACAGAATGTCGTAATGATCCTGGATCTCTGGCACGTCGATATTGTACCAGCATGGTAACTCGCATTTATCCAAGCTTTTAACTTTACTCCTCCTCCTACTCCTACTCCTACTCCACTCCCATTTCCCATCTCGTCTTCTTTATATTCCCGTGGGCTGGTCTTCCCGCGCAGGATCTTAGCGCAGGCGCAATTCATACTTCGCGGTCCCATACCTCCCGAAGGGTTTCCCGAATATCTGCCAACGAACCTCAGTGCCGGCTTGGCCTCAATACGAGGAAACCAGAAATGGCCCCTGTGAGTATAATGGCGGGAAATACGAAAGCCTATCGTGGTCGAGTTTGTTGGGTCTTTAAACAATGCCTAGTCCTTTATTTCATATCAGTTGAATCCAGTGCGTCATAGTGAGGTTTCTAATTCCACATTTTGCAGTGAGAAGTGTATACCTGATTCTACAAAGAAATTGATAAATTGATGGATGCACAGCATTTATGCTGTCTAAATCTACGAAATATGAATTAAAAACAACGAAAAGTAACCTAACTCTCTATCACTACAATCTTATTAAAAACTACTGAATTGGCGTTGAAAGCTATTAGAGATACGTTCGATCATTTTTAGAGATATTTTTCATTAGGCTTTCATCCGCGCCTTTTTTAGCTGAATCATAAACTGTCGAAATTTTAGACAATATGTACAAGAAAATGAAATTTCATTCACGATTGCGATTGACCGTTGACTTTTCTGGGGAAGTGTAAAAATTTCAATTCACAAGTGTTGAGTTATTCATTAGCTCCACAAATTGTCAGCAAATGTTGTAAAAATTTCGAAATTTTCTTATTTTGCTCCCATCTTTCAATTTTGTATGTCGTAGGTGTGTGTCCGTGTTCACAAAGCTCCGATTCACATATCTCTGCGCGTGCAAGCTGCAAAATGTTCAAATATGAACCATATCCGAAAATCGTAAATCTGTGATACAGCATAACGTATATCCATTCGCGAACAGTGAACTGGATGACAATAAATAACGGCGAAAAAAAAAGGGAAAAGATAAACAATCCATCGTAAACAAGTCGTTGTCGTCCTTCTGCGTCTCGTCGTCGACAGACGTATAGTATATTACGCGATTCGATATTCCTCTCAATTGCGCCTGTTCCTTATGTCTGGTGAGATTCCCTTTGCGAAAATCGGAGAACCACCGGAAAAACAAGTTTACGACGTACCTAACCATGAAGAGAAATCCTTGCACTGTTTTCGTATTCATCCTCATCATCGTATCTTATTATTATTACATTGCGAAATGGAAAATAGGGCAAAAATGCCTCTCTTCAATTTCATATTTCCTGTATAAAACTTCGGCTATTTTCGCAATTTGAGAATTTGGTAAAAATTTGTTGATTCCGTACCTAATATACAGGCACAGATGAAACATAATTCACGCGTTGATTAACTTTGGGATTATTATTCAATCAGTATACAAACATATCCGTTCAATCACCTAAATCAAATACGGCTTCATCACAAATTATTCAACATCATTATTATCGTCGTGCTGGGTTACTAGGTACATACATACCTCTATGTTCGATGCCCTATATTTCAGAGAGATAATGGTAGCAGGAATTCCATTTTTGGAACAGTTCCAGATGAGATTTGGATACGCGAGTATAAATAGAGCAACAAATTTTTCAATCCGTCAAAGCTGTGCTTCCTTTTATAAAACGATTGTGAAAATCTGTCTTCTTTGTGTGTTCAGAAGGAGGCTGTTGGAAAATTTATGATTTTCAAGCTGAATATATCCAATTTAAATTCTGGTGGAACTTTTTGTCATCCGAGATTGCATGCTCGAGTGGTACACGGTCGCAGTCGTATATTAAGCGGTGCAAATTCATTTGAGATAAACTACTTTGCATTCAATATTCAGTTTTCACGAATTAGCATATCACGCCGAGCCGTCGACGACTGCTACCCTACCAATATACCTACGTTCAGGCCACGTTCAGGTCCGCGCAGCTGGCCAATGTAGATGGCAAGTAGGGAAGAGCAGAAAACCAGGGAATCAGGGACGAAGAGAACATATATGCATATGTATAGATGTACACGTAGTACATTGTTATAGAAATTGTAGTCGGTGGCAACGCAGCAACACGTGGACTGACACAAAGTCCCTTCAGGTTACAACTCGGGGGGATATCGCTATCAGTATATAACGCGCGAGGGCTGCCGGTTTCGCGAATACATCGGAACCGCAAGAGCAGCTTAGGGAATGCGTCAAATCCAGCTGCCGAATGTCTACACTAGTGACAATTAGATTAGTAACGGATTTCCAACAGTTGCTTGTCAAATTTATACCCGCGCTCTCTCTCTCTCTCTCTCTCCCTCTCTCTCTGATATCTCGACTAGGATTCAAGTTGTCTGTTTGACACGCGCCGCAGAAAAAAGCACCTTGCCGGGAAGCAATTTTTCTGAAACAATAAAACAACAGAATTGAACGAAAACATGGACATGGCACTCTGGGAGAATTTATTCCATTCAAGCCTCTAACACATTTCTTCTCTATTTCTTCGGAATTGTGTTTCATAGTTATAAATTGCCTAGAAAGCCTCAATAGAAAATGGAAATAGATTTCACGGATTGGCGAATCCGATCACATTCAGCTATGGCTGGTTGAACCTAGCTCAGTGTTCCATTTCAACGTGAGTTAGGACTGAAATTACGAGGTCCAATTCCTGTTTCGTTATAATAATTCTTTTCCTTCGTCGGACGCATCATTATTCGCATGAGAATATACCTGTACATGCAATAGGAAATATGCCTTGTTCATATCTCTCAAAGTCCACCGCATATTTGGCCTACTTGGAAGTTTAGCGTGTCCATCAGAGAAAATAAAGAACAGGTTAATTTATCACAAATTTGTGAGCCCGGCAGCTGCTGCTTGTGGCGCTACTGCGATTCTTGGACACGCCCAATCTCTGTCCAATTGTCATTGGAGAATAGCATTTCCGCGGAACTTCATTTTTCCTCTTTATACGATTATTCCATTTCACCTCTGGAAATGACGTTTCTAACGACGCGTCACACAGCGCGTGGTTCAGATAAAAGTTCACCATTTTCTTTACGATATGCATTCCATCCTCTCATTTTCAATTCGTGATACGAATTCTACTAATGTATCAAAAATTTGTATCTTCTATTGGATGCAACTGGTCACGAATCACGTCTTATATGAAGTGCGTTGAAAAATGATGAACTCAATAACTTCCTGCGTGATTATCATCGACAATATCAGTTCACGTGAAATAGAGTAGAATGGGATAATAACTCGACGGAAAATTGGTATAATCAGGGAAACACGTATATAGGTCCATCCCACCAATTACAGTTCGGAAGCACCAGTCATTTCGAGGTTGAACGTGAGGTTTGCCAAGCAAGTTTTCGGTCACGTAGATAATTTTCCCGACGACAGTTTACCTTCGGGATATTATAGTTCGCCGATCTTCAGCCCTCGAACGGAATGCATTGGGTCAAAGGGCGCCGACTTTATTATATCCGCATTCTTACTCTCGACTGTAAGCGGCGGTGTTCCTTCTCTGATGGTAACCTAGAGTTCAATTTGATCAATTATTCCAGATTTGATTCCCATCAGTGGAAGAATTCGATGAGGGTTTATTTCTTTTATTGAGAAATATCTTTCATGTGTCATTTACTTCCGTATGGCATCGCCATCTTCTTACTGGTTTTCTGCGTAGTTACTGTGAGTAGTATAGCTATATCACATCGTGTTGCCTGTGAACCAACGTTGGTTGTCACGATTTAAGATTCAGGCCTCCGGCAACGGAGGTCAGAATCCTAATGATGCATATGTATTTAATAAATCATGAAATTTCTTTGATTATGTTTGCGCGGAGAAAAGCAGAGCGGCAATTGTTATAATGAATATATTTATATGTAAACTAGAGAAAAGATAAAAGGGTGAGATACGAAATTAGGATTGCCTTTAGGCATTAATTAGCAAAACCGAAACGTGTGAATGAAGATTAAATCCAGATTAAAATCGCGTCAATTCATGATACCGCTTCTCGTGCATCCCCGTTGACGAAAGCTGGTCTTCCGTTTTTGGTATATAAGCCGTGATCTACCCGCGGCATCCAATCAGCTACGCCAATTAGCGTTAAATGAATTTAATCCAGCCCCCGATTGAAAATCGATCGCTTTCAAAACTGTTGAGATAAAAATTCTAACGGGAAGAAAAAGGAAAAAGCTATAACCGAGATGAAAAAAATGAGGAATCTCGTACATATAGGGAAACGAGGAGACAAACATGAAGCTAGTCGAGACCGTTCCTTCCTTTGGTTCGTTTTTTTTTTTATTTTCCAACTCTTGAGAATATTTTGTGAAAAGGTTGGAAGTTAGGAGAGCAGATATTCCCCAGTAACTTACACGTACCGGTAAACATTTTTATGGATCGTAAGGCGATTAGAAGCTTGGAACGTTATCTCAAATCGTTTGAACCTCGGCCTTGTTTTTCTTCTCCTAAATTCCCTACTATTATCTCTGTTATGAAAAATGAGACGAGGAAGTAAGCGACTTCGAGAGATTCGGCGGAATGACAAACACAGATTTTTTACAACTCTTTCGTATTATTATATACTTCATAAATCGCTAATCACATTTTCTTCCTGTACATATTCTGCACAGGGACGCCAGATTTGGGCTCACGCTGTGGCTTATCGAGTGACTTCACAGCGTTAGTTCGCACCCCCAAACCCTATCCATTTGTTTCTGTCTCAACTCGCCCATCGATTCACAAAACCTGTTTCTAACCGGAAAAAAAAACACCCTTAAGGGGGCTCTGATTTATTACCTTCCTTCTACCGAATGCACGAGGTGTTTCTTTAACCTTAACCTCTTGTGCGATAAAATTACTCGAAATATTCGTCGATAGGTATTATTTGTCTTGGATCAATCGACGAAATGGCCTTGAAAACTCTTCTGGCATAAATTTCATTTGAATCAAACTTCAATCGCACATCATATTCTTGTGAAATTGAATAGATGATATTTGTACCTGAATTATTTACACTTCCGTTCCTTGTTGGTCGTCTGACATATCATCAGCGACATATTTCAAGGGTATTAAGCCAAGCAGACAAACTATAAGTAGGATTAATTCGAGGCTTACTTAGCGAGAGTGAGATTCCCTGGAGCATTCTGTATACCCGAACGCGCATCAAGCTGATTATGATTCTAGATAAAATATGAGATTGAAATTTTTGAATGAACGCAGCAACGTGATGAATTATCCGACGGATTCAGGTTAAAGAAATGAATGCGTTTTGGCGAGGGGCGAGTTTGTGTAGTACATTAAACCCGTGTGTAACAACCGTAAATCCTTAACGTAGCTCGCTTGTAATCCAATAAAATTCGCTTAATTTTCCAGCTCGCCATTAGTTAGTGGTTTTGCAGTTTATATAGGCACTGAATGTATGAACTCGCGAATTACTTCACAGCAACGTAACTGGCTCTGTGCAATCTGAATAAAGAATTCAAAACCCATAAAACAGAGCTTATACAACTTCTCTCGATAGTTCTTCAACAATTTGTTCCTTTTCATTTTCTTTCTTCGTTTTTAATTCAACAATCGTACCGTTTCATTCATAAGGTTTCAAACTTTCACGTGCAGTGTTACGTCTGCGCATACGCATATATTCCGTGTGTGTCCAGTGAACACAATTACACAAATAAACGATGATATGAAAGGGGGGTAACAGTGCGCGGAGCTATAATACTACCGCAATGTTCAAAGCCGAAAAAACACCGAAGGCTTCCATATTCGGCGAGGAACAATGAAAGTGGAGAAAAAGCTTGCGGCGTTCTGATGAATTTCGCTAATCAAAAAACACAATCGTGATTTAACTGTGGGGCAGAGAAACGGAACAAAAAAAATTAAACAAACAAAATTCCACTCACTGGTTAAACATATGGGTAGCACATATAAATAGCTGTGTAACGCACTTGGTTGGTCACCCCTCGATTGCGATACTGTTAATTTTTTGATTTCCCGAAATTCTGAGAATTGCTGTACTTACCAGCTAGAAATGTATGTGTACCGATATAGGTACTGTCGTAGTACACACATCGGCACTCTGTATACTAAAACAAACAAGTTTCTCTCCCGTGAGCCAGCTTCGGACGGTTCGGGTATATTGTTACGTTCACTTTTCCACTTGATAAATAACTGTACAAATGTCAAAGTACAGATACTCATACTCTTAGATATAACCGCTGCGTTCACTCAGAAGCAATACAGATTGAGTTGCCCCCATTTCAATAATTGATAGTTACAAATAATCAATTTCGGTTGATTTAATCTTCCTGTAACTACATTCCTACTTCCTCTTGGTTAGGGGTCGGGGGCAGGGACGGGCTCACTTCGTCGCCTTTGGGTGTCTCTAGCTTCAAATTCTGTTATCGAGGAAACAATGTCGGAAAAAGCGGAAATTCGGAATTTTTTGGGGGGCTTTTTGATGGATCTCATTGATCTTCAACACTTCAAATCCACCTAATATTTTCATGCAACTGTAGCAGATGAGTGTGAAAAGGAACGAAAAATACGTCCATTTGATAAAAATAAGTAACCAGTGGAATAAAACACTTTGTGAATCGTATGAATTTAATATGTTATGAAATAAAGTGCCAGTGACAAATTTTCAAATGTTCTGTATAGTTTTGAATATAAAACTGAAAATCGATGGAGAAGAAACGGATAATAGCTAACCACTATAGATATAATATAGATAAACGGAATAATTGTTAATAATTTCATCAAGTTTTCCGACCACAAAACGGGAAGAAAAAAAGTGCAAAACAAACAAACAACCATAATTTATTGAAAATTGTGAGAACTTACAAGGTTCGAAGCGGGTCTGACGAAAATCGCGGGAACGATCTTTCGAAGAGCCGGAAACTGTTAGGTACCCGAAAAATAGGAAACAGAAAAAACCGGTATCGTCATAATATCCGTTAGGGATGACACTGAGGTGGCATTGGGGTCGCGGTGTTAAGCTTTCGTTGGATAAATGTGCGCCATGTACTACTATGCCAACAAGCTGACTGCGGCGGCACTGAGCGGCGCCTCGAGCGGGGGTTGTCGCTGTCATGAACCACCACCACCACCACCACCTCAGCCAAGGGTTCCGGCACACGTGAACGCCACCCTGGGTGTTGACCATGCGTCACCTACAACACCCACAACCCCCAACGAGCAGAAGCCCAACCATTACCACCGTCACAGGACAAAGCATAAGGTGAGACTGCGACTGATTTTAAAGGGGCGCGGGAGAAGAGCAAGGGGCTAGAAGAGAGACAAGAGGGAGGAGAGAGCCACAAAAAGAGGAGAAGACAAAAATAACTGTGGTTGTATTAACTCCTCTGCCCATTAGAATTCTTGGAGTCACAATCTCCCATCACAAAAATTGTTGGTACGAAAGTATTTTTCGTTAATGCAAAGGCAGCGATGCTTGTTTCCATGGTTTTTGAAGAAAACAAAAAAACAATAGTTGCCTCCAAGCTGTTCTCTCGTCTAATGCCTGATGGCCATGCCGTGTATTGCTGAAGTATAAAATGTCCGACAATTTATCTGAACTCTTCACCTTTTTTTCTTTTCAAATGTAATTATATACCTGCTATGGAGTGCCCGACTCTGGAAGATAGAAGAACCCTTTAATTCCGTTGGCAATATGTTCGCTTGACATATTGCCGATCTAGTTAATCGTCACGCTATTCGCCAAGAGCGTCGTTTAATTGCAAGATAAATGTAAGCTCGCGGGTTGTTCTCAGTTACAATTGGTTCTCTCTTCGTAAAATCGTAAATTATGTTGAACGTGGAGTGACTTTTATCTTTGCAATGTGAACGTTCCGAGGATCTCGTCTTCTTGGTGTTTCTTCATTCCCTTTTTCGTTTTCCTTCTTCCTCGACGTAGTAGTAGTAGTAGTAGTAGTAGTAGTAGTAGTAGTAGTAGTAGTAGTAGTAGCAGTAGTTCCTGGCCAATACTTAATTCTTCCTTCTTTGACTTACGTTATTCTGAATCCGAGTTTTCTCCTTATATAATGTTTAAAGTAGTACTTGGTGAGATCGGAGACATTGCGTTTTTATTTTTGAATTTTCTCGCCTTTTTGCTATCAATTTTTCTTTTCCTTCTTTCCAACCCCGTCATCTTTGAGCCTCTCACACAAACTTTGGTCTTCTTCTTTCGGACTTTCGGACCGGCGATTTTTCCTTCGAAAAGCGGAACACCTGTGCCCACCGTATATCCCACGCGATAATTTCTAGCTGCCTGTAGGAAATCTCTTGCTTATTACAGGTTTTATCATAACTCGAGGGAATTGTTCGTAGCCCGATCAGCTCTCGAGTAAAGTAATTATATTCCTTTGTTAGAACATAATATTTCGGCGCAATCTGCTGCCCGTAAAACAAGGGAAATCAGTTTCAAAGAGGTCGTGAGTAGGTATGTACGAGGACACGATATTGCCTTCGTCCTTCTTAGACGTCTTATACCCAAAAAGGACACGTTTAATCCCCCTTCGGATTGTATTGACGATCTACAAGAGAACGGAAGAGCCAAGGACTTCTGAAGATCAAGACCAGGGATGGCGGGGCCCATCATCAAGAAAGTCCGGAAATACTCGGCTGACTTTAAGCGAATACCAAGGACTTTAGAGAATGAAGATTCGAATGAAGAAAGAGAGGCGAGTAAAGAGAGAGAGAGAGAAGCGACAAGAGAGTTGAGAGCAGAGTCAGACTTATGCCTTTGGATCCCAACGCGTTCGTTCGCAAGTCCGACCGAACTTACTGCAGCTTCCACAATAGACCCCGAATACAATAGATTCCACACCCTCCCGAGAAATCTGTGAGCGTTTCACCGCTAGGTACACCTCTGCCTCGTAGTACCTACCTACCTACTTGGCCATAGTACCTTCTCTGTGATTTTAAAGCGTTGCCTAAAGCGCGATCACGTCTTTACGAACCCTTTTGACAACTGCTTCACATATACTGATGAATCATTATTTCAAGCGTCTTGAATTAGATGTACCTACAAGTGCATGAGCGTCCCCGTTCCGTTAAATTAACATCGAGCTGTATTTCGAAAAATTGCGTTGCACCAAATTGAACCGCGAGGAGAAAAATGTTGAGACACCGAAACTGTAGAGTGAAGTGAATCCATTGACCACGATGATTTGTTCTCAACTGACAAGTTGGACGTGGGATCCAAATAAAGGTTTGCGGATTTGAGATTATATGCGAAGTTGTAACCGCGGCCTAAAACCACACGTCAAACCCGGTATTCGTATTCCGTGCTTTTAGTACGTAACCGTTGAGAGACAAAGGGTCAATAATCTTGACAGACCAACTCCGAGCGTGAAGGTATATGCTATTGCTCCGGAGTGGAATATAGTATGTATGTATATTTTACTCTTCTGTAGAGGGGAAGGGACGTGTATGTATACGTAGGTGAAGGTACTAACATCGAAATACCAAATGTACCTAACTCAAAATTCCACTAACTTCGTTCCAACCACGGGAATCACCGACTAGATGATGAATTGTGACGGATGAGTGAACTCCGTACCCACCTACCAACACCTACACCTACACCTACCTTGCAATTCAACGTAAGGCAACGTATACCCTTATCTCGAGGAGAGGAACGCTGCCTTGGAGAACTTGCAAATAATACATAATAGCATAGATACTCAACTTTTACACACCGAGGCCTGTAGTGTAGGGCGAAAGAAACTCGGTGAAAGATTGTTCCATACTTACCCACTTGTGTATGTGTCAAAAGTGGGTTTGACATTGTGGAGAAAAACGTATAATGGATATCTCGGTAGAAGGTGGAGGTTTCACTTCTCCATGATATAGATAAGAGAAAAGAAATTCCTGCTAAGATGGAGGAAAATAGAAGGAATTCTTCTCTCTGTATTTCAGGGTAGGGCCGTGAAGAATGAAGATTTCGAAATTATTGAACCGATGGGAAAAAAATACTTCTACATGGATGTATATGGTATGTGATCGCGCGTAGTATCTACATATCAGTGGAGGCAGGGTATAATATGAGCAAAGGGCATATAGGGCTCATCTTTCGGTGATTGAATATAAAAATCCAACTCCGAACGTGTGGATCGAGTGGATGTCTAGGGTTTTGATGGAATTGGTAGGTTGGATTACGAGCGCAGGTATTACTACTGCCTACCACTGTACCTCGTATATCCTTCCGACCAACCGCCTTCTACCTTCTACCCTCTGCAAGGCCTCCCCTGGTACAAAGAGATCCTTGAAAATATATTACCTCTCCTTATGCATGGGTATGGGCCATAGAGTGAAAAGTTCACGTGTACGTTCACTCACTTTCATGGAGAATATTCACAAGGAAGAATGCCGTTAGATATATAATATCACTATTTTTCTATGCAGTATACTTCGTACCTAGATGATCGGGGCAGCCCCTGAACCCAGGGAAAAAAGTGTGCCTTGCCTGATCTATCGTAGGTGGCACGGCGGTTGCGAGAAGCTAGAATCACTTCAATTAGTTAGCCGAGAGCTTTTGCCGCCTTTCTCTCTCTCTCTCTCGAGCACACACATTCTCGCTTACTCTTTCTCTGTCCTTTGAGTGTGACACCTCCTCGACCCTCGTCGTAGCCGGGAGCATATCCCCGTGTCTTAGATGACCCAGGCACTCGAAGCGGTGCTTTGAACACGACGAGAGTCGTTATAATTGAGTTAAGTGCAACTTTGCTACGCGCGGGCGTCAAACACAGCAGAGTATAGAAATCTTATACCGTGATAATGTTATAGAATCTGATTTATCGATCACAAAGTCTAGTTGAAGCGTCTCATATTTTATGGTATAATTTGCCTGCCAAGCATTTTTCTGTTTACTTTGTCATCGACGTGCCATTTTGGTTTCTCTCTGATCATAAACTTTTGTTTTCCTCTTCGGAAGTATCACTCTTGGATAAATCTCGTACATTGATGAATCGCTTTTCGACAATTTTTCGTATAATTAACCAACAGTGGATTATTTGACAAAAAATGAAGAGTGCAATGAGAACAAAAAATGAACAAACAAACAAAAAAGTGCAAAATGATTCGTCACCGTGAAAAAAATATAACCTGTATCGCCCTCTTTGCCCAACTCATCGGGGTTCTATTTTTTATCGATTCGTTTCACAAACAAGTCCGATGTTTGTGATACATTATCAATTTCGCCCCGAAACAACACACGTGGTTTTTTTTTTCGGTACTCAAAAATCTTCGAAATATCATCGAAAATACGAGGAGCCTAATTTCTCGTTTTTTCTTCTCACGCTACAGTTTCATATTGCAATTTTATGTGGCTACAAAATAGTTTAATAGTTGAGAGGATTCTACGAGTATTTCAGACGCTATTCAAGCAGAATAATTTCTTCCTGAATATTCGCAAGCGCGCGGTAGTGTCGCGAAAGTAAAATCCTGAGTATTTTACATGATTTTTCCTTCTCCCCAATATGACCATACTCAGCTACAATATTACGGTTAGCCCAAGCTGGTATCATCATGTTGTATGGCAACAGCTGCTGGTCACTCAGCAATTTTTCTTTCTCTTCTCTTCTCCTTTTTTTTTTTTTTTTTTGTTTTATCACGCCTGAAGATTACCCCTCAAGCTGTGTCGTTTTCTTCTCATATTATTTTACATTTCAGGGAGAGATATTGTTGTGACAGAAAACATGTCACTGACCTTATATTAAAATAGAAGACAGTAACTCCTGAGGCGCTTTGCGAGTTATTATTGAATTCCAAATTACTGAAATCCGTGTGAAATTAACATACGGAATTGAGCGGGGGAAAAAAAGACGATGAATAAATTAGCACCGCAATCATAAAGACAAATCATTTGTATTGTAATTGGTACGCCATACTATACCGAAGTAAATTATTATCCTAGATTCTAGGATTCGGTATAGACGCGATTATTTCCACGGTATAATTGACAATTCGAGTCTCGGGTAAAATAGAAACGAGGCAATATCTAGATAGGCTGTAGAAATTCATGAAAATCCAAACCTAGAAGAGGATTAATTGGTTATAAAATACGTGCTGACAGAGGGTGAATTTCGTATCATTAATTTCTCTGCTTGGAAAACGGTTGTTTCCTAAAAAAAAAAATGATGCACTTTCACGGAATATTCATAAGAGAGAAATGAGTGCCACTGGTCAAAGCTCCCAAGGGGTGTAGTATTGAGTATAGGATAGTACAAACGGGTTGGTGTATACTCACCAGAGAATCTACGAGCTTTCATACGTAGGTGTAGTATAGGAGATCCTGCAGAACTCTCCTCTTCCCGAATCCTTTCCACTATACTGATCGATACCGAGGAAAAGCGGCGTTCCGCTACGATTTTCAGTAAATTGACTCTCAGCGCCTGTTCTGCGCTAAAAACGTCGAAGGAACTTGGAAAACCATCTCGAGGAGCAACCAGAACAGAGAGAAGAGGAATAGGAGTGTAATTGTGCTACCGTACTTTCGGAATCTCACATTTGGCGAAATTCTTCATGTTTCTGTTTTCTTTCCGTGGTTCTTCATCCTCGTCAAATATTCAAGTTAGAAAGTTGGAAAGTTGGCAATGTGAAGACAATAAAATCGTTGAAATCACTCGAAGGATAATAATATCCTAATATTTGACATTTTCAACAGGACCGCAAAGTTCCAAAGTTTGTTATTCCTCTGATTCGTGAGGCGGATATTAAACTACAGTATGAAAAGTTGTATTCACATTTACATCAGCATCTTAATCAGAGACGTTTGCAAAACTTTTGTTAAACTTACAACTTTAACGCGCAGTGTCCTCTCGTCTAGCTTTTATCACAAGGAGAATGTGTTCAACTCATTAAACGGGGAAAATCAAAGTATAGACGCAATGTAATTTTTTGTTTGGTATTATGCTTTTTCTAATTCATCATTCGTCATCACGAAGAAGTAAGTTAGTCAGGATTCTTGAAAAAGGATGAAACTATAAAGGTAATCAAAAGCGTTTTACCATGAACCGTTCTGCAGAGCTCCGATCTACACTGTAAACTGATCTACGGCAAAATGACCATTTAAGACTCTCTATGAGCCAAGCATAGAAGATTATTTGTACATAATTCGCATTGGATGTGCTTTCAGATTTTTTTCTAGTAAAATTTTATTACTCCGTTGATTTAGACTGACGCGATTTTGAATCCACGAAATCTACAAAGTGCTAATGATCTTTGTAATTTCGAGTATCGATCGCAACGAGCTTTTAAATGAAAATTGGATAATAATTCATTACCAATTCTTATGATATGATCGATATCGGCTTTACCGAGGAAAAAAATGAGCCGGCTATGCCTAGAATTAGCTCTTATTGAACAAAAAATCCGAATTTAATCGCGCTTGTCCGTTTTATTAGGACCAATTATTATCCTACTACGGCTATGAAGAATTATTTGTCATTAGCTCTCGGTTCGTGTCATTAAATTTGAATTTTGCATTGACGTGATGACAATAGAGAGACAAAGAGAGAAAGAGAATGATATAAACATAATTTCAAATTGCCAACACCCAGTACGCAATGATTTATGCATAGCTAAATTGATATCATATACTACACACATTTGAAGATATATTTTGGTTGAAAATACATTCTACAAAATCGATCAAAGTAACGTGTTTTCAAATTGTTTTCGCCAGAGAATCCGTTTGATCACAATCTAGATTACGATTAGATCAAACGCAAACTCTACAGTCTACACCATCGAAATAAACTTGTATTGATGTTTGTATTCTCTACGCTTAATGGGACCCCGGGGCATTTTGGAAGAGCATTGAGAAAGGGGGCAGCTGAAAACTGTCAAAATCAACTGTTCATACCTATTTTATGGTGACACACCAGTCACTGCGCAATGAACCATTTTACGGTAACACGTGCTACTGCGCTCCGTCAAAATATTAACCATATGTAGGTATGTGTAATGTGCATATATGCTCCTATTCACGTTGTACATAGCGAAGTGAGTTATTAATTCACGTTTAGTTGGATGAACTTTTAGCCGTTATTAACTATACAGAGTTGGGTAGGCAGGTAGGGAGGTGGGTATAAGGTCTGGAATGCTTTCAAAGGATTTAATTATACACGTACCTTAGGTACATTTATAGTCACGTGGCTGTATAGTGGAGCTAGCCAGTGAATTAAAAATTCTGTAGACTCGAGTCTCCAGCCTCCAGCGTCGACGTAGTTATTACAAATTAGTCTCGTTTATCTACTTAGATAAGGAAACTGGCAACAGTTTCACATATTGCGTGGTTCAACAGCAATTTCATCTGGTTGTTGTTGCGGCAAGGAGAAAAGGGAACAAATTCCTGTGTAAATAAGTGCGGGATGGAGATTGGAGTTCGTTGTTTGTGAATCACGTATATGTATGTGTATACCTATAATATGTACATAAGAGATAGAGAAGGGGCTAACTTGCAGTGTCACACAAACTGATAATGAATCTTCAATTAGTTCGTATTGTTTGGTTAGTTAGTTAACGAAGAGAAGAGGATGCGGGGCTAGTTACTCGAACGAAGATTACCCTCACCCTATAACCACAACGTTGAAACTTGCCAAGCAAATTGCTCGGCGATGCTGCAAACCTTAGCTTTGCTGTACGAGTCTATACAGCCAATCAGAAATTAGCTTTCACGGTTCTTCTACATGTGAATCGAAATTTTGTTTTTTTTCGAAATTCAGACGAATCACTTTCGGTCAGTTGGATACAATCGGTGGTTACAATTTGGAAGCCGTTTATACCAGGGAATATCTCTTCTTTTGCACATGTGTTTCATTTACTTTCACGGTACATTAACAAGGAAAATAAATCTCCTTCCGCAACTTTCCTGAACAGGAAAGTACCCACGAAGGTAGTAGAATTTCATCAAACAGAGTGACTTGCGGAACTCTCCTTCTGACCTCCAGTCAATTTTCAAATTCACGAGGATTCTATCAGATAAATATTCAGGTATCGTGCATATTTGAATAATATTTTATACAACGAGCGACGAGGATAAGTGGTTTCTAAATTGATAAATTTCCAGCTAATAAATTTCGATAATTAAATTTAAAAAATGAAAAAAGTGAAGTAAAAGTGAACGATGTGATCAATCATTATTGATTAATTATCCTTCGGATGAAATTAATTTGCCACAAGCTTTAGAATTTCTTTAGAATAAAAACCTCGTATCGCTTAGTTAGGTACGTAGAAAAATTATGATAAATTGATTGACACCGCTGCTTCTTCGTTCAACATGGAAATCTACACTAATACCTACCTACCTACATAGCTAAAAAAAATAAAAATAAGCAAATGAAAAGTGCGCAACAGATCGTCCAGCTTCATATATTTTCATATTTAGGTATGATATGAAATAATAAACATGAACGGTATCGTTGATCTTTGCAAATCCCACAACGGAACTAATATCACTTATTCTATCGCTATGATTATTATCTTCTTCGCGATTTTTTATTCTTTTTATTTTATTTGCTCTCCTGCTTCCCACTGAATTGAGTGACGACGACTGACGATGATTGATAACCACACCTACACCGCCTCCTCCACCGCTTTCCCCATTTCCCTTGTACCTACATACCTACCCGTTTGCTTGAAAAGAAATTATTTTCACCGTAGGATATACGTATGCGAACAGAATAAACAAAAAGAAACAAAAAATAAATGGTAAGATCGATTCGACAGCAGACTTTTTTTTCCAATTTCTATATATATATATATATATATCCCTTCTCACTCACACCCCGATGCGTCGTAGGTGAGTATATGAGGTATACATATAATAATGTGGACGTTAATAAGATCGTTGGAAAGTGTTTGTTTGCGAAATTGAGTGATGAGAAAATTGGTTATTAAGAAAATGAGTGAGTGAGAATACCGCTGAGCTAGGTATACAGAATATATAGAGAGTGGGAGAGTGAAGGAGAGGTAGATAGCCAGCTAGCAAGTGAGTGGGAGAAAGTAAGACCTATATTAGTATCGGAAATTACATGGTGAGAGGAAGAAGACCGATAATAGAGACGTCAAACAGCTGATAAATTACCACAGTCAGAAACTCTTGCATATTCCTCATTCCTTCACAGCTTAACCTTATCTCGCAGAATCTACATTCTAAGATTATCCCCAGCTTTTATACGAAACCATCTTCTACTCTAGTCTACGCTTTCCATGAAATATACAAAAAAAAAATGGGGAATAGAACTGACAGTGTAGTGAGCGAATTCTATCTTTCATACAGGATTTCTATTTTCACCTGGAAAAGACGAAGCGTTAGGTATGGAAAAGCCGTTGTGCAATGAAAAGCAGCAATGTATTTTAGCCTGATATAGTATAATAGGGTTCGAAATCATCGAATTTTGTACATTCATGTTCTGAAGATTCCATTCTTCTCTTCTGTTGCAGGTGAGTGTTGTGCTTGGAACTGTATTTCTAGTGCTCTGCAAAATGAAGGAATTTACTCCGACGTAGGTTAACAGGTTTGTTACGTGTAGTGTTTGTGCATAAAGGTATGTAACGTATGTAATTACACGTCTACATGGAGCCCACCCGACACCCTGCACCTGAGGGCATAAAGTGATTACCTGTGGTGGTTCCATGGCTGCTACATAGTGCCCACCTTCTATTATTGCCCGTACCTACTGCCTCCGTGCAGTGTAATAATATTCAGATCGTAGCAGAGGTTGTATACAGAGGCCAAAATCGGAAGACTGTGTTCTAGTTTCTCTTCTTCTCAGTTTCTCTTTCTTCTTTGCGTTTATCCACGAACATGAGGAAAAGAGAGACCGCAATTCGATACATCCCTACGATCTACGTTATACTTATAGCTGCTGTCGAATCGGCCCAGTTTTTCGCGTCGATTTTGCGTAATGACGAGCAGCTAGCTGCTAACGAGTGCTATTCATTCCCTGGCTCATTCTTCATTCAGACGTTTTTATCTCGGGGTTATAGGTTCGGATCCTCTTGTTAACCGATGCGATACGATACCATGCGATGCTTACGTTTACTACGTAGAAGTCGTTTCAAAATACTTAATCCTCCGCCTCCGGTCCTTCTTTGTCCGCTCCATTCAGAATCGCCTCAGCATGTCATCAAGGGGGATGTGTCGATCTTGAAATACCAAAATCACTTCCGTCCTTCAACTGTTCTTTCACCTTTTCTGACCGCATTTGCAAAAAGAAACCGAACAAAATTGTTAATTTGACCAAGAGGTTGAGAAACATTACGCGCGGCACTCGCGATTGTTCTTATACATCCTTTACTCCAGCAGAAAAAACAATATTGAAGAATGCGTTCATTGTCCTTGTTTCAAAGATGGACACCCTCTGAATTTTCCGTAGAAAATCGAAAGCGCTTCGTTCAAGTCAAACATGACTTGAAAATTCATACAACACGCACGAACCACGTCGCTATCTTGTGATGGATTCTGTATGGTTACATGGCGAAAGGCTAATGAGTCTCTTTCAAGCACAGCGCATATCGCTGGACTTTGCTTTACGTAGCTTTACCCCATTTCTTCTCTCTCTTTCTCTCTCCCCTCTCTCTCTCTCTCTCTCTCTCTCTCTCTCTCTCTCTCTCTCTCTCTCTCTCTCTCTCTCTCTCTCTCTCTCTCTCTCTCTCTCTCTCTTTCTTCTCCACCTCGCTCATTCTTTTTCGATTCTTTTTCTCTTTGCCTGTTTTTCTTCGGGTTACACAACACTTTTACATGTTCTGAGCACATGGGTACCCACCATGTGTCAGATGCATGCCTTGAATATTTATGGCTCTTTTATAAAGACGCTTATAAGGGTGCTTGGCTGGTTGGCTCGTGGCTGGTTGGCTGTTCGGCGTAGAAGCTGGGATCTCATCGCTCCTCACGGTTCTCCAGTTTCAAGGCCTTTCTTCTTTGCGTGTTAGTTTACCCCGACCTCAAGTCTGCAAAAGCTTGCGGGTTAAGTTTCGTAAGAATTTGAATAACGCCCGTTGGTGATAGGGACTTTATGTAATTGGAGGGATCTTTCGAAGAAGTGACAAAGTGGCCAAGTCACGTAGACGATAATTTTACGCCCGTCGAGACAACCTCCTTTCCTTCCCTCCCTCTCTCGCTCTCTCTCTTTCTCTCTCTCCCTCTCTCTCTCTCTCTCTCTCTCACGCAGTGGAACCCGACAAAAATATTCTGTTATACTTTTTTTCCCGCACTACGCTGTTGTAGAAAACTTTCTACGATTCCCCACTCGGTATTCCCGCACCGTCTCACAGATTTATTCTGCATATTTTTTCACTATAATTCTAGCCTCGGTTATTTCGTCATGGACAGCCACACCATCTTTCTAAATTTCCACTTCGGCCGCTTCGCAAATATGATGGAAAACGAACGGAAATACCTTTCACATCTATCATTATTATACAGGGTGCAGTATTTCGAATGATATTTGATTTTCTTCTCTGTGTTATATTCCCAACTTGAAATATTCACTTGAGAATAAACAAACGCGATACTAACCCTCGTACTTTCGCTGTTTGATATCCGCCCTCGGTTCAAGCTTCAAGAGACTACAACCCAACGCGACGAGACCCATGAGGCATATTAAAACCCGTCGTTTACTCAGTTAAAGAATTAAAAGTTCCCAACGGCTGGTGAGGGGTAGTGTATATACGTGCGGGTACTTTTGTTTTTATTAACGAACCCCCAAAATATTCGAGAGTGCGCGGCGCCCGTCAAAGGGATGTCGACCATTCAGTTATGTTATTTGGAGTAGTTTAGTCCATTAGCCAGTTTCGCGCTTTTGCATTAAAACTGAGACTAATTTTCACAGATATTTTGCTTCTTCTTTCTTTCTATGTTTGTTCAATATTCAGGCGCCATGGAGTTACGCATGTTTCAGTAAATACACCCCGTTACTCAACTCAGTCTGCGACAACAAACGCAAAAAGATGTTAAAATATTCAACCTTTAACGCCGGCTGTATGTGTGTGGGGCTGCCTCGAACGAAACGACGTAATAAAAGAACGAATCTAGTTAACGGTGTGAATATTTCGCGCTTTAGCTAAATGTAGGTCAATTCCTTGGGAAATTAAATACCCGCACATATTATAACGGGTAAATATATGACATATTTATGTACTCCAAATATATGTACCGTAGTATAGGTACATGTTCGTATAGGTACATATATTCCTGGTCCTTATATTATATATTTCCGGAAATGTATGAAATTTTTATTTATTACGCTCTGAGTGAATCTCGAGGGGCTCGAGGAGCGTCGAGAAAGCGTTGAGAGCGAAACTCAGATCTGTAAATAAAATTAATGAGATTTGAAAACGAGACTTCTGCCGCTTCTCCAGAATCTACGGCGCGTTTTTCCTTGTAATCGGAGATTTTCTAAATTCCTTGTCTATATGTCATTCATCTTTTTCTTCATATTCTTGTGTTAGGTATAGTCTTCATCAAATATCTACTCATTCGCCTATAATACTTTCACCAGCTCTGGATCCCCTCCTGATCCTTATCCTCATACTTTTTGCTTCCATCCTCTATAATATTAATCAAATGATCTCGATATGGATATAATGCCTCCTGCCTAACTGAGATTCGAGGTATCAGCCAATCGAGTCGAAAGCATTTTCATCCAGGGTAAAGCTTCCGATTTCGGAAGCCTCTAGGGCTCTAGGAAATGTTGTAGCTATCTGTACCACCTACCTCAAGCCTTGGGAAGAGTCGTGTTCTAGCTCTGTATTTTATGTTCTCATGCCAGTTGATGGATGGGCGTGTTAGGGAGTGGAGATATTAATCAGGAGCTAAATCTCTTCGTTGATTGGCCAATACTTTTCCAAAGAGCGATTGCTCCGGACAAATCTTATGTTTCCTTTTTTCTCTCTCCTTTCACCCTTTTCCCTCCCTTCGCTCTTTTTCCTCTTGCACTCCTATCTCAGCTCTGCCTAGTAGTAGCATTTCTCTCTATTTTACTCTTTCGCAAGAGGAGCCAATCTAATGCTTGAATATATATCAGGGACCTTTCGTATTCCTTCCAGAGGCTTACTCCTCTCTATTCTTTTTAGGTAATTTTTCAACGAATCTCTACGATTCATGATATCTGTCAGAATTCAAGGATTTTGAAGAAAATCCGTAAATATATTTCTCAGGTTTGTATCTTAGTATACGTACTCGCCTGCTCCGAAAGCGTTTTTATGTCGGCGTACACTTCTTGACAAGTTGCTCGTAGAGAAGAATGTCTCTCTTAAAACTAAAATTGATACGCGTCCTTCATATCCTCTATCAAAGTTATACTCCACACTCTCTCTCTCTCTCTCTCTCTCTCTCTCTCTCTCTCTCTCTCTCTCTCTCTCTCTCTCTCTCTCTCTCTCTCTCTCTCTCTCTCTTACACACACACTTTCACTCTCTCTCCCTCCCTTCCTCCCTTCAACGCCTCGTGAGGAAAGTTTTTAGTTTAGTTGCTTTCATGCCACAAATACACGACGCCATCATGGCAAGCTTTCTTCAGACTTTCTCAATTACTTAACCTAATATCCAATAAGACTTCTTTTCAGTTCATTTATCTTATCATTTATTACCGATAAAATGGAAAGAAAAACGTTCATAAAATTTACCAAAAGTCATAATTCACCCCTCGTATATTTTTTCGGAATTCATTCAGAGCAATTGACTTGAGTGGCTTGACACATTTTTTTTTTTTTTTTATTCAATAAACTTCATCCACTATTCATTTCCGAACGAATTGAATATGCACTGGGGCTGATATTTGAACGGTGAAGTTTCTTGAATCTTATTTGAACGAAATTCATGCACTACCGGCGTACGTATACCAACACTGCAGCATTCCGACGATTCGGAGGAGAAAAAAAAGCCTGCAAATTCGAGCACGAGTATTGAAAAGTTCGTAACGAAATTACGTCTGTAATAATGATTTATTTTCACTGAGCCATTCTTCAATTATTTGAAGAAAATCTCTTCAACTTCGCCGTTCTTGTACACTTTCTTTTACCTCTGCATGCATACAACGGAGATTTGAAGGAAAGGAAAAACCTAATCCAAAAACATAAAGCATGTGGAAGCGAGTTACTCTTGGGACACCAGGGATTGGGGTGAGGGGCTGTACGCAATGTCAGACTCCAGCATCAGTCCGTACAACGTTATCCTGTCAGGTTCTCCATCTTGTTTACACCACATGAAGGTAGAACTGATGTATTGCAGGGCAAAACTCGAGGTTCCGACGCTTTGATACGTAACGTATCGGCTGCAGGCACATCTTATAAGCTTATAATTTCACACGGTAGAAATCGGCCAAAAATTCGAAAAAGAAAGAAGCAAAAAAAAAAAGAAACGGGGAAAATTTTTTGGAGTTCATAAAAAAGATGGAATGGGAACGGAACGAGAGCGGGCTAATGGGACTGCTGCGGTAACGCTGTTAAAATTTCAAACAAGGAAAGGCAAAGGGAGAATATTATGTACTTAACTTGTGATTATTTCATGTCCCGATCCGTGAACCAGGAAATGAAGAACGAGATAAATGTTGTGTTTATGTACGGAGCTAGCTAGGTAGGCAGATAGCTTGGTAGGTACCTATAACAACGTTTGTTCTAACCGCAGAAACGAGCGCAAGGCTCTCCTCCCTTCCACGTTCATTAACCTCGGCAGCTCTGTGGTTATAATATAGTGGCAAAGCGCGAATAACAGATAAGAGTAATGGCAGGAAATGGATTTGTCATTCATATAAATGACCCCTGCTGTCTCGTCTCCAGCTTTCTATCCGTCCACGTCGTCCAGCCCGGCGCGGCGGTTTCAATTGTGAACTGATAATAAATTGAAAAAGTGACGTTCGATATTCGGTTTTACCGTCCAGGTAGTTTTCTGTTCTGTTTGTCAGTGATGAGTGGTGAAATTTTTTTATATCCAAGCATCGTGATGATATTTTTATTCGCGGTGGGGTAATGGCTGAATATACCTACTATCAACAAATCCCTCAACTGTCATTGCATCGTCAGCACATTCGTTGTCTCATAAAGATGACGATTATGATCTGACCAATTTCACGGTACGACATTTCACAAGTTTAACTATCCTGCCTCGATAAGCCGACGCTCTAGACCAGCGACTCTAAATTCTAGAGCCTAGCTGATTGTGGGAAAGCTTCCCGAAAATCACTGGAAGCCCATTCGACCTCTTTGTGGAACGTCTCGAATCGCTGACTTTGCAATTCCTTTAGGAGCCGAAAGCAGAGCAAAATAGGAGATGGAACCAATGGGAGATTGAACTGAATTGAGAGAAGAAGTGAATTAAGAACTGCGAACGGAGTTGGAAAGCGTAACGAGAAGGGTATGGTAAGCCGCAGAATAGATCGTCTCTTTTCTTATTAATCTAAATTCCGTGAAATTTGGCGTTCCGTTTTTCATCATGCGAGAATATCGGGAGCAAATAGAAAAAAAGGATTTTCAATTTCATACATCAATCTGTGATACGGGCTGTTTCCTCGTCCGCTTGAGCGCGTATGAATATACTTCACATTATTTCATTTCATCTCACGAGATTCTCTCTTAATTTTGACAAATTGTCCGGTGGAACATCGCCTATTTAAAAATATTTTTTCATTTCCATTTTCATACCTTCGGTTCAAAAATATCTCCGCGAATTCATTTAATCATTGAGTCGAGACTGGACGTAGCTTTGAGAATTACCGAAAACCGTTCTCTTTCATCACCTTCACAAATAATTAATTTAATTATACGTTAATTTTGTTGATTCAGGTTTTCCCTTACTCCTCTTACATTTTCATCTTCACGAGCGAATATCGTATTACGTTTTTTCAGTACCAATTTGATACGAAATAAAAATGAAAAAGAAATAATAATAAAAAAAAAGGCGTTCCGTCGAAATTTCAAATTAATCTTAAGAGTGCCACTAATGTGATTGCATTACGAATGCAGACGATGAGATGGAACAGGAGGAAGCAGGTAGGTACCGCTGAAGAAAAGCAAAGAAATTGAAATGATGATAGAAAAAGGGGAAGAAAAAACTTGCGGAAAGTAAAACAACATCCCCGAGGCTCCTTTTCTTTTTATTTCGCTCTCTTTCTCTCTCTTCCGACGAGAAAACAGTTGGATAATTTCTACGCTCTGATTGGCTTTTCAGAATAAACGAGCGAGTGATATACCTACGGAAACCCCCAACGTTACGTTTACTACTTTAGCGGCTCCTTCGCCAAGCTCTGTGGTATATTGACCTAGCATATTTGACCAAAAACGAAAACATCTCGGAAAAATTCTCATCCAGATTTTCATCACACCGGGTTGTATATTAAAAAAAATTCACAGTTTGCTCGCATATTTTCTTTCACCTACGCTCATAATTCACAAATACTTATTCTGAACTCATTAGAATAGTAACAACTTTGAACTAATTGATGATCGAATTTCTATCGAGGCCCAGCGCAGAGACATTAAGTCTCTATTATCCTACTATGGGATTATTTCATCTGACATAAAGCCTACCGGATCAGTGACCACCTCAGCTGCAGCTCCCATACGTGCTTCGCATCGATATGAGCTCATAATCTCATGTGGGGTTTGCTGAAGGAACCTATATCTATGTACCGAAGCGGCATACAATTTTGCGTAGAGAGAAAAGAAACTCAAAAATCCAACGACAGGCGCGTTTTCGAATTCAGGGTTAAGTCCTGCCGGAAATTCTGAAAAGTAGGAAAAAAATCGAGTCCTCTTCTTATACCAACACCTTTCTTATTTCTTTCTGAATAATGAATTTTCCGTACGCGCATAGGACAGGACGCAAATTTCAAAGATCAACGGGTATGAATTTTTTTAATAAGATTCTACCTCAGAAAATTACAATGAGCGATTGTTCTTGTTGGCGAGTGGAAAAAAAGTTTCAGGTTTTTCTTTTCGCTCCTTTTTCTTTCAGGTTCACCACTTTATCATGTTGAATTAATTAATTACTGGCAAAGAGGTCTCTGGGTACCTACCACTAATTTGTCCGCGCGTTTGATGCATTCGCGGACGACGAAAAGTTTTTTGGAATTTGAATGAAATATAATTGAAATTTTCGTCATTAATACGGAATTTTTCTAACCATTGACTTTATATGCGTGTCAAATATTTTGCAAGTGAGCGAATATTTAATCGAATAAACAATTTACAACATGAACCAAGTTTGAAATCTTTCTACCTCCTCGGACAAGACGTATTGAAGAACTAATCGAATCATATTCAAAGTCGAGCATATTTTACGAAGTCCTTGAAAAATTAGAAGTTATAAAAATTGTCATCTCGAACTTGGAGAAAAAAAATCGCCATCGCATAATTCCTATTTCGTTTTTAACGCCTGCTTATGAAGAACGACGATGTGTTCCAATGTGCGTTCATAATTCCGTGAAAAAATTCTCGCAAATTGAATCACTCTGAGTGTATTTCTGAATGAATTTTCAAACCGCATTTCGGGACGAGTTATGATTTTGTCACGGAAGATAAGGACCCGGATTCCAACACTGAATATAAAATAAAAAATCTACTATGCACGTGTAGTATAACCTTAAGAAAGGAGAAATTCGTGAGCTTTGGGGATATATTTGAATAGGTAGGACGTGAACGAAAAGAGAAGAGAAAATGTTAAGGGTACGGAACTATAGGGACTGACTTTAGACTCGTATTTTTAACTTCAACTTTCTGAGCACGAGATGACTTGAATTTTATTTTATTTCGCTATTTTCACTCTCGTCAAACAAATCAAAGGATTTCTCTCTTCGCATTCGCAAAAAAATGTTATTCTACCAAACTGCTCTTCCACGCTTCAAATACAATATTCATATTCCCTTTTTTTGCTTATTTTTCTCTATATTGAGACTCCCGATGCGTTAAACGAAACTTTGAATACACTAATAATCGATGTACTTATCGAAAATTGATTTAGAGAAGAAATTTTCTACCATTCCAGTGAATGAACAATAATTTTCGTGATTTCCTATAGTTATCTGCAACTAGAAGTTTGAAAAATCAATCTTGAAAACTATTATTAGAATAATTTTGACTTTTCGAAGAAATACAACCAAGCAAACCAAGCAAATTTCAAAGTTCAGCTTGCCTCACCTATTTCAAGCAATGTTTCAAAACTATCGATTTATTCGAAGCTTCGCGGACGTTGACGGAAGTCATGTTGAACAATTCAATATTAATGAGTCATAGAGATTTACTCGCATGCAACAAGGTTTCCAATCCCCTCTTTTTCCTTATCAATTTTCCTGAAATTTGTCGAAGGGTATAAAATTGAGCGAGCTCAAATTAACGAAATGTACTTCGTTTATACCAAAATCAGTCTTCTCAAAGTGAGTAGCGACGTATGTTTTTTCAATCGATTCGATGATAGAAATGACGTGCTACGGTTTTTCCCCTTGATACGTAATATCACGCTCGAATTACGAGTCGGACCCTTCATTAGTTTGCTTTTTTTGTTCACGTGAATTTTTCTCGAAGGATGAATTTCATCCACAGAACTTTATCAGATACTTACTTACTCCTTTACTTTCCGTGTGAAAACAATGTTGAATAATGAACATCAGAAGAAGAGAAGGCGAATGCAAAAGCAAAACCTTTAAAACGTTGAAAGCTCGTCATGCGAGCTTGTTCGACTAGTACGATATTGCATATGACTTTCTTACAGCGTACTCACATAGTCTCTGTACCGCACACACCTACGCAAGTTCGCAGTCAGTTGACTAGCCGCAAAACATTTCTACCGCTGTTCATTACTAGCGTAAAGAATCATTCTGGCTCTCCATATAGGTTTCTCTTATATGCCTCTATATATGTATTTATGTACGTATGTACATACTTGCATTGCATGTTTACACGGAAACAGTTTTGTACGCGTCGCGTTCTTCTACCCTTTACTCTGAAAAGATATATCGCCTCTACTTATGCCTGTAAATGTATGCCTCCATTCCCGTTCTAATATTGTCGCGGCTTTGCTGTACAGCTGTGTTTAACTCTGCGCGCAATTACGCGAGTGTTTTTGGCGAGATACTCCGGACTATTATACTTATTGTTACTAACGGCATTATTCTTTGCTCGATCTATTTCTTTCACTCGCCTGAATATCTTTCATTCTCATTTTTATTTTCCTTTGCGCACATGTATACGGCATCGCAGGTAATTTTTAGCTTCTCGAGAGAGATGAGATAAAAAGCGATTTCATGTTCTTCAAGTATAATGATATTTGAAGAAATCTTCATATCAAGTCATAAGAATATTTCTGAACGCCCGGCCTCCGCGACCCGAGTACGCGATTTATAAGAAAATCGATTATATAAAACCCGAGTCTCGCGCGTGTCACGTGAGTAGGAATATCAACGACCTTTTTACCCCTGACCGAGGGTTAGCATTTTATTATGACCTCTTTAAACGGCTATTTGAGTTGAGGGCCAAGGATTAAATTATTTATGACCACCGTATAAGATTCTCACGTTTGTTCGCCGCGTTTATCGAGCATAAAGAATAAATATGGAAATCTACGTCCGCCCCCTACTGTGGCTGTAAAAAAAGGGAATTCAAATTTTCATATATGAAAGATTGATCTCCATAGGACATGACGAAGCTCCGAAACTTACCGTACATGAGATACGCGCTTTGGAAATTTCGTAAATTAATTATCCTCTTCATACAATCAATTTTCAACGCATTCTTTTCGACGTTCGCTCAATAAATTACTCCGTTTTTTTGTCTTTCGTCTAAAGTAAACTCGAGCTTTGGGTAGGCGTAGGTACACGTTCATCGCATGATACGAATAGACCGACATCTCTAAGCTACTGAATATTATTACGTCAATAAAGCGTGAGGAAACCATTCTATCCGGTACTATCTCCCGTTATTTCGTTATCTTTTCCACCTCGCCGTTACATAGCTTAGATTTCCAGCAGACAATATATACTCTACGTAGATCCCTCTTTTATTATACAAGTTTTATACTCCATTCAGTTGCAGTTCCAATGCATATTCTGTGTGATGCAGGTACATACGTACACATCACATACGTACGTATGTAGATTGCAAATTTGAATTATTTCACCGATCCTTTCACCGGTATATATACCACATCATCATACGCCCATAGAGACGTAGATAGAGAAAAAAAGAAAGATGGAATAGAGTAAAGAGGAAGAATAACGCCGCAGAATTTGCGGAGGTTCAGGGCACCTCCTCTGTTTACTTTGGCATGATTCAGCAAATACAGTCCAGAACTCCAATCGGTAGAGATGCTGGACCGTTCCCTAACTGTAGCAAGCAAAGACCAATCAGGCTCTTCCACTTCAGAGAATATATATACAGTCAGCTATCGTGGTATCTGGAATCCAGATACTCGTACGTCTAATATACCTATACTGCAGCAGGACGTGCGTAATTGTATTTGATGTGAATAAATCGAAGGACCTTTTCCTCTATAAATAACGTTGAAAATTTACATTGAGCTTTATTTTCAGTTCAGTGACAACTCTTTCTGGATCAACAATTACGACTGGAAAATAAGCTCTCTTGTATAAAGTATTCGAATTAATTGACTCATTGTTTCCTACGGCTATTTGCAACCCTGAACTAACGTCGAAGTTAGGTTAATTTGCTTCTATGATCATTTTCATTATCCATCGACGTCGAAACTTCTATTTTCAGCTGATAATGGATCGAAATATCGATCTGAGATCGTCATATAACTACTCTATCTACTTATGCGGCCAGTTCGGCACTACCCTACCAGGAATAGTCGAACCATCGAAATATGTCATAGGTAGGAAAAAGGAGGTATGGTTCTGGATTTACGGAAGACCGTGAGAGCACGTAGCAGCCGTTCTTCGTGATCCTTAAGTCGTCAGTCAGATAAGCGGGAGTGAGCTGCTTCTGGCATTGGCCAATAGGTTAGAATCGAAGATTCATGGAAGAACTTGGTTTAGATTTTGTGGGAGGTTGGGGGACGAAGGACCATCGAAGAAGATTCATCACCGTAGAGGGTTATCGAGGAGGGAGCGCAAGTGTCTGGATATTTAATCGCAACTAATAGGCGGAATTATGTTCGTTAGAAAATTATTGCATTCGCCAATTTCTGTATTGAATTTCGTAATAATTTGAACTCGTCGTCGCGTCCAGACTATCGAAAATATAGTTTCTCGTCGCTGTTTTTTATGCCCACGGTGAAACCAATTCAATTTCCTTTCCAGCTTCGATCGCGCTTCTCGCAACTTTAGTAATCCCAGTTTTTCTATTCAAATCACATAGTATGCGTCGAGTGAATATGCTAGAAAAATTGTGCCTCAAGGGAGTGAAAGAGACAGGGAGAGAGCGAGAAGGAAGAAGAAATTGACTAGGTAGAATATCGACTACTTTTAAAAGAGGCAAGCGGCTTGGATAAGGGCTGTCCTAGAGGACAGGCAGGATGGAAGCTCGTTTGTTTCGAAATCACCTCATCCGTTCCGCCATGTTTGTAATAATCCAATATTGTTGCCTATCAACAGCTGATTACATACCACGTTCCACAAACTCTTGATACCCACGGTTCTGCGTTTTCTACCCTTCGCATATATTTATTCCTCCCTTTGGGAAAAAAATATCCAAAAAGTATGCCGCATGCAATCTTTACCGCTGCAGTTTTCAATTTCACTCCAATGTGCAGTTGCTGGTATCATTACGTGTAACATCAATAATTTATCATCGTGTGAAATTTCTGAGAGATGATAAAATCCGCCATCTTGTTTATCGGTCAATAACTTTCTCTACCCCTTTTCTGGTTCCAAGCAATAAAGACCGTCATAAATTTGAGTCAACACTCTTACCTCGCTGAGTAGTTATAACGACATGACGATGCGGAGGTTTGATGGTGGTTTATCTCTCTTGATTAATGTTAGTTGTGAGGTATATTTACTTCGGTATCACGTTAATTGATCGACGAGTAAAATATCGACAAATTTTTAGATCGCGGTGACAAACTGTGAAATTTGGCAAACTCTGACGTTGTGCATCAATGTATATACATATATACATACTACCCTTCTGCATTCGAGCATTAAGTATGTTTGATGATCTGTGATACAAACTCTCGTGTATCCCAGCCTATATATGATCGTAAAACGTCATTATATTCTCGTCTGTTATTTTCGCTCGATTGAGTTTGAAATGCCGCTACTTCGGAGCACATGGTTCATCCGCAAATGTCGTTTGGCACACGTACTGGTCGTAAGCTATTGATCACTGATACAAATCCGATTCTTTCACTCTTCCCTCTCTCTCGAGAATCGTAGGGAGAAGCAAATTGAAAGAACATTTTACAATGAGATTGGTGAAATTGGCAACAAAAAACCACCCAGAAATACGAACAAGTCTCTTTCCCTCGTCCCTTAGATTCCAGCTCAACGTATGGAAGTGCCTTTTTGTTATTCAAGTGAAAATTTTACGTATGTTTCATGGAGCTTACCCTTAAATCCGTATTCATCTCTACGGCGCGGCGCCATTATTTTTCCGTGTATTTTGAGAGGAAAGAAGACGACGAAGAAGACAAAAGTGAAAAATAAAAAATGAAAGATGAAAAGGGAGCACATGCGACGTAGTGTGGTCCAAGATTCGCTGAGCTGGGCTTAGATTGTTTAAACTGATGCGGGTCCCTCGAGAAGGGACAGTTTTATGTTTTAGAAATATTCGAGGCTTCGCCGTCGGTAGGTACCGTCGGAGTTTTATTAGGGATTATTGGGACGCTGTTTATTGGCAAGAAATTGCCCCCGTGCCCTCGGAAGGGGTGAAAAGGTGTGTGGCAAGTGAGCTCGAGATAGGGGTAGATTATTACGTCCCACGTAACTACTTTCCCTCTGCTATACTTGACCCTTCTTCTTCCTTCACAGTCGAGGAACCGATTGCCTTTAAGATTCCTCTAAGCCCTCGCCATCTCCAAAAATTCCTAGTCGTAAAATTGACTCTCATGTTATTCGCCGGATAAAATCGCACCTGTATTTTCGGAAAAAATTCCTCTACATCTCTCTCCGTACACCTTACCGCGTGAATGAAAATATGAACGTAGGAGAATGCAAGTAGGCTTATAGTTTGTCAGAAGTACATCAGCGTTATGTTACGTCGAGTGCTGGAAAGGAGAAGATGCTTTGAGAAATTAAAATTCTATTCCACTCTCGTCTAGAATAAAATGAATGAAAATTCTTACCAGAGAGAAAGGTTGAGGGGGCTATAATTTGCTACGGAAGTGCCTTTTTGCTCTCCTGCCACTTCTCCTTTTTTTTTACTTCTGTAATTCTGTTTCGACGGGATACCTGAAGGGAAATGTAGTCCATTTAACAGCCGTAATACCGTGATTGCATTTGAAAAATTGCTCAGCGACTACTATCACGGCTCAGTGGATAGAAGATTGAAAACAACTATGAAAACTAATTATAAGTACTGTATCCGAACCGTCTTATGGTACAAACAGAAAAAGAATTTTACTACGATTTAATTTAATTGTAAAAATTAAGTACAAGCTTGAAAAGTACTTTACTACTGAAATATTAATCTATCACGCTACGTGGGGGACAAACTTCTTTCGTTTTTCTCGGCGCGGCGTCCTAATGTCCAGCTACGCGGAAGAAAGGAAATGAAGAGAAGAAAAAAGAAAAAGGAAAAAATGCATAAAGGGCGAATTCACGATCTAGGGAATTCGCAGCTGGCGCCGTACCAACCTGATATAATTCTTAGCTGACGATAGACCGCAAAATATATACGTTGAGTCGTAAAAGAAAGACATTTTCTTTTCTGCATTCGGTCAGTTCAATAGTTCGTACACACGTAGACGTACGAGTATAACCGTATAGCCACGCGAACCAATGCGCTGGATTCTACAATACTATTGACAGGATATAAACTTCCCCAGGGAGAAATGGCAAAACGCGTGTCATTCTGTCTGACATGTTGAAAACAAGAACTGTGTAAAACCATAGAAAGTCGTAGAACATGAGCAGAGAGGAAACTGGGAAAGAAGTTCAATGGGTTTTCATTATGAAGCTGGTATAACCGTTGAATGGAATCTGCTCAATTCATCGAATGCAATGGCTAGATCCGTGCGCAGACTTCGATCTCCAAAGAACAGATGAGTAAAAGTTTCTGTACATCGAACTAAATTCATACATGTAGTGAATTCTGATTTATGAATATTGGTGTCTCGGTATACGCATCTGCATAATATTTGTATAACGTACGGGATGAGGTGTTGTATCACGTTAACAAAATTTATGTGATTTACATACCAACGGTTTTGTTGCAATAAATTTCGCGAACGTGTTCACAGGAAGTTGGTTGGGTGGTTTGTTTACACCACAGCATAACGCCATCTCAGAATTCTGCACCCTTCGTCTGTTGAATGTGTGTGTGACATTTCCAAGCTATAAATTTCGTACAGAAAATTATTTGGCCTGGTAAAATTTTGCAGCGATTGTATATATTAAGGCAGTTCGATTTTATCACCTTGTTCGAAACCAACGGATCGTATTATTTACGACGTTGGTATTTAGCTTGATAAATAATTGACATTGTTTAGTCAGCGGTGTGTAGATATTTTTGGCAAAATGATAAATGTAAGGAATTTTCGTTAGCTAATTTTCAACCCCTGACTTGAGCTCGTGAAATTTGAATTTAGAACGCTTAAGTTTTGAATGGATTCGTGAGAATGGTGTGTAATTGCAATAATAAATCAAATTTATCAGATCCGACGTATGATACATAAAATAATATGAAACTAGCGGATACTGGCGCGTTTGCTTATTTTCCACATTATACCTACCTTCCCGCCTACCTACCTAGCTACGCAGTTTCCAATAATTAAAGAACCGGAAAATCGTATATAGAGCAAACTTCACGAAAGAGCGACTCCAATTAATTAAAATTTCTATTTCTCGACTGGACGTAGCGATGTATACCAGTAACTACGTCAGAGGGTAAACGAAAGAAAAAGAGTGGACAAAATAATAATAATAATAATAATAAACACCCTGCCAAGTCAAGTTGAAATACATCGAAATGTATCAAAGGACGAATTAAAACGGACAAAAATATACAATGTGTACGTTTTACATTGCATACAAGTGAAGAAAATCTGTGTAAACTTGAAATTAATCTTTTTTAATCGGGTTAACTCACCCTCCCGAATATATATTCGGATCAACAAATACTCATCTCTCCAGATATTTTTCAAAAATTCATAGAATTAAACACGCCGTTGAACAAATGGTTTTTTTTCTCTATCGATTTCAAAATGAAATTGAATCTTCGTGGAAAACTGCATTTTCGAACGATTTTTTCCTGAAATTATTCGATGATAAAAAAACTGGATTATCTGGTAATTTTGAGAAATCCATGCATCTGATTCTTGAGATCGCTAAAAGTCAAGATTCCTTCTGTTCGTCTCAAATTCAGCCTCATAAAGGAGTTCAAATCCCCATTCGGCCATTGAGAAAAAATTGGGGGAGCTGTTCGAAGAATGACTGTTTTTATTGAGGTTATAACTAAAATATTGTCCATCATGCATATTAGGCAAACGCATAAAGTTAATGGACCGGGGAGGGGCTTATATTCCAATACATGAGTGTACATCCATCCGAGTTGTATATATATAAGTATACCTATAGTACCTATCCATAATACACTTCGTAAAAGCGGACAGACGAGACCTCGACTTTGTGTATAGGCAGACGTACAGCTAGCTATATATATATATATTAAACCGAAGACGAGAAACGAAATAAAGCCGGTCGACGCTGGCGCTCTTTCCCTCCCTAGGGAAGATAAGAATCCCCTTTTCCGATACCTCAGTCCCGAGGATAGGGCGGCAGAATCCAGAAGGATTCAATGAGGTTATTCAGTATTTCTTTTTTTTTTAACGTTTTTCCCCTTTTTTTCTTACCTTTATTCTCTTTTCTTTCATTTATTTACTGTATTTTTCTTTTTATTTGTATTTGGAAAACCTGTGAGCAACGAGAATATCCAGCACACATAGTTTGTCTCTCCGTCTCGGAAATGCTTAGCTACGTATATGAATATTGAATGATATGAAACATAAATTCCAGAGAATAGAAAATGAAATTTTTGTGTCTCCAAATTTTTCGCCGAGAAAACAACCAGAAACACTCAAAAGCGGACTGAATTCGACAATATTCTGACTAATCAAGGCCTATCATGGTATGTACATCACATATTTCTATCTTACAAACATCGCAGAAAGAGTTTAATCGGTATACAAGACAGTTGGGTCTTGTAACAGTTGACAAACTGGATAGAATCTTTGACGTCGGGCTGAGCTTGAGATAGGGAGGCTCGGTGCAGTACAGTACAATGTTACTATGTTAGGCGTTGTTTATTTCGCACCAAAGATCGAATCGTGTACACTGTGCTGTGCCTGCTGCCCGCGCGACAGAAGCGTTTGACGCAAAGCTGGCAAAGTGAAAGTCGACAGACACGTAGAACCTGGCGGAAGTGGGTAAATCCGTGACGTGAGAACGCGATTTCCGCTAGCCAGGATCATCGGATCAAGAAGTAAACCTGCTGGCTTTTAAGATCGCGCATAAAACTTCAGTTTTGCGCTATATTTTTTACCGCGTATGTCGCATTATATTCTCCGCGCGATATATCAGCGTGAAATAGCCGACGCGGAGTTGAGAGAAACAGAGAGAACTGAAAAGAAAGAAAGAAAAAAGAAATTTGAGAAGAAAAAAAACCGTGGCAATGATAAATTCATGGGGGAGAAAATTATTTCCACAATTCTTACGCCGCGGTACAAAAGAAAGAGGGCAAAGAAAAAAGAAAATTGTAAAGCATGTGATGTTTAGTTGAATTACTCATTCGGTGTGTAACACGATAAACTAACGGCAGGCTAACCATAGAATAGTGTATTAATTGATTAGCGAATTAATTCTGCATGATAGAAACGGGAACTGCTGGCTGTCTGACCACAGCAGTGCTTAAACTACTGCAAGTAGTGCAACGTGCCCGTGCCGGTAACCGCGGCCACTAGACAGCCGCAAATTATCGGGCTGCATACTGAGACTCTGATTGTGAGAGTAGTACTAGGTATCTGTCATATTATGGGCTAATATGACCTAGTGAAATGTTACCCGCTTGCGACCACGGTGCGGGAACGAGAGGAAAAAGTAAATGAATGGTGAAATATCATTCTGAAGAATGTTTCATTTTTTATTCTATTTTTCTTCATTTCATTCCATCCAGCAGTTGATTGTATATAACGTTGAACGAATTAGAAACGGAAGGAAGGAGGAGAATGGCAGAGAAAAAAAATGAGATTTCAGTCGCCACCTGCAAGATATAAAAGAAATACTCACGATAAAACAAACGACGGTGTATATACCGATGTATATGTATGCCTCGGTTGGAAATGATTTAAGACCGCGACGCTCCACGGACACAGAGTTCTGACGGGAATGATAAAATTGTTGTTGAAAGACAAATTCGCCGAATAACCATCGAGCGTGGAAATTTGTACAATCAGGTGTAAACTTGCCATTTTCATCTATATTTGGTTGATAACGCTAATATTTGAGTTAAGCCACTCGCTTCCTCTCTCGATATTAATTTCATTCGGTTTTGAATTTATCCTTTCGGTTGAAAAAGTTCAGTGTATTTCACGGTGGTGGAATGAACTTTATATGTCCATGTACGGAACGAATAAGATCTGAACGAAACATTGAGGCACGCTTAGTCCTCGGCAAGTACATACATACATTTTAACGGGCGACGCGATTGAGGTCCATGAAAAGAGCGGCGAGAGGACGAGAGATACAGAGAGAATTCTGGAAATCGATAGAAAGGATAATTGGTCGCTCTGCGGTTCAGGCTTTCTGGCCCCGCACCTGTAAGTCTTAATCTCCTGAATAATTGAGATTACGCTTGATTCTCAAAGCGGAACCAAACGAATCAATTCTCATGAGAAATAGAAGCTTTCAACAACACGATGTCGGTTCTATCTCATCACTGAATGATTTAACCCCGCAAGAATTAGGATTGATAATCCTTTTTAGTTTTCCCATTCTTTCTTTCTTTCTTTCCTTTCCGTAGTTTCTCCTTCTTGTCACATTCTTTACTGAATACCTACGCGTTCACAGATCGACGCATTACTCTTCATTTTCGTTATTTACTCTAGATGGGTGATAGAAATATACGGTATCACTTTGATCCAAGCCTCATACCAAAGTTAATAGACAAATCTATACGCCACGAATCAATAGACCATGTCCACTCGGAACTTTAGAGCCAAGCTCTGACTCTAACAATCAGATACGGAGAGCTAACCGCGGGTAAAACTTTGACTTGGATTAGTGGCGAAACTTAAAATTCCTTAGGCTATGGATGGCGATGGATCAAAGACGCGTGTTCGAAACAGTTTTTCTTGCAACTGGATATTAACTTCTGCTCGCGTGGAATCAGTATTCACAGTCAGGACTGTCGTGGGGATGTTCGGCCTAGAGGAATTATCGAGTACGGTAATAGAATAACTCGTAAACAAAAGAAATAAAATCGCACATTCCGGAATACGCAATCGCATGAAGTGGAAACAAAATTTGATTGAAAATTTTCTCGTTGACCTCCTGCCGCGCGACCAATTCGAAGCACGAATACAAACGGCCTGCGGGATACGGAAAAAGTGTAGGCGATGGCAACCTTCTGATAAGCGCTTTTCACACGGATTCGCGAAGGGTGGCGGTGAAATTTTCTCGTTCGCAACAAAGTAATTACATTTGCAAATGGTGCGATGTGGTGCGGCGCGTGTATTTTACGCCGAGTTTGTATTAGCTGAAGACGTAGGCGTAATTCTTTCACCATCGTATACGTATAACCCGGGCTCACAAATTTCGAAGAAAGACAACAAAAATCAATAAAGAAATCCGTAATCATCCAGCAATGCTTTTCGGTCTTCGATTTTTCATCAATATGTATGTGTGATATTACACATATGTCTCATTTTGTCGGTTTTGCATTTCTACAAGTGAAGCCAGTAAATTCAGTATTTTTTCTGATCAAACTGAAACTGACACCTATCACCATCCATCTCAATCCATCACGTTGGAAAGCTAACGAGTGACTGATGATTTCCTGGACAAATGATTGAAATATGGTCTATTTTCCACAGTCTTCTTTCGTCGATATAGTACATCATTTATGGAAAAATGATAACGGAAGTTCACGAATCGAAATTTTCATGCGTTACTATCATTTCGATACGCCTGTTATTTTTACTGACTTGAAAAACAATCCGTGAAATTTATCTTTTGCTTCGCTAGATTATACGATGTTGAACTTATTTGTCTCGGGAAATTTCTTATTGAAGTTTGGGAAATTGGGACTTCATTCGTGTACGATAGCCCAGTTACTTGTTCACCATGGTAAACTAACATTCAGTTCTTGAAACTCCCCGGTTCAATAAACTACATCTGCGTTTCCTATCGCCGTTATACTGTACCTAACCGTAGTGTGATACGTCGAGGAAAGCCTCCCCTGGGATAGCTAGTAATTATCCACGACTACGTAATCCGTTCTAATACCCAAACCTCAATGTTAGGAAGCTTGGAGATGCACATCATACGTATGAGCTGAGACTTGGCTGACACGCTGAGTTGAGTGAAGATGAAAAGTTCAGAGAGAAAATAAGAAAAAACAAAAATCGTAAAATGGAACGAAAAAATTCATTTTCAGGGGAATCCTCTGATAACCCAATTCGGAAACTGGGGATTGTGGGTAATAGAACGAGGAAAGGGTGAGGAATAGATATAGAGAGACTGGCAGGCAATACATTTGTCTAATCCGCAGCCTATAAATTTGGTAGAAAAAAATTGTGGGAAATGACAATAGAGATCCTTTTGCTCGTATCCTTCCTGTCCGTCCACGCAGTTCCTCTTTCCTGTCCCTCTCTTTATTTTTCTCCCTGTACATCTCATTCAGTCGTTCTCTCTCTCACAAACTTGTCCGAACGATGGCGCCTCTCTGCGTCTGTCTCTTTCGCTAGAACGGCGCCATATATCAGAGGATCTGTCCCATGAAGCGTATTTCGGATTTCTCCCATCGCCACAAAAGCAGCGAACAGGACGTGGCCGGGGGCTGAGACGGAGGCGGGCGGCAGTGGAAGGAAAGCTTTTTCCCACGGAGCGAAAGAAAGATTTGTGACCTGTGATATTGAAAAGTATAGAAGGTTTTACGCGAATCCTTCTACACCTCAAAGCTCTCTCGCAACTCTGTATACTCTACTTTTTCACGGCGGACAGGCAGACAGACGAACAAACGCAGTGTGTGGCGACTGAAGGAGATCGCTCGTGAATCTTTAATTCTTTTGTCATCAACTGTCAACTCAAAAACCAGAACTGCCAATCACACGAATTCTATGACAAATATCCACGACTCACACTGTCGGTAAGCTCCATGATAGATTCAAAATTGCATATTTCATGCTCTGAAATTATACGATTTCAATTTTTCTCGCAGCGTGTATCAAGGCTTGTGTTAAATCTTCTCGAGTCCTTCAACTGTTTTTCTAACGAAAGTGACAATCAATTTTTTCCAACGTCTGTGTGCTATATGCGGAAATTGAAACGTTCGCTAATTAATGTGATATTGCGAACGGATTGATGTTTACCCGCCGCAATTGCCAATTGAGGCTTACACATACATGGCCTTTGAGAAAACAGAATTGATAGGAAATGACTGGTGGCTCTAGTGAGCAAATGTCATTCGGCTATATTGAAACTTGAATGATATAATATCGGAGTTAGTGGAGAATCTGCGAACATGAAGAAAACTAACGTCTATACGTCTTACGTAACTCCGAAATGTATCTATATATGTATGCATGTATGTATGTATGCGTCGCCAGAGCTTTGCGTTCTGAATTTCAACTTCCATTCCAAACTTACAACTTCCCATATTGAGAATGCGGTAGTAGCATACCTACTAACCCTGCCAAAACTGTGAAGCTGTGAAATGTAACCAAGCCGTGCCCTGAATAGGAACGATGACTTATCCATCGTCCGGTACCTATCTGCTTAACCATAGTTCATTTCTCTAAGAAATTCAACGTGTTCTTATCTCGCACGTCCGCCCCCTCTCCTCCGTATTTAAATCGTGTCAAAACGAAAGACGATTGCCGTATGGTCGAATTTTTGGTGTGTGACCACATTTCTAGATCTTTTTACTACGTACTCAATTGAAGTTTGAAAAAGTGTATTTTCAACGTCCAATGAAAAAAGGGCAATGAATAGTGAGCATACAAGAAGAGAAAAGTTTCGATAAATCAAAGAAAAATTGCTGTGTCTCACAGTCGAACAAATTTTTTATCGAATCAACCAAAAAATTTGTTCGTTTCTGACAAATCTTTCTTCAGTTTTCACTAAAAACTTGTTCGACTGTAAATTTGATTGATTCAAACAAATATTTCTCTGAGTGGAGTTTCTTAGGCTGGAACAGATTGTATAATCAAATACATCGCATCTATGTTTGTATAAGAGAAATGTCAATTCCATGGTGCACTTTCCCGAATTTTACACAACGCATATGAAGCATTCCAGAAATGAAATTTCAAACTGCTCTTACCCCAAATAACATGAGAGAGATCCAAGGTACAATATTTTGAGATGTCGAGATAAAATCTGTATTATGAAATTCCGGACGGGATGCATCGTGTCGAGAACGAGACGACGGGATTAGCATGATCTGGGAGAATGTTTGACGTAGAGGAGGATGGCAGCGATGCTAAACAGGTCGCATCTGTTTGCTGTCCGTAGTTCGTGTCCTCGCGCCAGCCTCGCCGATGCCACCGTTAAGTTAGTTGATATTCTACTGCAGTCACGGTGAAACGTAGCGTCCATCTTTCTTTTGCATATAAAAATCAGAACCTGCATCCTTGAATAATGATAAACCAAACTCGGGGCTCACCAGAGCGTGTCAATTTTCAGCTACGTAAGGAACAATGAAAAAAAGAAGACAAAGAAGAAGAAACTGTCTCGTGAAGTGCTCAAATAAACACTATACATCATACCCAATTCCTCATTTAGAGGGAAAAATATTTGCCATTTCATACGTTGATCCAAACTAAGTTTTTTTTTTCTTTTCTTAACAATTAGCACGAATTAATAAGTGCATATTTTAATAAAGTAGGCGTAACGCGAACCACTTTTGTCTTCATTACCGCCGACGATCATTAACCGAGAGAAGGCTCAAGGGGATATTTTACGCAGTTTTCACACCTTTTAACGTTGATGTGAAAATGAGTAAAATATTTTACTACGTTTAGTGTATGTATAGATATAGGTAGGTACGACCATACTGCGAACAGGGATGAACAGAGTCGAAAACTGGCGTGTGAATATAATGCAAATTTTATGGTCTCTGAGGATAATAAAATGCTCAGTTTACGCGTCAATTTATCATACCATTCCGGAGGGGGGATGGTAATATCGCATTATTCTCACCATTTTTATGGATCCCTGACAACAATGCCGATATGCAATCAATATTCCTTCCTCAGTTCCGCCTATCGGGTTATCCAGGACAACAAATCATTTTTCACCACCATGAGTTGCGGACAGCACAACTACCAGGTCCCATCCCTCTGAAGTGAAGAATTTGATATTTTCTCTTCAACAATAATTGGCACATCGTGAAAGACTCCTATTCCTCCATTATTCATCGATATCCGCAGCCCTTGTTCGCTGTAACCCGAAACGTGAATCGTTCTTCTATTATACTCTTGAACGAACAAGTTTTGAAATTTGCCCATTTTTTCAACGGCGGTGAACAACAGCTATCGCAGACCAGCGAAAGAGGTCTCGACGTGCCTCATGCTTGGCATTATTTGAACCCATGATTATTATCCGCTTGTTAATCATCCGCATGAACGCTCGCAACGAATAGACAACAATAGGCGTAGCCCGCCTAGACCAGACATAGTTTGAAACATCCGTAGCTCGGCGGCTCCTTCTCTACGTATAACTAACTGTAGTTGAGCTCAGTAAACCCGGCAGACTTTTAATTACTTCACTCTTGGCGTATAATAATTAATTAACGCTCACCAGCCGAGACAAATGACGATTGTGGCGTAGAGCAAACTTTCCTGACTCTCACCACCCACTACCTCTTTAACTCGTTTGCACTCTGGGACCCTACTGTCCCGGAACGTGGAGTCAGTAAAGAGGAAACCGACCAGCCTGCTACTCGCTCCCAAGACCTTCTGGTTCTCAACTGACAATAACAGAAACTGAGACAGACCGACAGAGACAGAGGGAGAAACTGGAGGAACCCGGGTTACCCGAACAAGAGGACGAGCAGAACAGGCGTATCCCAGTCTGGAACTGGAGAATCATTTGTCTCTGGCACAAGGACGGGCTAAGACCGCCTCCAGGGCGCACGATCGCAAGATGGATGAAGGATTCTGATAGAATGAAACCGCCAGGAACACCCGGGTGCATTTTCCATCGTGTAGAGCGGAGGAACAAGACGACGGGATATCAGTTTTCGATTGAAATTTTATTGCAGAAACGTAAATGTCTTCTCTGTCTGTAATCCTAATGAATTATTATTGCATGAATACGGCGACATTAGGCGAGACAAAATTCTCACTTTCTCTACCTCCATCATAAGCGATAACCAAAATGAAGTACAACGGGGTGAAATAATAGCGACGTACACCTAGGTTGACTGAATAGTTCAGGAAATAGTTACGCGTTAATTAGAGAGATCAACCAAAACTGACCTCTCTGACCCATAGAAATAGGGAATGCAAACATAGGTAACAGTAAACATATTCTAGGTTTGTTTCCCGTGACTGTACAGCGGCAATGGCACCGAGCCAAGCTCAATGTTGTTCGTATAGTATATACACCTACCTACCTATCTATCTAGGCGTCTACTGGAGAGGGTAAAACTTGATGCGGCGTTTCGCTAGCTCACAAACAAAATTGTTCCGGTTTTTGTTGACAACGGATGCCGTCGGTCGATTCTGAAAAGTTAAATTTGAATTCGGCAAGTGGTTATGCAGGAAACTCACCAGGCGATTGGGAACTGAGCCAAAACAACTAACAGGTTTCCATGTTTCCTTTTACTCTCACCAATCTCGCCCCCGGGGTCCTATTCTTATTTATTTTCTTTCTTTCTTCGCAACGGACCCTTGCGATAAGAAATACATCAATTTTATCCACGATATATATCAATGGGTATATCATGGAAGAAACAACAATATCCACTTTACAGAGGAAGGCTCCTAAATTAGTCGAAAAATAGGGGAGCCAAGGTATATCTTTTTGGCGGCCTGAGAACCAGCCAGAGTCGTCAGATGCTTCCTTCCCGCTTCTCGACTCGGGGGAAGAAGAGAGGAGAGAAAAGGAGAGAAGAGAAGAGCAGGAAAGAAGGAGTTCGAGTTCATTTCATGCGGCTGAACTGAGGTAGTGCGGAGACGAAGGTATAAGACGGCAAGGTAGTGAAGTAGTGAGGTGAGGAGGGTGGTCCCTTGTTACCACGGATGGGGTTAAGTTAGATTGCTACAAGACAGATCATAAATATCTCCCAGCTCGCTCACGTTACAGTATCCACTTAGTCGTGCGGTGGAAACGAGCGAGAGGGTAGTTTTGGTTGGTAGGAGGAAGGTATGTGTCTCGTCCCATGTCGCCTCCTCCACCTCATTCTTTTCATCCCTCTCGCAATTTATTTCTCCTTGATCACAGGGACGAATGAAACCAACGACGAAGTCGATGCTTGACACAATTAACACCAGATAGCACATGTCCTCTTAATGAAATTAAATTTCTTCTGCACTCTCCGCGATGTCAAGGGAAAAACTATTCTCTCGGTTAAAAGGTATACGCGCTCGTACTTTCAACGCGGAAATTCGTTATTAAGGTGTCCAATAACTCTTCGGACCTGAGAAATATTAGATTGAATCATTTTTCCGGCATCAATGTCATCCTCTACGAATACTCACCACTTCTTTCCATCTCTTTTCCTTCTTCCGGGTTATCTGCAGAAGCACTTCTTCGCCCGGAATAAACGCGGCTAGATTTGACCTGAATTTACAAAGCGTATCGGCTGGCATACTCCGCGGAAGATGAAAAAGGGTGTAAAATCTTGTAGTTCAATATCGTGCTCACAATATCGTGTACACATTGCCCCTTTCACGGGGGTATTGTAAAGCCGGGCAAATTTGAAACCACCCCTAAACAGTCGGTGGCTTTGGGTTAGGTAGTATAAACCATGCTCTCCCATTCATTTTCTCTTTCAATGTGCGTGAAATCCCGGATGCTATAGGTACGTATCTACTGCAGGGTAATAGGTCGACCCTTTGGTGCGAATACCGGCAGTGAATGACTCAGTGGTTCCGTTCAGTTGGGAATAGGAGGAAGTAAAACGACCTGGAGATGTGCAGGATGGTTCCTAACACCCGGCTATTCCTGTACACACTTATACGACGATATATGGACACATTATACTCCCCTGTGTATATTAGGTGGGCTATTGTGGTACGTAAGGTCGTTTATTTTATCGTAATAGACCAGAAAACGATAAAGGCACAAGAATCGACGATGTGTATTCTAACTTGAAACTTCCCGCGTTCATCCGGATGGAGTGAAAGGTGATAGTAACGGCCAATTACGATCCGGGTAATAAAATCCAATTACAAAATACACACGTTTTCGCGTGGAAGCTTCCGAATCCGCTGCACGATCTGCTAAACATCTTTCTCGTTCTCAACTAAATGTGAAATTTAAGAATCGCGCGCAAAACTCGTGGACGTTATTGCTCCTTGGGAAGGCGGCAACTTTGTACGCTTGGTGTGTGCGTCTCTATTGAGCCGCGCTTCGCTTGAAAAGGACGAGGAAAAATAAAGAGGGAGAAAGAAAGAAAGCAGGAGATGTTATAACATGGATACTGCTGATCTTACGGTCTTGAGAAATACGTCGATCAACAAAGCTTTCTTATTGTTAGCTGGACAACTCGACCCGCCTACGCGCCGAGTCGAAGTAAAATAAAGTAAAATAAAGTAAAGTAAAGTAAAGTAAAGTATACTTTACTACGGTGGTCAGCCGTCGTGGTATAAAAACTAATAAAACGTCTACATGTTTGGCCGCTTTCATTGCGGTCATCATTGAATCGGATAACCGCACAAGTACTCAAAACTAATATTATCGCTAACACCATTGAATGTCATCGTAAAAGACTCGTCCGCAAAGTTTTCAAATATATTCCAATCGCAATAGCAACAAATCTTACCGACTCTTATACGAGTTATACAAAATATTGATCCCGAATACTCACTTCGCATACATACACTTTATTACCTTTGTTCAATGGGTTCGCAGGTTTAACAAACTAGAATTACTCTCTTGAGTCTCGCAATCAGTTGACTAGCATAATGAGAATTTCATTCGGTGATTCAGGGGCCATGAACAATATTTACTCGTTCAACAAAAATGGCCGATCATACTCGTTTCATGCGAAAAAGGTCAGTCAATGTTTCGAAGATTATCAGATTTTCGTTAAACCGAACCACTTCAATTATATAACGCACAAACAAAATGGAATAAAAGAAATAAAGAAGCCAGAAAAAAAATTTTCAAGCCGGAGCTGCGGTCCTCTTTGAGAACAGTACCTATGTATGTACACAGAGGAGTAAATCTGGGTCGGATTCTCATTACCGTGGTTTTTGCCAAGCTAGAAAATATAGTGGAAAACAAATTTTCGTTCTTATTTTTGTGTCATACGTACTTTTTTTCTTTCAGATTTCCATCGCTAGATATGGCATTCGCTATTTCCAGCCGTAGCCGTAGCCGTTATACCTATCCGCAATTGTCCAAAAGCTAGCTCGTTTACGTTGATAAATTATTTTCAACTGACAATCAGATTGTATACCCAAGCTATTTTTAAAGCTTTTCTCCTCACGCTCACAATGAACGCCCAAAGTTTTTCAAGCCGAGATAACATCGGAAACCCATTACACATGCAAGGATCATACATTCTGATTTAGTTCTCTGATCCATTACTCCGAACGGCCTTCTCCTCCACCTTCTCTATCCCAAATAACTAACCAACTGCTGTCTATACGCGTGTTATAATTCACGTTACCGTATAACACCATTATCCATCAAGCCCCCTACACTGGGCATAGTGCATTGCCATATAAATAATACAAGCACGAAGAGAAAGCTGTGCAACGAACGACGTTTTTCCCTTCGTTTTCTTTTTGTCTACAGAGCTAGTGATCAAAAACCGATCGATAAATGAGAACATGAGCGTTTGCACAAATTTCTTGCCACGCGAGCTTATTCTCTTCTACAGAGGTTTTTTTTTTTTTTTTTATATTCCACACTTGAGATGAGTCGTCTATATGCCTATCTCACGGTCGTTTTCCCATTTGCAAACGAGAAATGCCAAGAACACTCACAAAGTTTCAACTCCTTCGCACGTCTTCCTACTTTCCTTATTAGCACTGTCTCGAGTGTCTCATCTGCACGAGGGGTGTAAAAGATGCGTCCGTTGCATCATCTGCTCACGCACTCCGTTGCCGGGTAATGAAAGATAGTCCCATATAATGAAACGATAAGAACTGAAAAACAATAAAGAAAACACAGAAAAAGATACGACCGAAGGAACTGAACTTCAGAAGCGAAAGTAAAACAAAGAAGCCTCGCTGTTATTCAAATTGTTTATTCCGTTTGATGGAATATAGCGGCTTGGGCTGTTGTACCGTTCATGAGTTTCGGGTGAACTTCGTATGAGGAAAAGTTTTGCTTCCAGCCAGCAGTACCTACTTTGTAGTTAATGAGACAACATAGTTTTCGCCAGCCTTCTCGTTCAAAGTTCGAATTCCGGAGTTTAAATACCTGTGAAGTTTCTGAAAATGAATGAGCGACAAGTAGATTTAATAAAACTGTATCTAATCAGACACTATAGAGCTAGAGCTCAGCTTTTCCTCTATAAATATTCAAGTTACATAAGTGAGGTATGTTTTTTTCGTAATTATTTCAGAAATCTTGCAACGTTTAATTTATTCTGATAGAATCGTTCGTAACATGTGCATTAATTTTCCAAAATTGTTTTTGGCTCAAACTTCGTTGGTTGGTAGATATAGTCGGTGTTTGAATGTGCATCATAGTATGCGTACGAAAATGAGGAATGGATCAAGGCTTACTGTCAAACGCCTGAAGGAGCGTGCGAAGTGGGGTGGATTCCAGCTGCTTAACTTTTGCTAATTAATGCGAGGCCCAGTTTTTTTTTGTTTTTTTTTTGTTCTTTTTTCCCACCTCTCCTTTTTTCTTTATAGCGAAAAGAAAAAGGTACCCAGCCTGGTAATTATAATTCTCATCAACATTCCCACGGGGTGCAGAAAAAGCAATTAGCTCCCTCTGGACGTACAGACGCTGCGGGGACAGTTAAATAGCGCCGAGGTGTCGCGTCTTCGGTCCGCAACTTGAGATTTATACCTACCTACGTCCGAATGTAAATGTGGAAAATCTACGAAATATTTCAAGATTCACAATTATTTCACCATTTCAACTCTCCATTCTGTATACGAATTTATATTACAGTATAAACAAGCGAATTGAGCGTATATTTCATTTTATCTCGCAGTCATATAATCAGCCAGATATTGTTTGACAAACATGAGAAAAAAAGCAAGTGGTTGACCTTCAACGAGGGTTTGAAGCGGAGATGAAGAAAGTAAAACAAAAAAAAACAGAAAAAAAAAAAAAAAAACGAGATAATGGTTCTCCCACAGAGGGAAAAGAAATGAAAAATGGCGGACGGAAAACAGATAGAATAAAAAGGAAACACTGAGGGGCAATTTTGAATTACTTATCATCCTATGCTGTTCGCCAGATGAAGTTATATCCAAACGGGTGTTATATGTATTGTTTTTGTCATTCTTATTTGATTTTTGGTCTATTTGGAAAAATTGTATAGTAAAGATAACCGAATTGATCTTAGTGGAGTATTTTTGTGCAAAGGCGGGAAATGTAAGAGTGAAATAAGATTAACGTCCATATGTAAATTATTCGACAGCAACTCTAAAAAGAAAAAGGTTTCTGTTTCAAATGAAGAGTTCAGATACTTTTCCTCTCGGATGAAAGACAAGCTTGATTTACTATAGGTTATTCTTTCCGTCCTTCTTACTTTCTTGTTCAATCCACAGAGAAAATATTGCAATCGTACGAAATTTTGCTCCTCGCCATATTATGACGAATTTTATTTTCGTTTCATACCGCGGATCGGAAAGCTGCTTACAAATTTACATAATAAGTTTACCGCATTACTTTTGCTGGTTTATGGCTGTAAAATGAATGACGGTTCCAAAAATTTGACATGAAATTCCTTCGGTATAGGGTCTTTTTTCTTCGTTATTTTTCTGTTGAGATTTTTCACATTGTTCAAGAGGCAATAACAATCTTACAAAGCGGCTGCGGGAAATATATTTTGTGTAATTAGACAACGCTTATTAGCGCGTTAAATTACCTATCTGAATTAATAAGCTCCCATCCTCCTCGACGTACGTACCTAACCAACATCTTTTGTGTAACGACTTTGATACATTCATTAAAGGAACGTTTCTAATGAAGTTTTCTCTACCACGATGGTATTAGAATTGATGACTCAGCAGGGTGCGCGGATGCAATTTAAGAGCCCGTGTGGCTCCTCCACTTCCATAGTTAATCTAAACCTCGCGTGGCCAACAAAATCCGCAAGCTTCCTTTCAGCTTCATTCGCCACGTTGAAGGTCGTCCATAATAAATCTAGCGAAATTTGTATTCTCGGTATTGAATTAAATCTCTCTCCTCAAAATCTCGGATTTTTGGATCTAATCTTTCAATCATTTGAGCTTTCAAAACGAAAAACTGTCACTATCTTTTTACTCACGGTGTATAATGGATCCACGTCGTAGTGCAGAAAACTTCACGTAGGTATATGTTAGTCTGTAAAAAGCTAGACCAGTAGAAAAATGGTAAATGAAATAAACCACGATCTGGTGTGCCCGGAAGCCAGATAAAATCTGTGCCAAAGACCAGAAGAAAATATGAAATGGAAGGTAAAAGAACAAAAAAAAGTTGAGTTTAATGAAAAGAAATTCCGCCCCTTCCCCTTCCTCCGCCCCTGAAAGTCACTTTGCTTTTACTTCCTGACACGTTAGGTTCAAATTCGCGAATCTTAGAACCGTGAAACGTAAAATAAGAAACACGAATGACTTCATCCAATTCACGCTGACAAAAGGCATCTCCCTACAGCTACTGTAATCGAAATTATTCCGAAGAAATGCGCGAGCATTTCCACCCTCGGTTCAATTCATTGCTTCGGATATGAAGGAAAATGTTCAATGATGGCAATGAATCCTTTTTCGCATCGTTAACATAGTCTACGAAATCTGTTATCCGAATGGGAATAGGTTAAGTCGAAATGCGTTTTTCACTGGAGGTTAAAAAGAAAGTAAAAAATAATACAGGCACTGCTGCAGTAAGGGGAAGGATGCTGATAAAAGAAAAATGACTATCGTAAAAAGCTCTGAGCTTATCGACTCTTTGATATCCCTATTACTTTAAGAGTGCACTCTAGAGTCTCGACTATTACCAATAAAGTAAATATTGAAGCTTCAGTACGGGTACGGTGGTCGGTGGGTGGGTTGGCACGGCACGGCGCGGCGCGCCTATAGGTACTCGATCGACACTGGATGCTGCATCTCTTTGTGCTTCATCTTATACCTTGGGACTTTGGTACTACGTTTTAGATTACATATCTAGGTATAATAGTTCTACCTTCTTTGCAGTAAAGCGGACCTTAATAAGCTCATGCGTTTGAAACAGTCAGAGTGCTATTCAATATCACGAGCTTAAGAGGGTAGTAGCTAGTCTGCATTCACCGTAAGAGTATTTCGGAAATTTCTAATCAGGAGGAAACAAGTATTGAGTTAATATGTCATACAGATGAACAGTTTTCTTTTGTCCTTCCCTTCGTTACCTACTCTGAGGATTCTTCCAACTTCTCACATATATGCATGTAAAATTTGTGGATACCTAACTACCCGGGTAGATGGATGATTCGATGTGTCGCGTTGGGAATAAAAAGTTATTCTGATGCGACAACGCGTGATCAAAGCGAAACCTTATACTATACTACACTATACCTTGACAAAAATGTCGTTTAGTTGAACTTTTGTGATAGCCAATTTTTCAGAAGGTCGTAGGATATTTGTTGCATTACAGGCTGGTAGGTAGGTATATAAATACATCGTGTCGACATGCCGACGTGTTTTCTTTTTTTTTCCCTTCTTCACCGTTGAATAGTAATGGTGAACGGTGCTCGAAAGCACCTTCTCTGGCGAAGGTAAAATCTCATACAGAAACGAAATTTCCTCCGCCTTCTCCTCCTTCTATATTCCGAACGCTGTAAAGTGCAGGCCGAAAGAGCCGTGCGCTAACTTAGTTTGTCAGCCTCGAGACTCTTCTAGAGCCTCGCTGACTAGTTTAAACTCTACCTTACGACCTTCGCTCTGAGTTTTGGAACGAGTTTTTTTACGGATTCGGTTTCAGCTTGAAATGAAGTATAACTGTTTAACTATTGTTGAAGTATACTATCTCGCTATATCTGCATGTGACAAATCGTAATTATCTCTCGTTTTATAAACATGTTAGAAAACAAAGTTATGAAGCTGAAATTTTCCAATGCGGAATGATCTCGACTTTTTTCGGGATTCTCGGGTATCCTTGAGAAAGTATCTTTTCTACAGATTTTTAATATAGGTGTAAATGCGGGTGTCGAGATAAATGTTATACCCTTCAAATATCCCAACGTGAACGACGTTAATCTAATCTAATTTTCCTTCATTCTTTCCATCTAATTTCAGAGTTTACCTCAAACGCCGGCAGGATGTACCGGAGCGAAAGGTCTCAGCACCGGAAGTACTGGCGGCGGTAACGTCGGTTCTGCTCCTGGTTCAGGCCTGGCAAATGGAGCTAATGCTGAACATCAGGACTCGAGAGACGGTGCCGCCATCAATACAGAGCACGTGAGTATAATTTGCAAGAATTTGGTTTTTCACTATTTACATTGAAATCTAAACCCCATTCTCAGTCCCCTCTTCTTTTTTCTTTGTGATTTGGTATGTATTTCAAAGTCAATCGGGACATCCTAGATGTACCCTCTATACGCTGTATAGGGTTGAGGAAGACCCTATAATCCCAATTCAAGGTTCAAAGTCAGGCTTTCCTTACATCCTTCTACCAGTGAAATCAATATTGAGGAGTTTCTCTCAGACACATCCCTGTCTCTTATTTACGATCCTTATTTTTCCCCGCTTCTTCGACAACCAACCCCCTAAATCCCTCGCAGAAGAATATCAAACAATCTACGCATATAGCTATATTGTTTAGGAAAATCCAACCGCTAACAAAAAATACCAACAAATAAATATCCGTCTGAACTTTGTATACTTGATCTTTTTTCTTTCTCGAATGGTAAAACCTGTGCAAACTGCTTTTGGAAAAAATACGGCCCAGAACTCTCATTTCCTAAAGCAGACAAATCTGACAGTAAAAAACTTTCTTAAAAATATTCCTAAAATAAAAAAATCTTCCTTCAAAACTTCGATCCATGGTAAAGAATGACGCACGGAACGCTATAGGAATAATTGATTGCTCTGATCCATTGATGCCATTATTTTTAATTGAGTAAAGAATGAGACGTAATTCCGAGGCTTCGAACCCCTCCGATTATATTGACTTTACAAAAATGTCATCAGAGACTGAAGTCGAGCAGCGGGAGTGGTAAAGGGTGTTATTTTTCAGTCTATCGATCACACGTTTATTTCTTTAATATAGCTACGAACCAGTGTGCACGAAATATCGTCGGAATTTGAATATCACAATGCAGATTATACCCACTCCAGAAATGATAATATAATTTCGAGAAAATTGCTGTCGTTAAGTACTGAATGCAAGCTGGAAATGTGGAAGAGGATAATTTGTACCTTAGCCCTTTCGTAAGCGTACCATTAAACTATAACTCCAACTGCGCTACTATTACTATTACTATGCAACAAACAGAAACCTACAAAAGCAAAATACCTACCGACCAGACACTCCAAGAATATTTTCTCATTCCGTTCAAGCACCTACCTGCCTATGGCACGTAGAATTAACAATAACTCCGCACTTACACACGGGCAAGTATTTACACGTTGAATATCATTCCCGTAACTACAGACCTCGAATGCTCACTGCCATACGGGACTATACTGACGAAGGTTCACGTCTGTTAAACGAAGGCCTCAGTGAAACTTGGAGCTCTGTATTTATCCTTCAAACTTGAACTTAGGTCTCAAACTTGGCAGTGCTATTGAAAACTAACAAAATCTTACCCTGAGATTAAAAATTGCATGAGAAATGCAGGAGTTATCTACCATCACATGGTGTAAATTCAATCATTCTGCAGAGCGGCAAATTCAATTCCTCGCTCTGGTTTTTCCTTGAGAACTGCCTAGGGCTGACGGCTTAGGATTTGAATTGCCGCAGACCCACTACTTCCATAATTACCTGTATCTCACAATCAGTAGTCCTGCTTTTTTCCAATACCAATACGTATGTTACGTCGGATCAGAGTTGCGGACATTGTATAATTGAAAAATAACGAATCCCCTATTGCAAACGAAAACAAAAAAACAGAAAATGGGTTAATGGATTGGATGTTGTAACATCCAATTCAACAAAAATCCCGTCATCCATTGAAAATGCGATGGGTAATGTAAAAGTGATGAAAATTATCAATTTAAGAGTAATGAGTAGTAAAATGGACAATGCATTATATACCACAATAATCCTTATTGAAAACTGCGATTCGGATCTCCAACAAGAATCCTTCTGTTACTGTAGTTTATCGTTTACCCTGTTGTATTTTGTGCGTGATTCAGAGTTCAATTTTACAAAAACCGGTTAAATCATATGACGCTAATCTCATACTGCAGCATATGGATCGGATTTTGGTAACAATCATGAATAATCACCTCCACACACTATCTCGCGTTACTGAAATTCAATATTTTTGACATACGTTTCACACTGCGCCCGTCCAGTTTCACTTAAATTCCACATTTACTGAATATCCTGTAGCGTTTTATTACTATTTTTACCATCTCCTTCCCGCATGTTCAAAAATTTCCATTTAACGACTCTGTGAAAATAATTTTTTCTTTCATCTTTTCCTCTTTCGTCTTTTTTTTCATCTGAAACGTGATCAGATTCTCATAACTGAACGCATGTGCAGACCCCGAGTATTCATCGCCAATGCATCTATGTGATAATTTTAGCATACATGTAGCACATGATTTTGATCTATTGAAATTGAGTTGTGGAATGTCTTTTTCGCAATTGGAATGATCATCGTCTACCAGGGATATTGTTGTCTTCCTTTTTCTTATTTTCTTTATGCTCACGCTCAGAAAGTGTGCTGCAAAACAACGGTCGAGCTGCTTGGAGTTAGATAAAGGAGGAAAAGAAGAAAAAATGAACAACGGAAGAAAACGCGTGATGAAAAACATTTGAGGAAAGGGACTGCGTGTGTATAGTAGCATTGGGAAAGAAATGGGATCAGTATCCCCGATGATAAGATGTCAAAGTAATTTTCGGGGATCGCCTTTTTTCCGGTAATAAAAGAATTGTTCCATTGGGAAAAGAGAGGAAACGGAGTTGGTAGAGAAGCAACCTCTATGCGCTCGCAAGCACAGTAGGACTATTATTTACTGCTTATTTCGTCTTCGGATGAACGTTTTCGTACCTGCTGAGAACTCGGAGTAATCTTGGCAAATCCCGTTTCCCACCGTGGAGTAATATATTATTATTTTATGGGCTGACATTTTATAGGTCTCCGTGAAATACCTTCGGAAGTTCTCCTTCTCATTAAATTGTCTACCAACCCTAAACTCTGAGACGTACCGTCGACTCTAGCGTGTTATGTAAATGATCGTGTTCAAATTTACCTCAAATTTATTCCCCAAATAATCATCTCTAATTTTGTATTTAAATTCAACTCAAGATACGTCCTTTCAAGTGACAACAAATGCCACATCCAGCCAAAGCTCCACAGCTACCAATCGTATATTATTCAAGGTCGTTATGAACAGGGAGAAAACGCTGACGTGTACTAGACTCTAGAGAAATCCTTGAATTCCAACTTCCATGTTATTACCGCGAATCGAGGGTAGGTAGTACATATACCTATAATTATTATACGTGGATAATTTTCATCACTCGTAAATTATGCTCTGACTTTCTTAAGCCGTATAATATCTTCATACTCTGCACTTCACGAAACGTAGAATATCATACAAACGTATATTCTAGATTTTAGGTTCGATTAGGATTCTCGAACGACGTTGTACGAAAAGTAAAAATAACACAAATCCGCCAAGTTAGTCGAGCGCGTATAACTTATTGTTAGTTCAATTTGCCAATATACTTCATATACGCTCATATACTTCGGTGTACCGCAAATATTTGAAAAGTAAATTTGATTATTTCATTAGTGAGTTTTACCGCCTTGAATATTTAGAGACGATATTGTATCTATCATTGGAGCGTGGCGTCGATCTGATCGTATAAAATTTGTCTTTTATGCTCGAGCAAATAAGGGCTCTATAAAGATGAGTTTGAAACTATTCTTATTCTTTGCAGGAAAACTTATATCCCATCGGCGTTGCTGTTGGCGTTGTCGAGTCTATCAATCTGTCTGGCCAGCGATTTTCCCTCTTTTACCGTTTCAGCTCTTTTTACCCTGTTTTTTCTTTTTTTTTTTTTATCCGTCTCTCATTTTCTCTCTTTGTACCTCCCTCTTCATCTCTGTTTCTCTCTTTCTCTTTTCATCTCTCTGTTCTATATCTCTACCTCTCCCTTCCCTTTGTTCCATACTTTTTCATCTTTTTATCTCTTTCATTTTCAACGGCTGCCAGTCTGTTCGAACGATTGCACGAAATTAAAACCTTTATCTGACAATGCGTGTACCGTACCGTGCCGTAACCAGCGAATTCAGCTCCTGCTTGCCCAGAACTTTTTTACTCTTTATTTCATTATTTTTGTTGTATGAAGGAGCGTCGATCGATAGGCTAATCTTCAATTTTGCAAAAAATTCAGAAATGCGGTTTAAACTTTCGCGACTCACGATCCTTGAGAACCTTTCTCTCTCTGTCTCTCTTTTAGATAGTGCGGTGTTCAGTCTGTCTAGGTTAGGCTTATCTGCGCGCCGGTTTTCGCTTACGTTCAGAGATTGAGGAGAAAGTCAACCATCCGAAACAGACAATGTCCGCTTACATGGATATCGTAGCGAGCTGATAAGATTCAGGTAGTTAGGTATAAGTTTACCTACGTCTAAACGTCGTGGATTAGGTGTACGCGTATGTGGTTGGCAAATACATTGCGCACTGTATAGGGTCACCCTAATTAAACCGGATTACATTCATATGAATTGCATATTTGTATGTACACGAGGGTGAGGATTTCAGTGGACTTAGTTCTGATCCTGGCACTGCGTAGGGTCGTACGGAAAGTTTAAGTCCGATGCAGAGAAAAAGATGAATGAAATGGATAAAACATAGTTTGTATTATATTACCTTACACACGGGGTCAGACGGAAAATAATTTGATATCGCGTGTACAGACCCCATTTCATTGAACCCCTTCATAGGTTTATCACTTTCGAGGCAGTTCGTTCTCGCTATTTGAATTTCATCTTACTTTATTTCGCCTGCAGCGTGATGTTGTCTCTCGTACTTTTATCACTGGCGATAAGATGAGAAAGTGAGATACAATTTCATCGTATTTGTGTTCATTTTATTTATTTATCCATTTCATTTCTGTTTAATCAAAGAAAATAGGAAACTTTTCACTGCGGTACAACTTCTACATTGTGTGACGTTATATAATGGGTATAATATACATAGGCATACATACATATAATTGCGCAATGCGTCTATCGATGCGACGGAATGCGATACATGTATAAACCGATATGAAATTAGCCATACTTTTTTTTTTTTAAACATCGCGTCTCTTCAATATAGGTACAGTAGCATTTTTATAAAACCTCGAAGCCTTAGGTTTCAATAAGACGCAATTTTTCTTCAAGATTGCAACAGCGTGCCCTGGAGCATGGGCCCTGAAACCGGAAGGTAACCTCAAGAAAAGACGGAGCAATGAGAAAGTTGAATGAAAAATAGGTGAAGAGAAAATAGATCCTGGGAGCAATATTGGAAAATTTTGAGGGGAGGCTAAAAGTAGGTCACAGCTCACGAAAATTAATCCTTTCACCCCTGATTCTGCAGGGGCGATTAACGAAAACCACACGCCCACGAAGGATCCGGTAGCAATATAAAAGTTATACGATGAGATATTTATTGCTGCGATAAAGTTAACACACTCCATCGGCGATCCACCGATAAACCACCATAAACTAATAAATACTGTCTCCATATTATTCTTCTAAAGTTTCAAAAAAATTCTGTAATCTCTAATTGTGATATGAAAGAAAAAAGATATTCATCTCCCTGAAGTAAAATCTGAAATGTTGTTGACTTGGGTCGCAATCTGATTTTCACAATCGTTGCAGTGATCCTTTTGCATGAAATTCGCTCATCTTCTCACAGAATCTTCGAATTTTGGAAATTGATTGGAAAATTCATTGTGATTCAGAAAGCCTTTTTCCTTATTCAATAAATGATAATAAGGTATATCCTGAAAGTTGTTCCGCCCTTAGCAATGTCACAATAATACATCGCACAGACAAAGCTCAAACCTAATCCACGATTTCAAATGGCAGAATTTGTTCTTGTGTAAACCGTCATCCTCGTTCCACTGTCCTGCAGATTTCACTCTCGGAATCCCCTCGGGTCGAAACTAGCTCGCAATTACCTACAGTTTTCTATATCACGAGGTTTACTGATTGTTGGAAGATGTATACCTATATCTCGGTTATTACAGGTAATGCCGTCTTTTATTTTCACCAGTTTAATAACTGGTTTGGATCAAATCCGCCAGCAGGATATTCGAAATATTTTTTATCCAACGAATGAGATTTTCTACAGAAGAGAAAAAGAAAGAAGAGACTCACCTCGCAAGAGTCTCTATTCTCTTGCTTCTATCAACGTTTGAATATTTCCAGACGTCAGATGGTTAAGGTAAAATGTTATGAAGGTACTTTTTCTTCGTTACTTTTATCTCCGACTTTTTTTGTACTCTCGTCGGTTCACAACAGAAACAAAACAAAAAATGGAAACGACGGCGTATTTTAATTCGCTTAAAGCTCCATTAAAACTCGTTGAAATCATATTTTCCCCTCCCCTCCCTCTCTCTCTCTCTCTCTCTCTTCGTGAGACTTGCTGTAAAAGCAATCAAATTTTCCCAACTTTTTGTTACAGTCACATGACCTCCCAGTATTTTCTCTCATCTCTTTCTCACTTCTTTCACCTTTTCGCGAATACAGACTCAAGGCAACAACTTTTTTCAGCCGCAGGGTAACGAACGCGACGTAACGCGACGCGGTGCGTTGTATTGTTCGTTATTTCATCAATCCTGCAACTCGAAATTTCATTGTATGTATATATAAGAAACATTTTGTTTCCTCCACAAAATATATGCCGCTACCATTATTCCTTCACTAATCAAGAATTTTACGAAATTCCAGCACGAACATTAGGCTGAACTTAAACTTCTACTGTACTACACATCAGTACTTTTGTTCAGATTTTTGTTAAATCGAAGACAATGGCAGAGCTATCGATAGAAAATAGAAGTTCTTAAGAAAATAAGGTGGTTCAAACATAAAACTCGAAATACAGCGCAGTAAAACACTGGCTGTAATCTCGTTGCAACGGAATAACAGTGAATCAAAGATTATACTGTCCTGTGAGTTTCTGCGATGTTTCTATAGTAGGTCTTGTTGTTCACTGCTTCAATACCTTTTCCCGGTCGCTATATTTTTCCGACAGTGGGAGTGCTGTACCGATTATATAAGTTGGCCCCATGGTTTAAAAAATTTCTAGTTCCGTCATAAGAAAGTAAAAAATATATGAATACAAGCTTTCGAAATTGTTGAATGTTGTACCTACGTCTGCGAGACAGAATTTGGAAAGCTGTCCATCACAGAAATATATGGTTGGCAAGTAACGTAAGGTGCGGTATAAATTTATCTTGGCACCTGACCAATTCTATAGCTATAACAATATGAAAAACCGCAGCAGAGTGTTGCGGTGGGTTTTCCCTCGAAAATGTGAGCAAAACAAGGAACGAGAGGGAAGTAAATTCGCGACAAAACAGTGGACTCTGTCACCGAAGCTTCAGAGGTATAAGGTACAGCGCGGGAGAGTCTGTTTTTGCCAGGAACAACCCCACCCAAGCAGATGAGCTTTTGTTACCGGAACCCGCGTAGCTTTGCTTGGCTTAAAATTGAATAAAATTTGTCCTAGCGCCGTGAGTTTTTTTTAAATTTGAAAACCCAAATTGAAATCTTGCGATTACGTAGGTACATTATATTCTCCTTATCTTACATCATTTTCGGCATTGATCCTATAGCGCGACCAATCAGTCCCGCATTAAAAATGAAAAATTGTGAAATTGCGAAATTGCAAAATTTTTAATCAAACCTCTACCCGCGGTCTTTTCCCACTGAAAAAGAACGCCTACACACACGCAAACTTTACTCTTTATAAACCTGCAAAAAAAATTTCCCCTACTCGACCCCTGCCATAGTAGAAAGAGAAAAAAGAGAGAAGAAAAACGCACAAAAAGAGACAACTGAAGAGGGGAAAACTTGACGCCCGCGATTAGAAATGACGAGCGAAGTTTGTTGATCACGATTCAACTTACTTCCAACTCCTAGATCATCGGCGCAGCGCCTCAAAGTTATCTTGAGAACGTATTATGTATGATATTTCTCATATAAAAAGAAATGGAGGAAATTTTTACCCGCAGATGAAACTAGTTTCCCCGCATCCTTCGGGATATAATATATCCTCGAAAATATCCAGTTTGCTCCTATGCTGTGTATATTCCCTATAGAATTCGATACGGAATCACTGATATCAGACAACATTAAAGATCATAAATTTAATCTCCCAGTGTTCAAAAATGGAAGTAATTTTCGAATTTTTTTTTCAGGCGCTGGTGTATCGCGATGGCAATCTAGTTTCGGGTTCCTTAGAGGCCCTCGTCCAGCACATGGTACCAACTGAAGAATATTACCCCGATCGAGCATACCTATTCGCTTTTCTTCTCAGCGCAAGGCTTTTTATAAAGCCGCATGAACTTTTGGGCGAAGTATGTGCGCTCTGCGAACTCCAGCAAAATCTCACCGGTGAAGGTGGAAAGGTGAGTTCAAGCTGCCCGCGGACTATTTCTGTAGATACATATTTCCATGAGAAGGAAGCGAATGCGAATCGATTAAAGGACGTATAGTAAAAGACAAATGTCACTCGATACTTATATCTGAAAATCCGGTCTCCAGGAAAGACTCCATCGTTTTGTGCCAAGGCTCGTACAGCTCTTGGCTGAATGGACTGAAACATTCCCGTACGATTTCCGGGACGAAAGAGTAATGGGTCATGTACGTGCCATAACACAGAAGGTCGCAGCCGTTGACGCCGCAGCGAGACAAGAGGTTTCGGCCTTGCTACAAAATCTTTTGCTGAGGTTAACCGCCTTGGAAAGATACGAAGAAGGACTTGCCAGATTAGCGACCGAAGCTGCAGCCGAGCAACTCACCCAGGTAGGATGAAAGAAAATTAAATTAAACATCACTCATCCCATTAAAATCAATCAGCTTCAACATTTTACATCGCTCGCCTTCATATCGACGATATATTGCACGTACAGCATTATATATTCACGCTCAGTACTGGTGCTGGTACAAGCATCGCATCGGCGTGTATAACGCAGCGCTGAGTAATTTCCCGGTCGGTCTTCCTATCGAAACTGTTGAAGTAATTTAATTCCCATGCATGTATGTTCGTGTATGTATGCGAGCGTATGTCTCTATACGGTGCTATATCTATCTGCGAACCCATTTACCTACTGCCGCATGTAACTCGTGACTAATAGTTGATCTGTAACTAAATTACAGTTAGTTAGACACACTAGCATTGAGTACAGTTTACTAATTAGTTGAAAATTGATAGTTTCAAATGCTCAAAGCCCGCAGTTGTCAATTTTCCAATGATTTTTCATAATATAAACGGTTTATCGGCATTTATTCAAATGTAGTGCGGTATCTGGACAGGGAATTGAACATCGAAATTGATGTCAACTATATACCTTATACGTACAGGCTCGTTCATTAATCGGGTTTCTCTGAACTTTGAAAAGTCGTCGTCATAATCGAACACGAAAGTTAGCAAACTCTCGCCACCCCGCGAAAATATTACGCACGTCGGGCTCCGAAGTTTGCCTTACAAGATTTTGTGTTTGATTGTGATAGCGGCTATCTAAACGTAGCCAACTTCAGAGATGGACATAAATTAATAGGTCTGTACATACTGCCGCGCATCGGTTCGCAAATCGACTTTCCGGTGTCCTGGCGTTGTCGGTAATAACTACAACTAAACACAATTAACAAGTTGGCGTTTGGTAGATAAAAACGGTGAGAAAAAAGTCTCGTAAAAGACGGCTGCTGAACCAAATCGCACACTGATGTGCTTCTGGAAGTGTGAAACGGAACTGAGGAAAATGTACTCAATGAAAAACACGAAAAAAAGACAGAAAGAAACAAGGTAGCAAGCTTAATTGGAACGTTTGCTCCAACTCCGGCAATATCGAACCGCTGGGAAACATCCTCTATTTCTGTGGTAAATGTTCACGTATACCATACGTTCACGTATGTTCTAGAATCTAGAATCTGGAATTCAAAACGCAAAGAAAAAAAACAGAAAAACAACAGTGAAACAGATGACTTATTATCAAAACTGAAAATTACTTAAATTTTTTCGATGTTTCTTTTTTCACATAAAAAAAGTCATGGTTTTTGGTATATACTTTCTATAATATGCCCGAAAGGAACCCCCGTGGATTCTCTCCACTGATTTTGCCTTTCTATTCTGATTGTGAGTAAGAAAAGAACGAAAAGGTGGAATTGGTTTTGGGTTGTTTTGTTACAACGACGCCGCGCCGCGACGTTACGCTACGCTACGTCACATATCAGCTGGCGTCTGGTGTCGTAATAGAAGGAAGATACCTAATTCTCTATAAAAGACGATAAGCGTGTAGATGATACGGTGTGCTTTGAGGCACAAGCTGGAATTTTCTTCGTTCGTTCTTTTTGTTGCCATATTACGAGTGTATACGCCCTGAAGCTGTACGCGCGACAGCCATTCTAAGCTGAATAAAAATATGATTGATCGCGCGTATAGAGAATATACGCGTCAGATTAAATGAATGAATTTTAAAAAGCCGAGAGAATCCCCTGGTGCGGTCGACGATCATTTTGAGCGGTGCAATTATCGCGTAGGTATAGTATATATGGGGTATAGAGTATGTAAAAAATTTCTCCGTTCACTGTCCCCGCATGTTTTCTCTGCGGTTAACGTTGGAAGGGTCGAGAAAATGGCTCGCTTGGGTATTTTAATGGAAAATCTATACAGGCTTTTATAGCCGTTAGTTCACGGTTCCTTTTTTTCCGTTTCAATTGCTGCCTCGTCACTGCGCTTGGTGTATATGGCACACATACCTGCGCTTAGTATATAATCTTCATGTCCTCTTATATCTTCACATTTGTCAGATATATAGCTACTAAACTTGTCCAGGAGCCACGACGAATTTAAAACGAGATTCACGAATTGCTGTGTTACGTCCGTAATTAAAAGACTTAACCGACGAATGCCCCCATTGAAGTATACGTGTATAGTTGTATATAGTAGTTACACGGTGGAAATCTACCATCGAGAAACACGACTCGTAGATTTAGTTCAGTTCCCCCATTAAATCTCTACAGTCTTAACCGATTAAAGTGCTTCAACGTTATCACCTTGAACCCAGTTCAAACTTACCCTCATAATGTTAGGTTTACACCAGCCTCGTTGCTGCCGATGCACTCGTGCTGCAGGTCCAGCCCTACACCCACCCCGGCTAAGTCTATAACGATTTTTTAATTTTCTATTTTTATCCAAGTTTAACGACCCCGCGAACTCATTATTAGACATTTGTACATTACGTCCTATAAATTTGATACCCTTTTCCCCAATACCCAGGATTTTAGGGGCCGTGCATAAATGGAGTCACCATGAAATTCACCTTTTTTTTACCCCCGAGTCACAAAACGTCACATTTTTGGCAACTCCCCCCCGCCCCCCCCCCTCCGTTCTTGAGTGGTGACGTCATTTATGCACGGCTCCTTGTGCGTCGGGTTCTATCCTCGAGGATCCCATCTTCGCTACATCTCACCTCTAGAATTACGTTCGGAAAATTATTTTACCGAACCTTTTTTAAAGGATCATCAAGAAAATGAGCGACATTAAATTCTTCAAATTGAAACATATTCTACGAAGGCAAGCTCATAAAAAATGTTCAATTCGTTTATAACAATCAATTTTTCGTTCAAAGATGAAAGAGCTGGGTATCATGCCAGGAACCAGTCTCAATTTTAATGAGCTATTCTTTCCTGATTCCTGGCGCGGAGACAACCATTTCAAGCCCCATTCAATGTTGGGATAATGACTGCTTCTGAATATTTTCGTATACATTTTTGTGCGTGTTTTTTGTCATATTTAATATGCAAATATGATTCGAATAAAAATGAAAGAATAAGGAAAAAAAATATAAGGAATCATCGTGCGACGGTTAAATAGGGCTGAACATTTTTGTGTCCTTCACAGGAATTCCAGTTTTTTCACTTTAAAACAACAAATTTAGTGTCATAAGCTAGTCGAACACTTTTTTTTTTTAGCAATTGAGCTTTCTGAAAACTACATATCCGTGTGAGAAGAATTAGTCATCCCTAACTTCGAACACCTTTCAATAAACTTTCGATAGAAGTCTTTCAGTGTAAGCACTTCTGAACCTGAGTGAATTAACTAATTAATTACCAATGAAAGGTTATTTAATGTACTTCGCTCTCTCTCTCTCTCTCTCTCTCTCTCTCTCTCGCCCACGCTCTCTCGTGTATTCACTATTATGATAGTTATAGCAGGCACTTATCTACACTTGTACTAATTATCGCGAGGAGAAGCTTACCTATCCACCTAAATTCACTATCACATTGTTATCACGAATGTAATTATTGCGGTTTTCGCAGTTCTAGATCTTCTCCTCGTCTCTACGCTTTCATGCTAGTTTTATACTTTTATGAAAATAAAACACGCATTTCGTCGCGTGTAGTATAGATATATCGGAAGTTAAGAGATAGGCTGATAAGAATAAGGGATGAAAAATAATACTAACGATTATTATCTTCATTATGGCATGGCAAATAAAAGCAGAGATTACGTACACCGGGTTCGCGCGCTGCAGTATTACGAAATTCCGGCAGATTTATTGAGCAAGATAAAACACGTTAGATGCGTAGTAAAGGTTCTAGTTTAAGTAGGTATGTACATATAATGAACATGCATAACTGTGTTCCCTCTTCTATGTATACGATTTGTTATTATACTGTATTTTTAGTACCGACTATAACCAGCATGCAGTTTTGTTCAAATTTGCGTATTCGTTACCATTCACGGCTGTATATCCTATAATTAGAATTATAACAGATTATTCAAAACTTGGAAAAGTGAATCGTTCCGCGAATGTAAATTTGAAAATCTCGTTCAATTTTTTGTGATATAGGAATAAGCACAAACCTAGTTGAAGTGAGATTCTATCGAATTTTTTTTTTTTTTTTTTTCTCTTCAGTAGAGTGAACGACAACGAATCCCTTATTCTTTGCTTTAACGCTTCGGATGAGAGCTTGCGCGGCAATATGGAAGCCAAGGCAAATACGTGTAGCGAGGGAATGAAATAGACTCCGTAAAACGAACCGCTTGCTCATATAAGGTTTGGGAAAGAAGCAATTTTATTTGAAAATAGCATCCGGATTGGGAATATTTTTAATATTGAAAGGAAGTCGAAAAATAATCAGCAGACGTATACCCAATTTCTTAGGGAATTTTGATCGAGTCTGAAGTTCATTACGTTGAAGTAACAAAATTAGAGGAACCACAATACGGTCGTTTCCGCCACCCTAAACGTTTTCACGAAGAATGGCGATTATGGCCGGTATTACTAGATGATAAAGTTTATCGCGATCTTGTTCCTTCGGAGTAAGTAATAAACTTCAGCAGACACGCGTATGCAGGATTCTGAACATTTCAAATGATTATATTATATGAAATTTTATATTCGCTTCGAACAGAAGTATGTAATATGCGACAAGGGTGGCTCTGAGCTCTGTACCTATACCTATCTAGTGTAGAGGGAAACGTAAACCCCGAGGGAATAATGTCGGGTAAATTTATGTTTGACATCTCACCCGTTCCACGGTGCAACCCCTCATATATCAACGCGTATACATGCATACACGTATGTGTTTTTGGTATTGCGTATATTCTGTGCTGTAATACCTACTACAATCGTGCGTCACGCTTGCGAAAAGCACAATTATTTCATTTATCTTTTCGTCTATCCGCCTATACCAGTAGACGCCCGGCAAACAAACGAACAAAAATCACATTCTATTTCTTTCGCATTCCGTAGGTTGACGTTACAGAGTTGTGTCCATCGGCCTCTGTCCTTGCACAGCAATTAACCCACGTCGAATTGGAACGGCTATCTTACATTGGCCCGGAGGAGTTCGTCCAGGCGTTTGCAAAGGTGAGAGAGTAGACGTTTATGAGTTATTATTAATTATAACATCGTGAAAGTTTCTACGCGATAATTATAAATTCAGTCCGTCAGAATATTATTCTGAGGGAAGAATAATTGCATGCGCTTGAAACAACTGTTATATATTAGCATGAAGTTGGTATTATTTTCGTCATTTCGTTGCCAAAACATATATACTATGTATGTATATAGGACATTATAGTAGCCTAAGCATAATTTAAGGTGGTATATTTATGATGCCGTTTTTACGCAGGAGTCCCCACATCTTGAAACTTCATTTAAAGATATGAAAAAGACAAGAAACTTGGAATCCTACGTACAATGGTTCAACAGACTGAGTTATTTCGTTGCCACCGAAGTATGCAAGGTAATTATCACTGATATATATATAACTTACGCGCAAGAAGCAATTTCAAACAATATTTTTCATCTGTTTGACTGTCCTCGAAGTCCAAGAGCAATTACGATATGAAAGGTAATTTGATCAGAAGGAGAAAAAAACACAAACTCGATCATATTCACAATAAGAAAAGATTTTATCGCTCTCCGTGAAATCCTGTAGTATGTATAGCTACTATACAGTGCGAAGATGGTAAAACTTGGAAAAGAGGGGAATAAAAACAGAAATAAAATTGAAAAACTGCAAGTAAGAGAGAGATAGACAGATTATCGGATCATCGGATTATCGCACGTTCCTCGAAACTTCTTCTCTGGAAGTTTTCCATTTATTCATAGTAATTTTCTCCATTTCTCTTTACACCTCATGAAAGTGAAGTAAAGTAAAGCGGTTAAAAGTAAATTAGATTCTATACAAATTTGTAATAAGAAACTTGATTATCAAGCTTTTTCTCAACCCGTCATTTCCCATTCTCTTCTGTAGCATGCGAAAAAGAAACAACGAGTAAGGGTCGTCGAGTACTGGATAGAAACAGCGAGAGAATGTTTCAATATTGGGAACTTCAATTCCCTAATGGCTATAATCGCTGGGCTCAATATGTCGCCGATATCTCGATTGAAGAAAACCGTAAGTCAATATTTTACTATCCAAGTACTCATATATTGTCGTAATTTATTAACTTCCTGTCCTTTTTTTCCTTTTCTCCTCTGTTCCGAATGTCTGTCTATACATTACACCAACTTTATGTGAACCAAATTTATAATAGCGTAAAAATTCAACAAAAAATGTATCACATATTTTCAAGACTGTCTACACTCTCGACATATCCAAGCAATCGCAAAAGTCTCCTTTTCTACATCCGCGCATAAAGTGGATGTGAAGTAGAAAGAACATGAGACAGATGACTTCTTCCGTGATTTTACAAACTCTTTATGCTTGTCATTTTTCTTCGTTTATAATCCTGAAGCTTGTATGATAAATAATAATGATACAAATTCACGAAATAAACGTTTTCCTAATGTTCTATATTTTCATCTGCCTCAACGGTCATATTATTTTACATAATAAAATCGCGTATTTCAAACGGAAAGCACATCTTCCCCTTTTTCGGGTAAAAAGATGGTACAGTTTAGCATCCGATATAACCTGCAGGAGCGAATTAATCATTGGGGCAAGAGTAATCGCGTCTATAATAAATCATAACCGCGTTGTTACGAATGTAATTAACGAACATATAGATATATAACACACTGCACGCGATTTACCAGAAAATGAATGCTGCAGTGCATCACGGTAACTGAATGAATGCTTCCTTCAAATCTGATTCACCTCATACTCTGCATGTATAATTAATCAATCTGGTTCGTGCGGTCCGTCATTTTTTATAGAATCACGGATTTACGAATTATTTTATACCTCCGCTCTAATTTCTATCGTATAAAATATGCAAAAATGTCGTTTGTTCTTTCGGTTGTAATTCATGACGACAAATTGGAAAACTAACAGAACGAACCGGTACCCAAAACTCGGGTGTAAACGAGTTTAATGCTTTTTCAGCATTTTCATTACAAAACCATGTTTTACGATACAGGTATACCGCGCTCTCTCTGCCTCTGTCTCTACCTCTTTCTCTTTCTTTCTACATTGGATGGGTTTTATACACAGGATTCGGGATAGTTGCATGCGGGTGTAAATTCGGTTTACATTGCTGATTTATATTAGCGTTTGGAAAATAATTATTGAAAGGTGAAACCACACCCGCTGGTAAAGATTCCGAGCAACTTTTTTGCCTGCTGATAATTCACTATATATAGCGGCTCGCAATGATTGAAAATGTTGCCACCTCCGTGCAAATGAGAAAATGAATAGATAAAAAGAAGCTCGAGCTTTATCGATGAAAGAAAAAAGAAGAACACTTATTTTCTAAAGTCAGAGAAACTCTTTGAAGTCTACCACCTATAAATAGATAGAAAACCGTACAGCTGCGTCTTCGGAATGATGGTTCCGGACGTGCAGGATAGTAAAAGGGTCTAAAAACGTTAGATAGTAGCAAAAACGTTTTTGTCTCAATCCTATTGCTTCGAGTACAAATTCAAGTAGTCGAGCATCGTTCGTCTAAAATTTCCAGCCAAGTAACCGGAAACTTTTTCTACTACAACTCTTTCCAACGACCGTTGCTTTTCTCCTATAGGTATGTATGTATAGTATACAAGTGTAGGTTGGTATAAAGAATTGTAAAAGAATCGTTGCACAGGAGAGAAAAATTGCAGTTGGTGATTTGCGGATCGATCTGGTCTGTACGGTGATTGGAAGACCAAAAAGAAGTTCAAGTACAGAATAGTAGCTAGATTTTACATTCGTTTCATTAATTGTTTTACGGATAACTTTTGCGTCACTCTAAAAATTGCGAACTTCACATCTCACATATACAATTCTTTGCGAATGAACTATACCGCCGTTGATAACTTGAGTTTAACAACTTGCACACCATCTTCGATCCGTGTGCTATCTCATGTAGATTTACTTCTCTAAAGTGACCGAAATTCGAAAAACCAATTGAACGAACAACTGACTAGGTAAAATCCACTATCTCACAAAGTCCATCTTTTACGATGCAGACGGCTTCTACAGTACGCGAATTGAACATACATGGTATAATTGGTATATGCAATCGGAAAGTCGAGATTACTCGATTTCACTTCGACTTATTCGGAGCCAATGACAGAGAGAAGACAATGTGCATGCTGCAGGCTCGGGTAGTCAAACGCAAAGCAGAATGTGAATTCGCGTACCTCATGAACTCGAAAATGAAAGCAGAACGTATTTCCATTCTGATGAAAGTCGAGTAGTGGACAACTTCGATGGATACGAAATTTTTCAAAATTCACATTCTCTCTGTGACTATAAGATTCAAATTCTATAATCGCGCATCTCCTTCGGCGACAAATTATGCTATTTTTTTTTTTCCATTTTGTTGTTTTTCATTCGCTGTGATAGTAATCTGCTGAATCGTATATTATTCGTTCTTTACAGTGGTCAAAAGTACAGTCAGCTAAATTCTTGATTTTGGAACACCAAATGGATCCTAGTAGCAATTTCAGCAGCTATAGAAGTACTCTGAAAGCTGCCATGTGGCGGAGCGCTGGTGCGACTGATGAACGTCAACGTATAGTCGTACCATTCTTCAGCCTTCTTGTTAAGGATCTTTATTTTCTCAACGAGGGCTGCAGTAACAAGTAAGTATATGACAAGATAGAGGAAAATTCAAACACTTTTAATGTCCAACGATTGATCAAAATTATCCACCCGTAATCGGTTTACCCCAACAATAAGTTACCGTGGGATTTCTTACCGATTTGGAATCCCCGCTTTACGTCCCTCGATCTTTGGCAGCTACATTTATGCAAGAATATATGTATTTACATACCTATAGACACAGAGTACGAAGATTAGATCTCCAAAATCGGCGAAAAGTGGAGCCACCGACATTCCCTCGTATTCTAGCTGTTCAAAATTCTTGCCAAATTCTGAAGGCCACGTGAATTCCACCCATCAGTTATAACCCAACGTTTCCAACTCCTAGGTACATACATACCTGCAGGCAGATAAATCAATCCACATGACTTTGCCCTTCCTGTACCTATACCTATACCTTCGCCTGTATCCCTGTCTCGGGTCTTATCACATTTCCGTATATTTGTGAAATAGGCGATTTCTTCAGGCTGCAAAAATAACTGACACTGCAGAAGAGAAAAAACGAAAGAAAGAAAGTCGTGTCCGAGTCTGAAGAATTTAGTGACTTTTAATAATTCATATAGCTAGACAACACTTTTTGTTTTTATGATCATTATAAACGGTTTTTCCCCCATTTTCTTTTTTTTCTTCTTCTCTGTACGTACCACACGTATCTTCTCTCTCGTGAAAACTTAGTCGCATGCACACACAAACAGAAACAGATACGCGGACAAGTATTTCTTGCGGTTGAAAAATGTTGGTTTATAGGTATAATAAAGTTATTAAACTTGTAATGGCAAAAGTTGAGGCGAAGACGTGGTGAGGGTGAACCCAAGACCAGATGGGTATTTCGGACTAACATGAATCGTGATGGATATATTGACTGATCGCTACGCAAATATATCCATCTCTTCGCGGTGCGCGTGTGTGTGTGCGCGCGTGTAACGTCTGTGTATACTTATCCGCGTATTTGTGACGATCCGGGTTACACCTATAAGCACTTTATGTGTGACGCGAGTACGTACCTATACATACGTGTATATGTATACATCTGTATACAAGCGGAGATATATTGCGGTAATATCTAAACTCTGAAAGCTCCCGCAAGGGTTCATACTGGAAAAAAAAAGAAGAAATTGAGAAACTTTTAATCTTAATCTCGACGTGTTGCCGCCGCTAGACATTTTTCCCTCGTACCTACACCTATATAGTATAGCATGGGATGGGGAAAAAAACGGACGAAAAATATACAAAAATTCACAATATATATACACATACGAAGAAAAACTTATAAAAATGATCGGAGCTTGTAAAGCTCTGATGATCGTACAGAAATACTTCGTGACAAATCGAAATTTGAACTCATACTCGATCATAATTGTAATTTAATGCAGACATTTTTGAACACTTTCCTCATATTTGAGGGAAGAAAAGAGAACTTTCTTCGAAAATTGTTAAAACTCGTTATTATTATCATTATTATTATTGCTCGCCATATAATCTATTCTCGAATCCCGATTTCTGATAAAAAGCCAATTTCGGTGTACCAATGAAATACTTATTATTTGATTTTAGGTTGCCCAACGGACACATAAATTTTGAGAAATTTTGGCAACTTGCTAAACAAGTTACCGAGTTTATTGCTTGGAAACAAGTAGCTTGTCCATTTGAGAAGAACGCGCGTGTCATTGCCTTCCTCCAAGCTAGTCCTGTACTGACGGAAAATTGTAAGTTCGAAATCGTAATCGCCCAATATGAGATGAACGATTTTTTGAATAACTATCAAGCCTGTTACGTATTCTATTGATCTTTTGATCATTTTCCGATTGATTCTAACTTTTTTCCTGTTTTCTTTCTCTTTCAAAGCATTAGCTTTAGCCTCATTCGAATGCGAACCACCGGATAATAACCCAGAGAAAGAACGCTACAAATCTTTGAAGTGAGTATTTGTACCAGACTTCTAATTATTTCGCTTTTGTATGATCCATCATCGTGGGTGGTAAAAGTCCATCTTTGTTAATACGTGAAACCTGAGGAAATGAATTTTTTTGTAGATCCTCATGGCAAAAAATAACGCCTTTCCGAATTTCCCAATTATTACTGATTTTATGAAATTGTTGAATTTTTTACTCTTGTCATTGCATTTCAATCCGCCTCTCAAATTCTTTTATTCGATAAAGTTATCGACAAATCTCAACGATGAATATATAATGTGCATGTTCTCCGTTTATAATAAGAAGAAAAAAAATCAAATAGTTTTAATAATTTTGTGTAACCGCTGTATCCGCAGATCGGAGTTAAACGCTCAGTGAAAACAGGGTCCGAAATACGCAAAATGGGAAAGGTACTGAAATAGCATATAAACCGAATACGAATATATATATATTATAATATATGTAACATTATGTACGGTCATGAAAATTAGATGATCATTCAAATTGATGTATGAAAATGTGAACGGATTCAAAAATATAATGGGCTCCGGATTTCAACAATTTGGAATCTACGTATAGGCAAAAGTATTTACAAGGTATTATAATATTATACGTATAGTATTTAATACCATGAACTATAATTATTCTTTATTAATAGATCTTATAACATACCTAATACGTGGCCTACGTCTGGCCACAATACCGTCAAATTATTATCGAAAAAATCTCACAGTACTCCTATATATGTATAATAACAAAATATATACCTACATGCAGGTACATATATATATATTTTAAACTTCACGCGGCTCATAACCGTTTCGAAAATCAATTTTCCATTTCATTTTTACATTATTTTTATGATTGTTATTGATTAATAGAACTCTGAAGTACGTACACGCGGTATCGTTATCACAATATAGTTATTCCATAGCATAAAACAATCTTTCCCACTTCTCCAAAATTCTAATGAAATCATATTACATATTCATACAGTTTTCTCATATGATCTGATCAAAAAATAAACGTGTCACGAATTTGACTATTTAAATCGCAGCAGCTATCATTAATTCATTCGACAGTATCGCATAGGAGTATAAGTATAGTTCCTAAGTCTCACTAATAAACTTCGTGCATTAAAAATTCTAAAATACAAAATACATGATCAATTGATGAAGTACATGGTCACAATTTTATATACAAGAGAAAAAAAAAGAACTGTTCAAATGTTGTGTTATGGTTTAACTTTTTTTTTATACATTCTCATACCTATTATAGTATAGCTCCATCGAGAAAAGTTGACTTGAAAACGCAACTTCAGTTCTATTTCTTATTCATCTTGAAATTATTGTTCTTATTATTATTTTCGTATTGAAGATATTTCCTTATATTCTCTCCTTATATTGTATCATTGTTATCTTAACATACATATACTATATGTTTTAATTTTAGTTAACTTTTGCCTGGATTTTTTCATTCTTTTTTCTTATAGCCACAGATTTTAGGCTTTTTAAAGCACGATCATCAAATTGTAAATAGCCCTTTTGATATACGCTAAATCATAGTAAATTAAATAAAATTCAATTAAACTATAATACGTGTGAGTAGGCTTGTTCCTGTAGTTTAAGTTCGATTTAGGTATCTCAATAATTAGAAATACACGAAAATTGAGATAAAACAGAAAAAACACAAAATTACGTAAACCGGTTTATGTACTTATAATTATAATCGGATTACGTTATTCTGTAATTGATTACCTGAAATTCACTCTAAGCGAAGTTTCAGTAAGATATACAGTAGACATAATCCATTGATACTTTCTAATAACTTTATATAGTATATTATATACTATATACCTAGCAAAATGCTCATCAAAATTCAAACAGCTACGTCTGTTTTCTTGTTATACATATATTATATAGGTATTATATTACGATGCCCTGATTCAAACTCTGAAAAAAAAAAAAAGATAAATTTATTGTAAAAGTTCATAATCGTTTATTGATTTATACAGTCTAAAGCCAAGATCCAAGTACAATATAAATTTTTATTATTATATGGAGAATTTTAATAAATTGTCAAGTCACTATACTTTATAATTATACTTAGGTATAATAAATTGAGTTTGTATTACTATAACTATAAGTTTCTCCGACAACATATAGCGTTTACAGTTTCTCCAATATTATTCTTACATATTATTATCATTTTTATTATCACTATCATTGTTATACAATACAGTTGCAACAGTTTCAAAGTTTAAAAAACGTAACAAATACCTACATATTTAATTATATACATATACTATAATATACTTTATCAAATTTTTCTATAAATTTGAAAGTATAGGGACCAAATTTAATTTTTCTTCTTCGCAATATATTTATAAAGTCGCGTAATTTAATATACCGCGATCATTTCATGATCATATTTTTGGTATCCATTTCGTTTTCCTCTCACTACAGGTATATATCTACTAACATATTTGATTGTCATCTTTATCAAATTCACATAGAAATACAATGCCCTTGTTTTTTTTTTCTCCTTTTCATTACCGTTATCTGATATTAATTCTTATAGACGCTAACAAAATAAAAAACCGAAAAAAAGAACCGGAATAAAACGCAATACTTAATTGTCTTAATAAGAGCCCAAATCGATCAAATGCCTTGAATATGATATGATGTATATTACTATTATTATTTTGAATTATAAAACGAGATGCACGATTTAATAGATGAACAACATTCTAATTGGTACTACAGACGATATCACGATTGTAGACCATATCCGCAGTAACAATGATAATTGATGTAAAATATAACGTATTTATAATACTTGAAATTTATATTCTGCATTTGATCATATAATTTTGTTTTCAAACCTAGAATTCTTTTCACAGATTTATACGTACATATATAAGGCATTTTATTTATAGAATTGTTATACTGGAGTTTATTAGCCACTATATGCACGGTAAAATTATGAAAAAAACAAATCTAAAAAAAAAACAAGTATTAAAAAAATTACTAAATAAATGAAAAACCTTGATATTCGTAGAACTCCACAATTGAAATATATCCTCATCATTCAGTAAACGCTATACATACATACATACATACATACATACATACATACATACATACATACATACATACATACATACATACATACATACATAATTAGTAACTGTCAACTCTAATCAATATATAGTATACTTATCTTCATGATGTAGACAAAAATGGAAAAGAAACAAAATGTATGTTCATAAGAAATGACGTAGTATTATTATATACCCATTTGCGTAACTTTCACAAAGATTCCCCGCCACCCACCCTTCATCAAGCTATTCTATTCAGAATCAGATATTGAAAATGTTGTCTATACACATTATTTATTCCGGGTGACAGTATGTTATATTCGGAATGAAAGAATTTATCTCATCAATTCAGCGTTTATTATGCCAACGCAACAAAATGACGAAAAGCGATATCCGTCGAGATTTTTGGCTGGAAAAAAGTCTTATATTTTTTTAAGATTATGGTAATCGTCGCTGTCGGAATTCTCAAAATCTACAAGAAGTACATTACTTTCGTTTATCGAAAAATGTCAGCCCGTTTAATGTTTTATGATTATGTCGCATCGAAGTTATAAACGCTTGTAATTGCCTCACCTTATCCATTATATTCATTGAAAAAATACAAAAAAAAATCTATTTATCATTTTATGTACTATTTTGATTCCAATACCGAATATATGGAACATAAAATGTTTCATTGATTCTATTCAAATGCTGAAAACTTAATTGAAAATTAAAACTTATTTCATTTTTTTTTGTTATGTTTCATAAAAAATAACTATAAAATAAAGAGATGCTACTGTCACCTGTCGTAATTAGTGTATGAATTCTACTAAAGTTAGAATCATTGTATACTACTATACCTGTAACAATAATAATCGCATCTGTAAATAATAAATTGTCATGTATATATCCGTTGTTTAGGTATAAAAAGGATTCATAATTAGACTATATATATATATACTATGATCATGATTTCACCATAGATGAGTTTATTGGACTAACTTCTGAGCAAAACCTTGAGAAATACTCTCGAGGTAAAGAGCTTGTTGAGAATTATTATATGTATCAATACTAATACATACAATTAGTATATCACTTGTCAGCGGTCATTTATATGTTATATTATATAATTTTTGCTTTCTTTCTAGTCACTAGCTATTAGTTGATGTATACCTTTGTATTCAAATTTAAGAACACGACAGCAAAGAGAACTGGGGATTAACGATTAAGGACGGATTGAAATTATTGAAAAATGAAAGAGAAGAAGAAAGTTCCTATCTTTAAATCATTGAAGACATACAGCAGGTATTATAAATTATAGACGATCGAAAATTTTGGTATCATAATGAGTTGGAATCCTGACAATCCGTCTAAAAATTTGTTAGAATCCAGAATTCTTGAAATTTTTATATTTTTTTGTATTCTTTATAAGCCTAATTAGATTACATTGATATTCATTAGGAATTAAGTTAAGTTATAATTATTATCAAAAATGTATAATTATTTGGCTTAACATTCCCAGAAATAGAAATTAGTAGTCTACATGAACATTATAATATGTAGTACGTACATATACTAGAGCAGGTATAGCACGAGCGTTCTTTTTTCTTAGTGGAATACTATAAATAACGCCAAATAATGTAATTTCAATGACGTTGGAATAACTTCTTCAGTTAGAGCATAAGATTAACAATCATAATCTGCAAAGATTTGTAAATCATTGTGTCTTTTATGATTTTTCATTACGAATGCACAAACACAATCGCAATATGCAGTGAACTTACAATCTTGCATACAAATATCATATTATAATATATTATAATCATCCTTATAAATTTTGTTGTTTTATTATAACATATTTGTTTTTTTTCTCAGCGGAAAAAACGAGAATTGAATGGTTTAATTTTAGTTCTCATGTAATCTCCCATATAATTTGGTAGCATAATAATTACGTATGGTTTTTCAATACACAAAGTGTTTATCGGGAATATTATATAATGTAATAACGTGAAAATATCGTAACGTACATTATTATTGTAACAAATTTACGATACAATGAGATAATGAAGTATGAACACTGACTAAAAACTGCGAACATATACTATGTAATATGATAAAACATAATAATGAGGAATGAGCGTGTGGTTAATCGTGTTTTTGTTCATCCGATTTTCGCTAACCGATGAAAAATCAAAAAAATATATGCAAAATAAAGATTTATACATTATAGGACATTAAAGCACAACACTATAGCTGAAGCCAAAGTATATACCGCAATGGAATACCTATATATGAATTGTGAACTGGCATTCACTTCAATATTTTAACCAAATTTTTTTAATCCAGCTAATATTTTCTCATTGTTTTGTGTTTGAATGAAATAATCTTGATGAGATTATAATCATTGCGCAATAGATCATTTTTTCGTCGAATTTTAAGTGTAACTTGTAATCTTCCACCATGACCAATCCTGCGCCACAATTTACTTCGTACTTTACTTGACTTTGCTTTACTTCATTCAATTTTACTATATAATTTATCAGTACAAAATTACATTATACTACATTATCTATAAAACTCTTTTTTATTGTAAATATTGCTTATCTTTATATGTTGAACTGCAATTCCCAAAACTGACATGCTATTATAGTATAAACTATCTACCTACTATTGTAAATAGATATTGAATATCAGAACGCAACAATTATGTAGAAACGATGATGTCTATTGAATAAAGTGCAGATTAACATAAAATATGCAAATCATAAATTCTGTTTCTAATTTCATATGTAATTATAATTTTATTGTGGCAGAAAAACAGGTCGTCGTATCAAATATGTAATTGCAAGCAATTTACATACATATTTTTTCTTATAGATTCATCTACCTCCACGATGAAGATTCTCGTATCTTCTGGTCAATCCATCGTCTGTAATGACCTATGCGAACGTAAACTCCAGGTTTATTGGGCGCTCCACAGTGTTTTCCCCAACTTGTTATTCCATAGAGTGTAAACGCGTCTGGGAATAATAATGTTAGTATATTCTCATACATGATATAAAGATCTAACATATGTCAAAAAGAAGATAACATGATACAATGATAATATTCATACAGAAGGGAATTTAAGTATTTTCTTCATAGAGTAAATGAATATGTTTGAAAATGAAACCATATATAATATCGACTACTAAATAAATTTATGCCTACTGTTATGGTAGCAGGCGAGTGGGCCGCCTGAGTCTCCATCACAGCTGTCCACACCTTCATTCAAATATCCAGCACATACCATACCGTCGCTAATCGCGCCTTCACCATAAACATATTCTGCACGGCATATAGATTGATCTAGTATGGGAACCCAACCGAATCGCAAGAAGTTAGACTGAACTGTGTCACAAAATATTGAATATTTTTATTAATTTCATCTTTTTATGGTTTTTATTTTTATGATATTATGGTAATGAAGATTATGGTTTATGATAATTCTATAGCTTTTGAAATTTACCAGATTTTCCAGACTCTATACTACCCCAGCCACTTATAGTACAGTTCAATCCTGGTAAGTATTCAACATTCTCTGGTGGTAAACAAATCGGCATAATATTTCTACCCAGAGGAATACCTCGTCCCTTCAACAACACCAATGCAATATCGTTGTTCATGCGTTGACCTTCACGAAAATTTTCGTGAATGTAATAATCCTCGATGTTTGCTTCTACTTCTGTGCCGTCATCGACCTCCATGTATGAAAAATAGCATTTGTCATCATGATTATGGCTCCTCGCTCGAGAAATACCAAACATTGAAAAGTATCAAGCAATCATATTCAAATTCAGAAACCAATCTCTCGTTTAATAATGAAAGCAAAAAACCTCTTTACCTCTGTGTTGAAATCACCAGCCCTTACGAAGTACATTCCTTTATTATATCCTTCTAAACAATGAGCTGCGGTGAGAACATAGAGTGGAGAAATTACGACCGCGCCACACCAGTGACTGGATCTACTGTGTCCTCGAACTCTGAGACTTGCCTAGGGATAGAAAAAGCCAATTCACCTTTCCTGGAGTGCCTTTGTAATAATTTTAAATTTCATTCTGATGTATTCGATTTTTGGTAACAATTATTGTTACATTTTTTCACAATATCCTTGGAAAGTGGAAAGTTGAATAATTTCAATCTTGGCAAACATGTTCGAGGGGTTTTTCAGTGGCGTAATCTTGTTTTTAACAAAATTACCTGCCAGGGATATGCTCCTCTCGGAGCAATGGATCCTTGAACAACTTTAGCCATGTATTCATCATTCTCATCAAAATCTTCCAATCTCTTACCACAATCTGCTGGCAGTATATCATTGATTGCGATTTCAGGAAGTTCTGGTGCTAGTTCTTCGGAGTGCTGTTTGAATTCGTGTAAAATACTAGTAAAGTAATTAAGAATCTGTCTTGTACACACTTCCTTACAGTTTTGATTACACGATGATTTGTAAGACTGGAGATTTGTAAGCACTAACTTTTATACACTCTATTCTCATCACAGTATTAATAATCAGTAATTGGAGATTCAATGATCGTTGAGAAAACTAAATACAACCATCAGTAGATATGATAAAATAAGCCATTTTATGTATAAAGAAATAATATTTTATTCTGAGAAGCGACTTTAATTTACAGCAACAGATTTCGTCAAGAATAGAACACCCCGACTACATAATATTCTACATTTGTGAATGAATAAAGGTCCACAAACAAGAAAAGAACAAAAACTTTTTCATATCATAATCTTCGAGGTTTTTTCTATATTAATTTACCTCATGGAAAATCACTTCTCCAGGTTCACACCTCACCCCAACATCTTCATCATGCCCACAATTACTCCGGCCCCAAGGCTCGTGATCGCACCTGTACAATTGGGTGTCGTTTTCTTGGCAGGAAACCTGTTCAAATAAGTAAGCTCACATATATCTTTTTTCTATTAATCACCATTGCTGATCAGGTAAACAATAATAACGTAAATCTTTCTACAGTTTGTAAGACTGTACCTCATCCAGCCAAATCGGACCTTCTCCAGGTCCAAAGGCTCCATTTTTTAGCGCGGTTGCAGAACCCCCGTAGCCCAAAGACCTACAAATAACTGTAGCAGTTGCCTTCGAAAAATCATCGTCACAAACCGTACCCCAAATACCATGATGACGTACCTCCACTCTTCCCTCGAGAGGATTGCTACCTCCGGAAAGCCTTAGTTCAAACGGTGCCTGTGAACGCAATTGAATTAGATTCATTAAAGATTCGAATGACAATAGCGGTAATCATACTAAGCTTTTGGAAAATCTCATTTCATGTATGTTTTGTGTGTTAAGTACATACTTCACAATGCTCTGGACCCTCGTCTGAACCATCGCCACAATCTGTAACCTCGTCGCAAATAAATTGTGTGGGAATACACTCTGGGCTATTATCACATTTCCAAAAACCATCCTGACAAGAATTTACCGCTGTTTTGCATATGATACCAACAGACTCATCAGGAAGGCAATTGTGAACACCCCATCTATCATGGTGGAGGAAATTCAATGGTGATTAATGTCTCTGAGAAATCAGGTGTGTTGAAGAAAATTATATAAATGTTGCTACACACCCATCAAAATCACATTCCCTTAAAGAAGTTTCATTTCCACGACACTTTACTTGGTCCATCAAAAACGAGGTGGTTTCTCCTTTGCCGTAAAAACCTGCAGACCTTACTTCTCGAGCACCAAATTCGAAACCTAATTCCTTACACACAACGCTAGCAGCGATCATTCCAAATCCATCGTCACATACTTGTCCCCAATGTCCCCATGCTGAAGATCAATAAATTAATAAGTTATGTCCACATTATAAGTTTTTGATCCCACCAATAGAAGAATTTCAAAGTTTTAATGAGATAATAAAATATTATGTGGAAGGTTTACCTTTCACTTCGACTCTACCCTCTCCGTCATTTTCTGATCCACTTAATCTGATCTCATATCCCAGATTTTGTAGATCGCAAATACTTTCATCACTGCGATCCCCACAATTGTTCTTTCCATTACACACCAATGACTGATTGATACATTTTTCATTATCACAAACAAACATATCGCTACAGTTAACACTTCTTTCAATCATTTCGTAATAATCGTGATCTTCGGATGGCCGCAAAGCTCCAGTAAGACCAATGTTACTATCGCTCAGTAAACATATGTTACCGTCAGCTCTGAAATTTTGATGTGAGCAATATTTTCTAACTGTTTTGAGGTCTGAACTCATCAGAACTAAATAACTAATGATTTAATCATCCAATTTTTTTGCTTACTATAATCTGATTTATACATACTTGTGGCTGAACGATCGACACGTAAAATCAGCCTCTTTACATCTAAGGGCACAAGTCTTCAAAGGAGTGTTCAACCATTTTTCCACATCGTAGCCATCTAGACGATGCTTTTCTACTTTTGTATAAATATCCAAGTGCTGAAAACAAGCTTGTTCATCCACACCATTAGTGCAGTCCTGTAATTATATACGATTTTTATAACATAAAACCATTTAGCCTTCCGTCGCTGATTATAAATATATGAAAACTATAAAGACCTCCTCCCCGTCACAGATCCATGGCGAAGGAATACACTCTCCTGGCATACATTCAAAATGTTTTGGTTTACACTGTCCCGCCGCAACAGACTTTTTCGTACCTTTATGGACACACAGAGAATCGATATTGCCAGATACCTTTTCGGAAGCTCTCAGTTCTATCTAACGTAAGTTATAGAATTTACCTTGTTTTGCACAACGTGGAATATCACAATAATCATATTCTCCATTGGATCCAGTATAACACCACGGCTTTATTTCACTTTTCGGGTTTGGATTTCTGCAATAGTTATGTTCCTTCAATTTCTCTCTAATCTCTGGAGACACCACCTGCAATACATAAAAAATAAATGATTACTGGGTAATTCATCTTCACGTCCCTTTTTTGATCCGAATGAAACAAGCTGTACCTTAAAATTGAGATAATATTGGAGGGCTTCATCCCCCCATGAAAGACACGGAGTTCCAGAAGCCGTAACATTTGCATTTCCCGAATAATGTTGTCCCTTGCCATAGACACATCCTTTCGATGAAAAGGAACAAGTTAAGATAATAGTTGAAGTATGAATTATTGTGTTCATCACATGATAGATTATCTCACCGATGTCATTATAAGGTCTCTTGCAAATGTATGAATGTCCATGAGACGATGCGGCGCAGTCTTCTTTATCCCAAAAGAAGTAATCGCTCTTACAACTCTCTTCAGGATGATTATGGCATGGGTAATTGCGTTTCATTACAACACATGCCGGACGCATACCAACTGATGGAGATGTTGGTTTATCGGACATCCAGCCTGGCCACCATTTATTGAACCTAATGTTGATATCGAGTTTGAATAATTCTGATACTTTCTATCATAGATGATTGAATTGCTTTTTTTTTAACTTTAAAATTAAACGTATAAGTGATTCGAAAAAAAAAATACGTGCCCAAATTTAACGTGTTGCGAATCTTCCCAAAGCCAGAGAGTTCGGTTCAAAGTCGTGAATCCGAACCCTGATGTCATTACAGAACTAACATCCGGATGTTCCTGTACAAGCCATTCAGATATGAAATTATTCTCATCCTGATCTATAACATCTAATAATTTGGATCCCTCATCATTACAGTAGTTCAAAGCCTCAGCATGATTTAGCGCGGAGTCTGGATCGGCTAAATGATAGCAAAAACCACGGTGAGGAATTTCATCTTGTCTACAATAAGCTACTCTGTTTGGTGAACAACGAAGTCCAACCGCATATCTAGACACATCACATCGCGTATCATGTGTGAATCTGGAAAATAAAATTAGGCGCACTTCCATTTAAGCTGAATCAAACCATTTTTATAATTTTGTACAGTATACTGGATTATTCGTACTTGCAAGATTGGAAGTACGTTTCATTGCCTAGACAACGGACGCTGTCTGCAGCTATCCAATACAGTTCATTGCCCGTATTGGTTCGTCCCTGCCATGCCATTTCAGCTCCTCTATAAAATTTACAAGCTTTCTGTTCATTACCTAATTTTGGAATATGTTTAGGAAAGAGAAAAATAACTGCAAATGAAAAAGTACCGGAAGAGACAACAAAATTCTTGATGAATAAAGTATATGCATACCTGGTGTATCCCAGTTGCCTGCAAACAACGTTAGCTTCTTTGAGAGTCCACTGATTACTAAGATCACATACAACACCCCAGCCTGGCTGGGCGCCCTGTACTTCTAAGTAGCCATCTCCTGGAAATGAACCACCGCGTAGCCTCAATACCTACAAATTCATTTCATAAATACATTTTTGATATAGTTATAACAGATTCATAGATATTATAAGCAAAAGGTCTATTCACCTGGCCAGAAATCGGCGTAGTACTTTCACCAGTTTCATGTGCTACATAATTTATGGGTTGAACTGGTGGAATATAGGAAACAGGAAAAGGAGGTTCTTCTGAAAATAACAAATAAGATGTTTGTATCATTGGAGTGTAGACTTTGAACAACATCTGAGACATAAAACGGCAACCATACAAGATTTTACCTTGTAGGAAGTACGATATTCTCAAATGCTCTAAGAATAGCTATTTATATTAGATACTTGGAAAGAATATAATTTTAAAGGTAGAGCAACGATAAAGATATGATAATACAGTTGTTTTGATTATTAGTCCATCTTAATATATACTAAATTGAGTTAGGATAGCAAGAAGTCAAGTAGAAATACGTACTCACAGATGTATGAGAGCGATAGATTGTAATATTAACATACATTTCCCACCTACCTCGATTCTGTATCAGTTCTACACCGAAAATACCTAGATCTTTTTTTTTGTCATTAATTTTCATGATCACAGACGTTTTCGAATCTGACGTAGCATTATTTTCAGAAACACGCTTTGGTTTCGTATTATTTGTAATATTTTTTACATCGCCTCGAAGACCTTCGGCCTCCAACACATTACGAGAATCCTCGGTCGTATTTTCAATCTGTGTCTCGATCAGTTTTTTATGTTTGTTGTCATCGTTATTGTCGAACTCAATCTCAATGTACGGAATATTTCTATCGGTTGTATGATCCGCTCTCAATCCATGTTCTGTTGAATTAGTTACAGAAACACAATTTTTTCCATCGTGTTCATACAGATTACATCTTGCATGCGATTCATCATCATTATTATTGACTGCATGCTTGTATATCGGTTTTTCTTCTTCTACTACAGTAAATTCTGGATAGGGTCTAAAATGGTCAACGTCCATTGGCGACAAATCATCGGTTTCATTCGTAACATAACTATCGAAACCATCAGGAGCATTGGTACTAGACTCTGAACTGGTAAATTTATAATTTGTTTCTTTGGAAACAACACCAACACCCACTGGCGCAAGTTTTGGATGAGAAGTTGCCTGTACAGGACGATTATTCGGTTTTTCAACATTTTCATTGCCATATTGCCGAGTATTAGATTGCCCTTGATCAATTTCAATTTCTTTAGTAATAAAGTGACCTCTTGTTCCATTTACGTAAATTCCATTCGGAAACAAGTTCTTATTTTTCAAATTATTCGGATTCATATTTGGAGTAACAGTGAAATTCTTTCCTTTTCTTAACGTTTTAGTACCAGTAGTAGGCTTGGTATGGACTTGTTGAAAAACATTCGTTTTCATCGCCCATTGATCTAACTTCCAATCAAGTTCTCGATCAGTTGTCTTCTTAATATTTGGATTTATCTTTCCTGGCAAAAAATCTATACCGTCATTTCTGACCCAAATGTAATTACATTGTAGCTGTATTGTGTGGGTACCATTTCATGATGTGGGTGTGTCTCCATGAATCGCTAAGTGAGATTAACTTCCTCTGTCATGTAACTATACCAGGTGATTCTGTCGCCCATATCTTTGTTTACGAGTACCAAAAACATTTTAACTTGTCTGTGGCTCGCCGATGCTATTTTCAGTGTAATAGCATGCTCGTTAATAAGAAGTAGCATTCAATGAGAAGCATCGTTAGTAATCGCAAGATTCGTGCTTAGTTAAGTCCAATTATTCAATATACAGTTTCAATGCAGTGCATTCAATTATGAGAGTCATACTGATGGGGCCGCAATATTATTGCGCATGTCATTTGATGAAGAAATCGAATATGAAGGCATAGCCAAATCAAATTCATGCTTGTCAGTGTAGTCTGTGCTAATATAATTATCCATAACGTTATATGTAACGCATAATATTTTCAACTTGCCTTGCAGCCATGGACGTCCCACAGATGAATTTGAGGGGCGTCCGCTATCTCCATCCCCATGACCTCTCCATGAACTTGGTCTGAATTTACCAGGTTGATTGACGTTCGTCTCTTCCGGGTTCCAGCTTCTATCATTTCTTATATTTTCAGTCGTAGTTGAAAACTGCCCATTGAACCATAGCGGATTAGCAGTTGGAAATTCTCTGCGTTGATTTTTATGTTCAGTTCTAATCCCGTCTTCATTCGGTAGATTATGTTTACTATCGACGTAGGTATTTTGATCTGGTCTAGTTCGATCATATGGATTTAATGTATTCTGCGTACCGCCGTTGTAACTTCCTTCTGAATCATCGCTTTGACCATGATTTGAATTGTTCTGATTAAGATACGGATTCCAATGTCCATCAGAAGAAATGTGACGGGAGCTTGCGGTAGTTTGTCCAAAATTGTGATTATTATGTATAGCCCAATTTGTATTCTGATTCCCGTCATGATTATTGTTTTGATTATTGTGATCATAATCTTGTCCATTATGATTCATATCAGACTGTGAACTTTCTGTTACAGTCCATTTTTCTGTTGGAACAATAATCATGTGCAGATATGAAGATATAAACATTTTTTTCTGAGAAAGAAAGTTGGCACTTTTGCTGGGGCATAATGTACATAATTATTATGCTTTACCTTCACCACAACCTTCCACGTTGTACGGAAAATCACAAACGCCTACTACTGGATTGAATACAGTTCCAGATCCACAATTCTTTACGTTAGTATTCCCGTTACTGCATTGGAGAAATTTTTTGCAGTCATCAGGGTGCGGCATCAATCCTTCTTGCCCATCGGGGCAAGTCACCACCTCAGGTTGAACTGGAAATCGAGGTCTTCCGCGTCTCCCATCAATATTTTTATACATTGGGATGGTAGTTGTTTCTGGTTTAGGCTCCAACGCATCTTAATCATTTTAGCAGAATTTGTAACAAAATAGTTTCAATTTATAACGAATTGTCCCTTCAGGGAGCGAGAAACCCACCTGCGCAACCTTTAACATTATAAGGCCAATCGCAGTTGCTGATTGCTGGGTTGAAGACAGTTCCTGGTCCGCAGTCCATTACATATGTAGCTCCATGACTACATTGCAGAAATTTTTGACAGTCGCTGGGATGTGGGAACAGTCCGTTTTGCCCATCGGGACATTCAACTACATGAGGTTGAACTGGAAATCGAGGTATTTCTCGAAAATCACCCCTAATATCAATTTTCTCCCAATATGGGATAGTAGTCGTTTCTACTTCCGGCTTCAGCGCATCTTAAAAATGTTAAAGATGTTAACAACTTCATGAATTATTCTGAAGTGATAAGTTCAATTTTTAATTATACAAATCCCATAGTAATGGAGGAATTCCAATGAATTTGCAAACACTTTTCTGGAAGAGACGCACCTTCACATCCCCTCACATTATAGGGCCAGTCACAGTTGTTAATTGCCGGATTGAACACTGTGCCTGGACCACAATCCATGATGAAAGTTGCGCCGTTTGCACATTGTAAGAACTTTTTACAATCATTCGGATGTGGTGAGAGACCTGTAATCCAAGGAGGGCACGATGGATTCTGAAAAAAAAAAAAAAAAACAATTATGACCTTATTATGCAGTTGTTTACTTCCATTTGTTTCTAGATTTTTCTTACATTATTAGGAGACGTTGCGCTCCATTCCATGTGCGATTCTGATGACCATGGCTGTTTTTTAACAGGTGGTGGTACCCTAGGAGTATCAATTAAATCCACAAATTCTTTGCCGTAGCATTTGACCTTCATTGGAAAATCGCACTCCAAAGTTTCTGGATTAAATAATGTTCCAGGTGCGCAGGGCTGAACAAAAGCTCTGCCATCCCAGCAGTTCACAAAAAATTTACAGTCTGGCGGATAAACGAATTGACCTGTTGCATCAGAAGTTGGGCACTGAGCTCCCGCCGCTGAATCATATTTTGCAATTTTTATCGACTCAATTGGCTTCGCAGTAAAATCTTTTGTGTCCTTGTAAGGTTTCTGAATTTTGCATTGAAACAAGTTCAAGATGAATTCTTTAACAATGAATTGTATTCCTTATAATGAGAAAATCTGTTCATGTGAATTGAACCTACCTTAATCTCGCTAGCAAAATCTTCATACGGTTGCTGACTGTCGTCATTATCAGTAAACCATCCATTTTCCTCGTGTTCTCGATCGGTATATATGTAGCTTTGATCAAAGTGCTTAATTTGTTTGGAATTGAAATTCCCATTCGTATTTTGGTCTTGTTTATAATCATCGTCGAAATCTGTAATACTTTCTTGCTCTATTACTCCATTAACTGTTTCATCCTGGGGTCTGTATTTATGAGCACCGTCATTAACAACAACAGGATTTCTAGGAGTAGAATCTATGCTTTGATCCCATCCAGGAAATTGAGAAATTACTGGTGGTGCACGATTGCTATTTGATAAATCCCATGGGAGACCAAGTACGTAGTGCTTGGGAGGTTTGACGGCCGAAGTTTCCCTTGGATCATAAATCTAAATTTATTTCATATAGTTAGCCACAGTAAAACATGTTGTTTTCCAAGAACCGTAGAGCAAAGATCTTCAGAAATGTTTTAATATAAAGAACCTAGTAATCTGAAACTTACCGCATGTGTTGAATCGCAAAAGTAGATAATAGAAAATAGGGTGAAAAAGAAAACTCCACTACAAGATAGCATTGCCATGGATTATCAATCAACAAAGTATTGTATTACAGCTAATGCACTATACCACATAATATTTAGAATTTTATTTAGACTGTGAAATTTAGAGTATTGGATAATTTTTCGTGTTCAAAGATCTGTGACTTTATGTATAATATATCCATGGAACTAATGTGTGTCAATTGAGCTTGCGGCGTAAATGACTGTGACGAGTTATCTTTCAGGGCGAATCAAAGGTCATGCCAATACTGTTAAGTAGAATTCCATCTACGCATGAGGACAATTGTATACTTCTGGCATGTGTAGCTAGGCAATTGGTACACAACACGGCCCTAATTGACAACAGTGTGAGTGTTACAATTTAAATGCTTCACACAGGATGATTCATGTAGAGTCCTACCATCGGAAATACGGGTTTTCCACATTGTTTTTATATTCATTAGTAGATTTGATGATGATACTATCAAGCTTTTGATCATAATAATGATGAAATTATGTCATACTTTCTTCCTGAGAACATGACTCTTATCTTATTCTTCTGTATTTATCTTGTAGCTCAGAATTGCAAAATAACATTTATGGGTATCACATATTACCGAAAGGCCAATCATCAACTTCTAAAGTTCGGTAAGGTCAATTGTTAAGCATGTAAACATTGTTTTTACAATTCAAGTAACTTTCAGATCGGAAATTCAGTATTGCAATGGGGAATGAAGAAAATAATGAAGCAAAAAAGTCAGTTAGATTCTTTTTTAGTTTTATTACTTCTCAGTCAGCTTATTTTACATGTTTACAAATTTCACTCATATTATATACACTCAATCGAATAATAAATATGGGCATGCAATATACTGATCGTTAGATCATTCCAAAGTTGTTGTACTCTTATGCCCAAAATTAATATACTCTTTAGCTCTAAAATTTGCAAGTATATCACGATACGGAGTAGTTCTTTCGTTTGCAGTTAAAGGCACTCCACACAATCTGCGAATCTTTGGTGATAACAAAACTATATTTTGTAAAAGACCAAAGGCGCTGCTACTTGCCCAATATAAACAAATGCACTGAAAATAAAATGGAGGACCATTGATTCACTATTCTTCGATCCATTTATTGAAGCGTTGCAAGAATCTAAGTATATATATAAATGTAAATGTTTATAGAATCTATCCCCAACGTACCGATGGAACGTAAGTGCTGAGTGGTATTATTGCGATTGAAATGAATCGATGAAAATGTCGTAAATATTTCTGTACTTTGCTGTCTTCCGTGGTTTTCGACAGCGACATTATCTGAGGAAATTTTGAATTGATTTCATTCCACAGGTAGAGGTAATTGAATTTCTTTCATGGGATAACTAACGCTCCAAAGTGTGAGTGCACCCATTAAAATACATTCGAGTCTTTCGAGTTTGATATCTCGGTAGGAAATTGTCATTTCAAACCTCACATCTCACCCCACAAAATGATACTTCCATTTGTGCTCTGAGAATTTCTTAACGTCATATCATACATTTCATCTCTCCTCGTATTTGAGGAGATGTACCTGAACTTTTGAGCGCCGGTATATAACATAGTTTAAATATCGATATATTAATGTATCTCAAATCTCACTTCGATATTAGCTAAATTAAAAAGTCCGAGGGAAACTGGGAGGATCCAATAATGATCGACGTCTATCAAATTCACAACCCAACCAAAACCACCCGTTGTTAATTCCAGGTAAATTTGTTCAGCATCTAAGAACGACAAAACAAAAGTCGATTAAAGATTACTGATTATCATCAGTCCCTTGTTATAACTACAAGCTATGACACAATATCATTAAAGCAGCGCAATATCTCCTTACTCGTGCGACTTAATGGTAACATCAAACAGAGATTTCTTATAGCAGAGGACAGAATAATCCAGACCGGTATTTGAGTCCATAATACGATCCATCCTTTAGCAGGATGACAATTTTCCTTCTGTATTAATTCGGTCCATTTCTTGTGCAACTTTCATAGAAATTTTAGAGAAAGAGTTGATAAATATTTGGCTAAGGGTTCTTTGAGTTTGATTGTGAAATTCATCAATATGGACTGTATTGCGTACCGATTGATTGTAAATCATTCTGGCGTAATCTTCACTACAACCATAATGCGAGACTGCAATATTAGCTTCCATTTTTGACTTTTTAACAAAAGGTTTCATGGCGATATGCAAGTTTTGGACTTTGGCAAATATGTAGTGCTGCAATAATGTAATGTATAGAATGTAGATTTCATTGAAATCCAGTTTGGAAGGTGAAAAAATGTTTGTTTTCTTGTCTTGCTTTTTCCGTTCCATACCTGATACAAAGTCAAAGGCAGTGTCATAGTACCTCGAACAATAAATGTGGTTATGATGATGGTAGCCCACCATGGTAGATTCGTCGATGACTGAAAAGCTATCAAATTATCTTGAAAAAATTCAACAGGTGCAGATTCAGATATGTCTTTCCAAAAACCGGTTAACTCTCTTACTGGTACATGCTGTGTAGTTTCGCTTGAAAAATGTCTCAAACCAATAGCAGTGATACACGATTTATTAATAAAACTGTATTTTGGTGATAGAAAAGTTGAAGTTTTATGGAAATAGCTGGGTGTCGTAAGTTTTCCATTTTCAGAATGTGAAAAATGTTGTTTCATTGACCTTTTTAATCCTAATTCATTATTAAAATTATTGTCATGATCATTGTTATTCGGTATATTTAATAAACTGTGGTCAATCGGGATGAGAAATGAAGTTGCTGGTATCTCATTTTCAAGTAATTCGTAGTTTTCAAAACTATCGTTTATAACAGATTTGAAACGTTGTTCGTTTAGGTTAGAAACGGATATTCGATTGACTGAAAGTATTACTCTATTTTGAGAGGATATATTTCGATGAAGGTTCAAGACTCTTGAACAAAACATCTTTTTCCAATTTGTCCTTCTTATCCTTTCACACAGTATTTTATCTATTGAATTTTATTGAACATTATTATTTATTAATTAATTCACGAATTATGTCAAAGAACAAAAATAATACATGTGTATAGAGTTCCTATAGTTCAGAATTTTGCTCAAGCAGAACTATGGCGGAGCCGAATGTGTGAACCAATCAGAATAGTTGTAGATGTGCGGGAATTCAAATAAACGCTTGAAATGCCGCATGCTTATGAAAATTCGATCGAACATTACCCGTCATTTATGTTCGTCGAACATAATATTGCGTGTCAAATTGAAGTTCTTAAATTAGAAACCATTGTCTATAATAGCTCTGGGTTCTCTATACAAGTCATGCAAACATCTATCGGAACTTTTGAATTCAATGCAAAAGTGATTATAGTTAATGAGATGAGACCGTTGAGTGTAGACACATACCCTTCTACACTCAACGATGAGACTAATGGATAAATTTAAAAATAGGAATAGTTGAAGGATTGAAAGAAATGTTAATCAGCTGCTTCTACCTATCTAGAACAAGTACTATTATGATTACAGAACTTTTATATGAGCAGAGTGGCGCAGTGGAAGCGTGCTGGGCCCATAACCCAGAGGTCCGTGGATCGAAACCACGCTCTGCTAGGAATGTTTTATTTTTCAATACATTTCACGATTTTTATCTAATGAATTGGAGAGTAGTATTATGTGCTCATTCATATTGGTAGATAAACGAACATCTTCGGCTGCGGAAGCAAATCACGCGGCTGTTTCTTTTCTTGGAATAAGAATTGAGAAAAACAAATTCAAATTATTAATCGTGATTTGTCAACTAATTTTATGAAGCGTATCAATCGTTTCAACTTCTCGATCTAATTCGAAAAATCACTCCTAATACTTATAAGGTGGTAACTGTAAAAAGGGATGACTAAATACATGAAATAGATAAACAACAAAAACGAGTCAATAATGGTATGAAATTTTGTTTAAATATAATAATTTTACTAAAACTTTTTGCTATAAGTATATACAACACCATTATATTGTTTACAAGAAAATAATTTAAGCTATGCGTGGAAATGAATGAAAACAATTTACGATGTTTTCTACCAGCTTGCCGTGACAAAGGACGAAACAGTATCATTGTCGTAAAAAAGCGTTGATATAACAGCTCGCCTTAAAACAGTCAAGTAATTGCAGGATGAGAGAAAAAAGACAAAAATCACATTAAAAATGGGAATGAAAATGAAAAAGAAATCAGATACGTTGCACACTAAATTCAGATTATAGTGTTTCTTCGATATTGAAAGTCAGACCTGTAGTCCGTGTATTATCAATAGTTATTTAAAAACGCGGTTTTACAACCGTGAGTTTAACATTATTCAACTAAAATATCCGGTATATAAGTGGAAAAAGGCTAGTATACTATAAACTATAGTATTGAACTTACAGCAAGAACAGAATTGTTTTCAGTTTCTAAATTTTGTTTATGAGACTGCAAATAATATCTCAAAAATAACGAAAAAGAACCAATGACTTAACAGTTGATAAAACAATTACAAATTCAACTTTCACACTTTTAGATTAATACATAACATTTATTCACAATCAGACATGTTATTATCATCATTACCTTATTCTAGAGTTCAATGTTTATAGTATATTCTTCTATGAGAAAACAAGTTACAGTATATTTTGCTGTCGACTCGGAATTTTTTGACATTTCACAAAATTCCAAACTCAATTGGAAGCTGAGCGCCAACAGATTTTTCGTGACCTCGATTTGCGAACTGTTGTTATACGAACGCGTCAATAATATAGATGATTATTTATCCGTTTAAAGTTTTCATCGATATAAATAAACGAGTCTATAGTATTTTTTAAAAACTATATATAATATTCACAGGTGGGTGATTATACCTATAGTTAGTTATCACATATTAAATGAAAACTTAACAGTAGGTTGCACCAATTTATTATACTCATAGTATAATGAATAAGTGAAAGATTTTGATCTATAATTTTCATTCCCATAACTTTGTATACTAAAGTCAATAATTAAACAAACCTAAATAGATGTTTATTCAATACAATAAACTGTAAGACAAGAAAAACAATTCACCTAGGCACATTGGAAAACTAAAAATTAAATAGAATAAAAATGTATTAGATCTTCGTTGGAAGAGTCTGTATAGTTAAGAGCGAAAATAATTCATTCTTTATCACATTTTTCTTGTATGCCGAAGAAACCGACTACCGCAAACTTACATTATATCAGATGCTGATATTCACAACTGGCTGCACTAGCTGTATTTTGCACATTTTTTCGGGCAAATTACAAAGCTTTGTTCATTTTTAATTTGTCGAAAAGTAAAACACCCACGCTCTCGTTAGAAAACTGTTAGATTTTTTTGGATTGTTTATTTTTTATGGATTTCTCGACCATAACATGCGCTTCCAGCTGTTCATTGGTTGGAAACGAAGCACCGCAAGCATTACATCTTCTACGTGGATAATTTTCGTTGCTATGACAATACATGATGTGTTTTTCTAAGTTTTTGATGCCATATACAATTTTGTGACAGATTTCACATTTTAAGTTACTACTATGTCTTAATACATGTTTTCTGAACGATTTAGTTTTTATACTTCTATGACATATGAAACACTCTAATTTATCGTTACTAAAATCACTGTGCACAGTTTTAATGTGATTTGAGTGATAGCTTTTTGATCGATAAGTTTTTTTGCAAATATGACATGGAAATCCGACTCCCCTATGATAAGCTTCGTGTTTTTGTCCGGATCTAACGCTCTGAAATTTATGGTTACAGACAGAGCATGCTGAACCACGATCGTGCTTTTGATTCAAATGTAAACTCCTTGCTACTTCATTTGGGAATTTTTCCAAGCACTTATAACACTGGAAGGGTAGATGTGGATCCAAATGTTTTGATCTCATATGACGATCTAACAAGTTAGTACTATCAAAATGAATATTACAAATTGGACAAGAATGATCTTCGTTGATAATTTCCGTGTATTGTGCTCCTTCGGCAACTATGCACAAATGCTCACCTAATGCAGCGATACTCTTATATTTTTCTTTACAGTAAGGACATACAATGCATTTTGGATGAACCACAGCAATGTGGTCATCGAATGCTTCCACACCGTTGAACTTTATTCTGCAACTACAAGATCTTTTCATTAATTTTTTATGCTTCTCGACGTGCTTTGCTAATCTTTTGTAACTGCCAAGGAATATTTTACAAGATCGGCACTGGTGAGTCTTCTCTTCCTTTGGAATAATTCCCTGGTGAATAAGAAGCTTTTTGCACAAGTTTCTTAACAACGGAACCCGATGTTCATTCATTGGAAAAACGCCATTTCTGTCACCCTCAAAATCTTCATTGCTCACATAGTCCCCGATATCAACATCAACGTCTTCTTCAGCAATTTCTAGTTTCAAAATTCGATGACTCTCACTGTACTTAGATTTTTCTGGTACTAAACTTTCGAGCTGATCATCAAATTCACTGCTTTCTGAATTTTCCGATGAAGAGTCAGAACTTTCTTCACATATTTCAGGCTCTTCTACGTTATATCCATTTCGTGAAGGCTGTTCATCATTACCGTCTTTACTAACTATTTCATAGGAGTTATTCTTCTTCTTGATAGTTATACTAATCCCTGAATCTCTGTCACTACCGGTTCGTGTTTCTGAAGATTTGGGAGCATCGGTATCCTTCAATAACTTACAACCAGATTTATGATTAGCGAGAATAGATGTTGTACGGAAAGTTCTACCGCACACACACTTTATTTCCCTACTTTTCTCTCCCCCTTTTTCTGCTGATATCACATTTCCATTTGCATTTGTATTTGTATTTTCCAATCTATCGGATCTACTATGTTCTTTGGCAGAACTCAATCTAGATCTCTGAATTTTTTTAACAATATTATTATTATCATTATCGCTATTTTTTACTAATTTCACAGAACTTTCTAATTTCATTTCGTTTCGTTTCGCCTTCGAAGATTTCTTAGTGCCAACACATTCCTTGTGTCTACGTTTGTGTCTACTGAGTGAGCCACGAAGGGTGTATCCTCTGTCACAATTTTCACATTTAAATATTTTTTTTTTATTTCCCATAATAGATTCTTCTTCCATAGAACTAACGCTGCGCAATCTTTTCCGAACCCCCACAGTAGGCATGTTTAATTTTCTCTTGGATACACTTGTGATATTTTCAATAGCAGATAAACCAACGTCTTGTGACGTTATTTCTTTCGTTTCATCTATAGCCTGCTCCACAATTTCTGAAGGAGTGTGATTCAATGATTCAAATTCCGAATACGATTGATTGATATTCAAGTTTGAATTTTTATCAGTTACTTTGCTCAGTACCCCAATACATTTAATTTTATGATAATCAACCATGTGTCTTTTGATATTTTTACAGCACTTGCCACATAATTTACATCTGATGCTATCATTCTGTGGTGAAGTATTTCTAACAACTGTATCTTGTATTTCAACATTTTCATCAGGTATTAATTTCTTGTGTATCTGTTGTTGACTAATATCATGTAATAAACTTCGATTATCATGCGAATCTGTGTTAATTTTATTCTGTACTTTTTCTTTCTTGACTACCAATTTTTCTTGGATAGTGAAAATGCCATGTACTTTTTCTTGATGGTCGGTAAATCTTCTGTAATCCCAATATTCCTGGCTACATATTTCACAATGGTATAAATTAACACGACTTTTTTCTGCCAATTCGAATTGCGGTAAAGATCCATTACCATTGTTAAATATTGGCTGATATTTTATATATGGCTTACATAAATTTGGTTCCCCTATTAGATTTAGAGGCAATGTTTTATCCGGTATAAATGTCATCGGCGGCTCTTTCCTTAATGTTTTTTCAGATGTAATAGGTTCTCTCTTTATCCAGTCTTGTAGATCCTCAAGGTGTTTGTCTTGCAGGCTTCTTATCAGCTGCAGAGTCTTCCATATCTTGTCGCACCTCTCTAGTTTCACGACAGGATGTTTAAATCTGCTTCGACTTGGCTTCTTGATGTTTAATTCCATTTTTCTTTCCTACAGAACGAGTTAACATCATTTTAAAAGAATCAATAAAAATATCGCATCAGTAATTATAAAAAAAAATTACAAAATTCAACCAGAAAGTTCAAATCCCTTATATGTACGATTAAAAATGATCATTAAACAAGTTAATTAAACTGCATAATCGACTCAATAACTGCAGCAGTTTTGTACCTCAACCTTGCCTAATACTGGTCTAATTTTACGAAAAAAGGGTGTCTGATGGAAAAAATGGAGAAAGCGAAGAGACAAAAAAAACCGTAGCCATAGTTTCTTAATAATTATTTTATCGAATGTAAATACTTCAGTGTCTGTTCTATTTCTGCAGTTGTTTGTTTTGATTAGCATGTGATTAGCCTTCGAAGTAGAATCTGCACTGATCAGTGAGAATCTGCGAGAACGTTGTTATTTTGAGTTTGACGCCATTAATATTTCATGTCGTTCATTGGGATTCGATCCTTTACCGCAATCGTTTCTTTACTGGTATATCTTTTCCCCCCATTTTTATGACCAGTAAATTCACGATCAAAACATCGAAAGGAAAAAACTGCCACTTTATAATCTGTTAATTTTGTTTCCTCTGTTTATTTAAGTTTGGTTTTTACGCACTGATGATACATTGACACCGCTACTTTGGTTAAATATTTTGTTTAAATACCGCTAGAGTGCGCGCATGATTACGAGGGTAACCGAACACTGAACGACGAACACAATCCGGACTTATGGACAGAAAAGGGCAAATGACTGATGGTTGTATCATATGATGTATGAAATTGAGAAAGTCAGAGTCTGTGGACGAAGGCTGGGATCTAAAATGTGAAAAAAGATGCCGACATTCAATTCGCTGATCACAGTATTTGAAAATTTGCCAATATAAAAAATAGGCGAATGTGGAACTGCTAGACTGCAAATATGCTTTGCTCGAGTGATATCCAGAATTCACATTGATAAAGCGAAGCACAGCGTTTTCTACCATTACCGTGATCGTACCACATCATGATGCCATCAGCGCAGCATAATGTACAGTTGAAAGCATATAGATACGTTCATTGTAAGTAATGAGCAATGAATCAAACGATACAAAACTGCAATGACCCGCCAGAAATAGCCCTGTACAATATTTATAACACTAATAAACCAAATGGAATGCCTGCTACATGTAGGAAAGGAGATGGTCATAAACTGTACCGTCAAATATTCCGCCGCTGCTATGAACGGAGGTGTTGTTTGCAATGTTTCAAAAAGTCGGGGCTTCCCTGTACTCGTTCCTTGATGAATCTTGACGGGGGATACGATGACTTGCCAGTACGCCAAGAATATGCATCATCAAATGAGTATAATTTCAAATCTTCCAAGTATGAAGTGCACACGGAAAAGTTTTGGGATACAATGATAACGGACGCACAGATTGGCTGTTCGACGCTCTCCTACTGTAGTACAGCGTGTGGAATCAGCTCATCGACATCTTGTTTTCACTACCAGCCAGTGGGCACTTGGGCAGACGGTTGCTAGCTAACTTGAGATCTGAATGACGTGGCTGAGTTCCCAGCCCATGGGCGAGTCCATTCTCAGAAAGGACACATTGAATCCGGACATCAATGTCTAATATTCTAAACTTGCATATACCCTGAATCTCGGTCCCTCAACAATGTCATCTGAATCTAGATCCTCGTATTGATTTCTGCACTTTCATTCTTTCGATATGATAGAGAAGAAAGAATCCAAGCTGCTAATGTTTCCAATTTCTACGTGATCGCGAGGACAGTTGGGTCTTGGGATGTGTTACGGTACTACATCAGTTTTCCATAGCTGCTGATATGATCAGCATTTCATGAACGTTTCATGTGCCACGATCACGTATGGAATAAAACGAATGAACTACGCAGTTGAATGTATGAGATTAACGCGTGAATAGTGACATGCTATACATAAATACGTTGGATACGTCTCTCCAGGGACGCCAAAATCAATACCCATAGACTTTCAGCTAGCACATTGTGACTGATATTGTACTTAGTGAAAATTGCTCCCTCATCAATTTCGTATAATCGAATGATATCAATTCCTCGTTGCAATATTGTATACACACCACTTATTTGGATTTCTCGTCATGCTTGACTCATCGTCCTCTCTCGAAATAGCGTAGTCGACGTTATGATTGCAGTGGTGAGAAGTAAGGCCGGTGCGGAATATGGGACTTTATATTGCAACGAATCCTTACCCTCATTCGTAAATTATCCAATGGTTGTAACGGAATGATATCAATGCTCTATACTTGTGCAAGTATAGAAACACGACTAGCTTTATCCTTACTAGGAGAAAAATCATGTGCAGTCAGGTGCGTGCAGTAGACTCTAGATACATATTCACTTGGATAAACTATTCCATTATGACTTCACTGTGCCCGAAAAGTGTCGGATCGGACTATTTCTGTCGGACATTCTCTGATTGTGAGCATGAGAATATTCGAAAACCCAGAGTAAAACTGACCGCTATAGCTACTGGCACTCAACTCATAATCAGTGGTGCACATGTGATACGCGTTCGACGTATGTGCGACTTGATGTGCTATCTGCCGATTCATATGTGAAACAATAGGAACCACGTTTGATATTTATGCCCGATTTCTTCGCCTCTGGGTTAAATTTTATCCTCCGTATAAGTTTCGAATCCTTACCTCTGATTGGCTGTTACTCCCAGTTATCTGGCAGATATGTTCATCCACCAGATATCCGGAGGAGAAGAAGTCGGCCGTTGTTATCAATAATTTGCGTCGTAATAGTCTCCACTGTACTTCTCTATTATAGCAGCTATAATGTCGGATGGCAAACTGCACGCAAGAAGGTTATCACTTTGTATCGCATACAACGGTGGGGAAAAGAACAACGGAAAGAAATGACACAAAATCGTTTACTGCTTAGCTTGCTCGTGACCCTCCAATAGTATGAATGACGTCTTTCGGAACAGGCAGCAGACACGTTCATCACAGTTATATATAGTTCTGGCGGGACTAATTCACCATCGACCAGTTCTGAATCAATTCTGAGTAATTCGGGCTGGACCAAAACCTTTGTCAGACAGTTCAGTAGCTCAAGGAATGTTCGATGGAGCCACCGTCTTGCGATGATTATGGCAGTATCTCATTGGGACTGAAGTGTTGCACGTCGTGCTGAACTAAACCATCGATCCGAATGGAGATCCCCTCGGATCTCCCAGTCTGCATTACTACTCCAGTGCATAGACTTAAAATATTTAATACGAGAACGCAACCTGATAGCAATGAAAGCAGCTGGCCGTTGAGCTCTACTCAATAACAGAACGCAACTGACTTCCCTGCTTCATCAGTTTCGTATCCTTCCTTCCTTAGATTCTTTACGTCAAAAAAGTCCACTCCACTTCACAGCAAAAGTGCTATTCCACTTTTCCACTCATCGGTGCTTCTTGGACGTTCGACTGCCAAAGAACCTGATATTCATTAACCAGAGTTCCATTTTCATTCCCACTTCATCACGTCCTCAATACGAATGTTCAGTGTTTCAGATATCCCGTGTATCTGAGATTCGATGTTAACGGATGTGACTGCGTCCTGTACTATTGGACAGATATTTCGAACGATCATCCTTTACAACAAGAATATCTTCATGACGGTTATCAAATTGGACCTGCTGCGATTCGTGGAGCAATGTTCCAGAAGTGACTAATCACAATTGTCAGATACCTACTGGTACTGTTTTACTGCAACAATTGACTGCAGTAGAACAAATATTTCCGACTACGGCAAATATATGTATAATAGCACAAAATGTGATTTGCTTCTTGTTTGCCAGTTCACATCTGTTGCAAGACTAACTGATCGAAACCTTGGGCTCAGACCATGAGGTGATGTCACTGACGATGCATACTCCACCATCTCACCAGTCGGTGAGTCGTGACTTCGTTACGACCACTTCTACGATTATGTGAGCCCGGCTCCTGCTCTGATCCATTTTGCAAATGCTTACATTAGTGTAATCCGTGGAGAGTAGCTACGTCATCCAGTTCTGAATGAGTAATACTGATAAGGGGAAAAAGCAACGAAACAACTACTGGTTTATGGTGTTTCCCATACGGTTGCACCAAGCTGATGTCGAGTAGCTCCTTCTCTTTCTTTCTTTCCCCCTCTCTACTCAACGGGAATACCAACGATAGCGTGAGAGCGAGGCGAACCGTTACGCAGTCGAGGGGAGCCAAGTGACAAAAATCCTGTATTTTTTTAGTTGGTTCAAGCCAACTTTTCGAAAGGATAATATGATTATATTATCCTCATTTCGATCACAATAGGAATTGAGTGGAGCACAAAAGTTCGAGAGGTTTCTCAAAAATGGATCCTTTTCAAGATCGAGTAATGATGATAATTATCAGCATTACAAGAGCTCCGAGTGATGGAATGAGGTCATTGAACTCCTGATCGACCCAGAGTATAGATTTACCAAAGGCATCAAACTGTACAATGTCTGGCATACCGTTACTGCCACATCGTACAAGGCCATACATCAGCATTGGAACGTTGGCTACTTGCAGAAGGCTATAAGCCTATGAAACGAAGAGAGAGTATCTGACACAGGAGCCAGACTATCGACTGTTATAAATAATACGAGCACCAGTATTGCAAGTTCCAAAATCAGTTTCCACCACTACCAACAATAAAAACTCACCACATTTACCACGTCCGGGCCGCAGACCCGAAAGTGGCCAATGGAACGGTTTTTTACCAGACTTCCTGCTACCCAATTGGACGCAGTGATAAATAATTTCTTACGTGTAGTAACACCCACGTTATTTCAATTTAAACGTTCAGTCAGTGAAAACCGGATGCAAATTTTCACAATAATTCGTTTGGCAAAACGACACACGGTATGCGAAGTCGATTCTTGAAAAATGCAACTGTTACTACGCTGTGCCACTACAGCGGCAAAAAATCACAACTAATTCGCATACAAACAATAAAATCCCCACATATAGTGGAAAATCACCACACTTGACAACACTGACGATCACAGAAAAAAACGGACCGATTTAAAACCGAATGAAATCCGAACACGTCGACCGATTTTTAGAAACTTTTTTCGCTCGAAATTGAAAGAATAAGCCTTTGGTTCTATGTTTGAAACCGGAAAATCGTCATACTCTGCATCTTCAATTTTTTGTCATTCATCGAACCAAATAAATAAGTCTTCAAATCATAATTTAAGACGGAAATCAAGTTCAACATTCATTAATATTCATTTTTTCCACCCTCCCAACGACTTTTTGGAAGCCCATTTTTTAAGAGTATGTATCTTAGCAAGAGATCGAGATTATTTGGTATTTGACACGCCAGACCGAAGATTTATTCTTCTAATTATGAGCAAAAAAGAAATTTTGAAAATCGGTCAACGCATTCGGATTTCATTCACGTTTCAAATTAGAGACTTTCAGCCTCCCTGGTACACAAGATAATTAATATCACGAAAGCGTGGTTCGCAAGTTTTCTTCATAAAAACATGAGGTGAATAATCAAAATAGTCGAGAAAATGTGGGCGAGTGTGCATATGCGGAGTACAATAATGTGCACCTTCAACTCCTGGGACTTGAAAGTGCCCATTATTCTACTGCGCACGACTGCGCATGCGCAGTCGTCAACTCACTTTCACCGTCGCTAAAACTGTTACTTTACGTACCGAACACAAGCGTGAAAAGACGCGTCGACATGCTTGCATTATAGAATATTTTTTGTTCTGTTCATAAGTTCATGCTGGAGCCTCCTTAACCACTAATTGTACTTTTTTAATTTCGGGGGTTTCCACCGTTCGATCGGTAAAGAAACAGTAAAACGAACCGCTGTCGGTAGGTATAACTATTTGATTTTGTAGGCTAAAGGCGGTACGGAGTTTAACGGCATGTCTCTTCAGTCGATCAACCAAGCGAGATACCGACAAGCGTCTTGTTCCGCCGTCTCTTCACCGACAGATCACATTTATTATGGGCAACCCTGACTATAATAAATATGGACGGCTAACCCTTTCGCCCATCGCATATGCGCGGCTTTTTCTAGCATCAAGAAAACAATTTCTGTTGCAGAGAAGGTAATTAGCATACTACAAATTGAATAAGATCTTAACGGACGGCATGTTTTTCTCAAAATAGTGTAGAATCTGATAAGAAATCTGAATTTGGAAAGGTTACCTGTCACCTTTTGTTTACAATCGTGTTTCTCATTCATATCGTTGACCTCTTGCGTCGCTACGACTAGCAGAAATGTTGGATTCCACTCTGAAGCTAGCTGCTAGCTGTCCATAATTATAGGAATAGTCAAAGGAGCAACTCAATACGCCAAGGTGTCAGAGAGACCACCCTGTGTATCTGTTTTGAATAAGTCTAACTCACTGAATTACAAGTTCCTAGAAACAATTTTTTTAATTTCCTAAAGTATATCGAAGGTTTTCCTCTTTACTCATGGATTACTCAAAAAATTCGAGTATTGTGATATAATTATTTCGGATTGTTTTCCAGAATAATGAAAGCTAGCTGCAATTGTTACCACAACAATGTTGAAAAAAAAAGTATTTCTAAGGTTCTTGGATTAAAAAACTTTGAAAAACTAAAGAAGGAAAAAGAAATCAGGAATATTACCAGAAAATTCCCAGAAATTTCCAGGTTTCTCTGTAACATTTTCCTTCAGGAACATTTTTTTCAGGAATCTCGTGTAGCGGAAGTCCTGTTAACTAGCAGTGAGGTTCTGAGGAATAAAAATACAAATTTGGCATCACAAAGATGGGATTTTATTATTTAATATTATAATAATGTTTACATGTGGTTGGTCTTCATGTTAAGGTGTCATCAAGGGTTTTACTGTAATAAAAGAAAAAACAAATTTCGTCCAAGTGAACTATTTCTTTATACCTTTCCGAGTATTGAGAATATTTAAATCTATCCATGAAAAAGTAATGCTACAGTATAGTCACACCCAATAATCACCGAATTAAGATAGAAATCCAGGTCTTCCAGACAAAAGTTTCCATTTTTCAAGCTTGACTTTGCGTAAACAATAACACAAAAATAACTAGGTATAGATTTGGAAATACGCAAAAACCAAATCATTTTTTTTTCGAGACTTCAATGAATTTTAAGACGCAAAGGCAGAAATTTAGAAAAATTCCAGACAGTAAACAAGATTTCCCTGGTAAAGGCTTTTCAAAGCGTTTTAAATAACAAAATTTTGTCAAATATACAATTTTATTTCAAATCAATGAGCTCCAGAGCTGCGATGATGAAATCGTGAAAACAAAATTTTAAATACAGAAGATTTTCGACAATACTGCAGCAATTTTTTTGGTTTTTTCTTTGCTTAATGTAGAAAAGAAGAGATAACATTTGAAAAGTTTGTCAACAAGCTACTGCAGATAATTTTAACATGCAATATAAGAAATTGAACTGAAGTAAATTACACAGAAATTGTAAGAGATTTATATTTGTAGCCCATTTGAGTTTCAATCTTCCTGAGAATGAGAAAAAGTATCAAGTACTTCTGACGTTTGTCATAGCTGCGCGAATAAATGGGTTACAATTCTAATGTACAGCAGTAAAGACCAGGAAATAAAAATATTGTAAATAATAAAATTTAGGTGCATACCCCATGACCAATATTTACACTAATCATATAACATTGTAAAATAAATGGAAATAAGTAAGTCTGTAAGCTATGAAATAATATGATCAAACCCTTGCGCCAGCACCATATAGCATTCAAATGTACAAAATAATGAGTGGAACGATTATGCAAAACGTCTTCTACCAAATAGAGACATAAATTTTAGATAAAATTAAAGCAATGTTGACATTTGTGTACTTCTGTACGTATTTGAACAATGAGTGTCATTGTTTGTCATGCATATGATTCCAAGAGAATATACTCAGAGCATCAGTACGATAATTGTGTGAAAATTGTCTAATAAGTAAAGAGTGAATATAATGAATTATGTGTGAATAAATTATCCATAGCCAAATGAAGCACATAAAAGTACATTTTCATAGAATGAATTGAATGATGGAAAGATAGCGAATGAATGAAAAGTCTATAGAATAATAAATTACTGATAGCTTGTTAAAATGATTGAGGAAACATTGTGTGAAAATGAATCAATGAGATCCAGATGAATATAATTGGTTACTCTTAACTTGTAATTTTAACAAGCTACAGGATATTTAGTTAAGAATGAATGAAACAGTGTATGAATCCCATTGATAGCAGCGTCGTGAAGACATGCGGACCACGAATAAACATCACAAATATGAGACATCCTCTCTCCCACTTTATATTTCTCTCTCTTATTTGTACAAGAGAGACAGTATTGCAAATGGTTTGCATTTCTCTACTTCTTCGCCTAGAATTTGAACAGAAAAGCGTATACCACCAGATGCATGCAAAATTATAGTAAAAATAAGGATAAAAATGAGACGGAAAGAAAAATTTGATCCCATAAAGTATTCATAATAAATGTAGAGATATATTATTGAATGTCTTCATTGCACGTGATATAATAATTATCAAATTCATTATGATAGCTTAATGAAACAATTGAGGCTAATGCAAAAACATTTTCTTTAAAGATCACTTGACAAACTCTGAATAAGGAACCAATACGATCGAATATACCTTAATCAAATATACCTATGCGCAAAGAAGTCATTTAAGACATGAAGAAGTAAACTAAAAATCGATTATTTTTATGAAACCAAAACATTCTGAAATGTTTTCTTTGGAGAATGCCTCGGGAATGAATAACATTAAATTTTTGGAATAAGTGTACACAGAAATCATTCTAAATACTGAAAGAGAAGAAAAAAAAGAAATATTCCTAAAGAGGCGGAGTTTGTTTTGTTTAAATTTCATTGGAAAATCAACAGACAAATGATTAGAATTCTCAGTTCTAGCTAGAATAAAATAAAATGGATAGACCATCACCAAATATATTTTCTTTTAACAAATACATGCTTTACCAATACTCATACAGGAAAATTTCCCAAAGCACCTTCACCAGACGAAAATAATTTTCAATTTATCATGCCAATGTGTAAAATAATTCGATTACTATTTAGTATTTGAAATAATGAATATATATTCAATAAATGCAATTGCACAGCCTTTTTAACTAGTAAATTAAATAACCCACAACTCTGGCTATAACTCGCAATTATTAAGCAAGAGATCTACTTTATTTCTTCAGTTTTCTCAGCTTCTATGGTTTGTTTATTCTTCAGTTGTACGAACGTAAACAAGTTATAATTGGCAAACTATCAAAATACAATTTGTCAAATGCAGATGCAGCAATTCTTCCTTTTCATGGATTGATTAATAACATTAAAGAGTTATAGCCAGCTCTAGTTCCAATATTGAGTTTAAAATAGAGCATCTAGTAATGTAAAAAGAAACAATACCTTCTTGGCAGCAGCTCCGACCTTGGTCTTCTTGGTACCTCGTACCTTTTTCATTCTGTTCTTACGTTCCTTACGTTGTTTCCTAGTCTGCTTATGCTTTTCATAAAGCCCGTGCCTAGCCAATCTGTGTTTGGGTTCAAACTTCTTAGCAAAATCAAGGGTATCATAGACGAGAGCAAAGCCCGTCGATTTACCACCACCGAAGTTAGTTTGGAAACCAAAAACAAATACAACGTCTGGCGTTACTTTGTACATCTTAGCCAATTTCTCTCGCACTTCAGTCTTGCGCACTGATGGCTGACCCGGATGCAAAACATCCACGACCTAGAAGCAAGGAAACGAGAATCTGAATTCTATAAAGGTTATGACACAAAACATACTAAATCTGTAAAGTTATTCCACATGAAATTGGCGTTCACACATTTTTGATCGAGGTAATTACCATTTGTTTTCGGCATAGTAGCCGATTGGTCATAAACTTCCTGGTTCTGATCGTAGCCGTGCCTTCAGACTGTAATAAAGGAAAACAAAATCAAAACACATATCACTTTGAGGTTATATTTGTCACTTGAAATTAAACCACGGGAATATGAATACCAGCGCGAATATTACAGTGCAAAAAAATACATTCAGGAATGGAATTCTTTTCGTAGGCAACCGTAATAAGAGGAGAATATCGCAATAAAATATATGTTAGCCGAAAGATAAATTCCTCATGCTTCGCTCTGTAGGTTATAATTGTTCCGAACAATAATTGTTGTTTACACTGGTATTAATCTCCCGGAGAATACATATATTTGTAAGAAAGATAACTGGGAATATCGGAGATAGGTTTAAACGGGATAGTTTCGGTTAAATATGAAAGATTCCATGATAATAAACGGATTAAAAATACGTACCATCTTGGCAACTGGTCGTACGTGACGGAAAAGATTTGTCCGGAAAAGAGCAGCGCTAATGTGGAACTTTCAGAAATGAAAAAGACGATAGTATAGCCCTCTGCTTCCTTGAGCGGCTGGAAGATGAACTATGTAATAGCATAGCTGTTGAAAATGGCGTCCCATTCTGAGCTGCTCGAATATTCGTCTCCAGCTAAACGTCGGAAGATTGACTGCAGCGATCAAGAAACATCAAAAATTTTACAAATTGATTTCGTTCATTGCAAACCATCACACAAGACAATCCACAACGATATTGAAGGTATTTTTATTAATAAATATTATTAATTTACGGGAAAATATTTTCAATAATAAAGATGGCCGTCTCATTGACGACCGCCCATTTTCATCATTGCCGTTCTGTTTCTTCTTCAATTTATCAAGGGGCGTTCCGCCATGACAGTTCGATGGGTGCGGTGATACATATTATTTTATGTGCCAATATCATTCTATATTTGAGTTAAAAATAAACGATACTGAAATTTCTCCCTCAATCGCGTTTGTTTTATATTCTCTTATTATAATTTTCTAGAATTATTCTGCTTTATTTCAACATTATGTTCAAAATTTGCTATCTCTCTCTCTGTCTCTCCAGAGTCTTTAGCGGGAACCTTAGATCATTGACAGAAAGGCTCTCGCGCTCGCTGTTACGAAGTAGCCGAGTCGCGTTCACAGATGGCACAACTTTCACAAACACACAAAAGATAGTAATGGACTTGACGTTTCACGCGCGCGAAATAAATTACACGCACATGATACTTTAGACATCTGTCAAATACATATAATTAGTATGAAATATCATTTCTCATTTTCGGTATTATGTTTGATAATTTTATCCCAATATGAATTGAATAAAAATAACAAAGTTGCGAAAATCATAAATCATTTCCATAACTTTATCCTACCCTGAATATATTCATTTTGAGCTAAATATTGAGAAAAAAACAAGAAGGCACTTTACGAGTATATAACGATTAAAAAGATAATAACAAATTGTAGAATTGAATAAACGAAATATTTCGAATACGGAAATATTAGTATATCCTAATTTGTGTTCCAATAGTTTCATAGAGCACCAAAAATTTCAAGATAAATGTAGTCAACCCGAAAAAAAGAACAAACAAAATATGGTATTTACAGATAGTCGAGCGCAGTGATTTTTTTTTACGGGTCATCGAATCGAAGCTACATACATACTGTATATGTTCTGAAGAGAAATATTGGTGCATTTGGGAATATAACAGTCTCAAACTTTTATAAATTACAAGAATAATAAAACGCATCAATGGGATCAAATTCAATATATGCATATAAATACTAAACAGACAGATGTGGGTTTTATATGCATGAGATAAAATACAGTTCTTTATATATAAAAGTGAGTACAAAAGAAAAAAAAAAAAAGAACAGGAATGAAAAATTTTATGATTAAATTCTCTTGTTCAATTATTTGATCCTACAATCATTATTTCCGATTCAATCAGGCTGAAGTTTATAATGTTCACGCAACAAAATCACAAAAAATAATATCTTGGAATTTTTATTTGTTGGACAATTTTTCTTTATCGTGAAAAATTTCAGCCGATATTATTGTTCGTAATTTTGTTGTGTTGACGTTAAAAATGTCAGACTCATAAAGTCCAATAAAGTTTTTCACCTCTCGCCATGTTCGATCTTTCCTGGTTTCTGATCGAATCTTGGTAAACAGAAGAAAAAGAATAATTATTTAGGTTATGAAAACGATCTTTATATTTTTGCAGAAAGTTTGAGGGGTGATAGCAGCTTCAACGAACTTAGCGACGGGACTAAATCTGCACCAACGACACCAGAAACTAAACTTATACCAACAGCATCTCGCACAGATTCTTCTACAAGTGAAGATACCGGTTACCCGTTAGTATTCCTTATTCGTTATTTATGAATTTTGAGCCATTAATCAGGAATATTTTTTTTTCATTGCTTACTTCAATTTCATGTATCCTAAATAACTTACGATTTGATTATTCAGTCCAGACACGGCAGATGAAAAAGACGAAGTATCGTCGACGGTGTCGAATTTATCTGAATTATCTGGGCTTTCTGAGCTCTCGGGAGAAACTGAAGACGCACCGCAGTGGAGACCCGTTTCTGCTTGGGTTCAAAAACAAATGCTGACTGGCGCTGATCCTAGGGATCTCCTTCACCATCTATTAATGGATTCTACACAGATTCCTGAACAGGTCGATGATCTTACTTTGTGGAAGGTGAGACTCTTTCACAGTTTATATATCTAATTAAAAAAATGTACACAATTTTTAATCATGATTTCTCATAGCGTAGAAATCTGAGGACGTGTCTTGTGTGTTTTACTAGTGATTATTATCCTTCTATAAATGATAAAATAGCAAATTCTAAGGCTTGAGGATAATGTGAATAGAAAAACATGAAATTGGAGTGAGGACTATCACGTAAGAGAAAATTTGTGTAAGTGTATAATGGTCAGGGTCACAGGCTGAGCAATTTGAAATGCTTCATATGCATAGTTCATGAATTGAAATATTCACTCGTATACAGGCGATTTTATAGCATAGTAATTATTCGTGAATTCGAATAACAAAACGACAAACTTGTTACTAAATGGTTTCCAAACTTTTCATCACACAAAACTGAAGCTAGAAACGATTCTTTTTATGCAGACAGAAAACTGTGTAGATGAAAGAAATCGTCGAATAATACTACATAAATTCGGGTTGTGAAATATTTCCTAGATTTCGAATCTTATAAAATTCAGAACCTGATATTGTAAAGACACAATTAGGCTTGAAGAAAAACAGGAAAGCGTAAAGAATACAACAACTTTTCTATCAAATAACGACTATCGATGCTTTGATAAAGACATTTCTCATTATCCCATGAAATTTGGAACAGAGGAATTAATAAAAAGGATTATTTCACTATTTTTTTTTCTCTTTCTCGTTTTAGATCATTCTAAACATGATGTCAGAACCACCGAGAAGGCAAAAGCTCAGACACATCAATACTCTCACCGATGTTGTAAGACTGATTAAAGGAAGTCGGAAAATTATCGTTCTCACAGGAGCAGGTGTTAGCGTTAGCTGTGGCATTCCCGACTTTAGAAGCAGAGATGGCATTTACACTAGGCTAGCACAAGATTTTCCCGATTTACCAGACCCACAAGTCAGTATTTTATAAGTAAACATTCATTCTATGTAATTCATTATCATTTTTGGCCACTTTCGGGTATCCACAAGTCCAAAAATACTATCCAGATTCTTGAATTTACCAGAAATGAAGAAGTTTTTGTATAATTTTGCTGGTTTTCCTTTAATATTGAACAAATTGGAAACTTCTACAAAGTAGGAATTCTATTTGTATTTGATGTAAAATTCACTTAATTTACTTCATTCCAGGCAATGTTCGATATAAATTACTTTGGTCAAGATCCAAGACCGTTTTTTAAATTTGCCCGAGAAATTTATCCCGGACAATTTAAGCCGAGTCCATGCCACAGGTTTATTAAAATGTTGGATAAGTACAAAAAGTTACTTAGGAATTATTCACAAAATATTGACACCCTTGAACAAGTGGCAGGAATCGAAAACGTCATCGAATGTCATGGTGGGTAGAAATCAATTTATTAGTTGAAAATTTCTGTGTACCAGGTTTTAAATGTGCAGGAGATACTTTTTCATAGAAAAAAACTCTAAATCATAATTTCGATTCACCCATTTCTAGGATCTTTTGCTACGGCGTCATGCACAAGATGTAAATATCAAGTGAGAGCAGACGATATAAGGGAAGAAATATTTGCCCAAAAAATTCCAATGTGTCCAAAGTGCAAGGCCAATACTCTACCTTCTATAACAGAAATGGATCCAAATGATAATTACAGAGGTGAGGGACTCTACAATCTCCAATATAAAAAATTGTATACAAATTATTCTACTGTGTAGGAATAATAATGACATATTTTCTTTTCCAGATCTAGTCAACCAGGGTATAATGAAACCTGATATTGTATTCTTTGGAGAAGGACTTCCCGACGTTTTTCACGACGCAATGGCAAAAGACAAAGATGATTGTGATTTGTTAATCGTAATTGGGTCGTCTTTGAAAGTACGACCAGTTGCGCTGATCCCCTCATCTATTCCATCGCATGTACCACAAATTTTGATAAATCGTGAACCCCTTCCGCATTTAAAATTCGACGTTGAACTTCTCGGAGATAGCGACGTAATCATTAATCAGTTGTGTCATCTGTAAGTATTATGAAAAATAATTCAAAATATAATGAATCGAAGAATCAAGTGCAAGGAATTGAAATTTGCCTGTATCTTCTTCAGGATGGGAGAGAATTACAGTGAAGTTTGCTGGCAGAATAATCTTTTGAAAGAAGCTACACAACTTTTACCTTCACGTTATACGGCTGATGATTCTTGGGAACAGAGTCGAGACACCACAACAAACCATGAATTCTCACAAGACAGTTGCGTCGAGCTTAATTTAAAACCGCATCATACTTCTTCAGAAAGTCAAGACAGCTTGATGATTAACGCGAATACAACACCTAAACATACAGAAAATACGGACATATGTATTTCACCATTTCACGCAGGACATTTAGAAAATCCTGAGGGCTTTACTCTGCTTGGTGAAAGTCCTAAAAGAAGATTAGGTGACTCTAGCGTGGAAAGTAGTCCTAAAAGAATGAATTTTGGAAGTAATTCAAGTTCAGAATTCATCGACTCGTCTCTACAGTCGTTAGATAATACAAATTCGAGCCACGATTCAGCTTCTCGTAATGATAGATTAATATCTGTTCAATCTACATCAGAAAATAATGGACAAATTTTAAATTTAGAAGAATGTCACGTCGTTCCTAGGCTCCTCAATTCTAGCACTTCTAGCGCTGGCAATTCTCCAACAGTATCACCATCCACCATAAACATACCTTCGTCCACGATAATAATTAACAAAAATAATCTACTGCCTTCCATCGAACACGATATCATAGATTCGGATAGAATAAATTCAAAACCAAGACACGTATCGATTGATTCCGCTATGGACTCTGGAATGGGAGATAGTTGCAATAGCGTTGATAGTTCGGAGGAAAAGATAGGCACAGATTCAAATGAGGAAGAAGAAGATGTAAAGAGAAATGACTTTGAGAGAAGGTGTTGGCAAAATAAAGTCAAGGAAAGTCTTGCCTCTCGTTTACCTGGTAAGTAAATTCACAGATATTTTGAGGCTCCAATTTCTTGATGTCTTTCAATTTCTGAACTCGTTATTATTCTCTTACAGAAAATTCATACTACCAAGCAACTGCTGGAAGATACATCTTTCCTGGCGCGGAAGTCTATTCCGATCCGGAAGACTACGATCATTGTTCTTTATCGGCAAATTCTGATAGCTCGGAAAGTGATAGTGATTCTTCTTCCGATGACGAGGAAGAGACTTGTAAGTATAGAGAAAAAGAAAAATTATCTTTCCATGATAAAAACTGGATTATATTTACTTCGAAATTTACATAACTATTTGTTATAGGTGCTGATGAGGAATTTTCAGAGGGCGCTGATATCGACGGAGAAGGTGAAGGAGAGGAAGTCGACTGGGCAAGTAATACTCCCAAAAAAATTCAACGCTAAGTTTTGAAAATTCAATTATTTTTCAAACTGATAGTCAATTTTCTTCATAATTCTGTGTGTACCTTAATGGGCGTTGGTTAAAACCGTGGTTGAAGTGTTCTTGAGAAGATATGGATATAATAGAAACTCTAAAATTTTGCGATTTACATTTTTAGTATATTATTGACTTTGATATTTTTTTCTATCAAAGTTCAACACACAGAGGAAAAATCCCAAATCTCTATTATAATAGGAAAGATACTAGAAAACAAAAATTAGAAACAACAAAACACATGTCTGAAGATTTGCCAAATTGGATTTATGACGATTAAAAATAGCATAAATTTTAGGTGATCGGTAAATCTAAATTATTGATGTTCTCTTTAATTTAATATAATATAATTTAATTTAATTTAATTTAATTTAATTCAATTAGTTAGTAGAAATTCGTAGATTAGATGTATATGATTGAATGTTTTAAATTATTACCCCAGTTAAAGGTGTTGAAGGGCGTTGATATACATATAGTACATAAATATGAGATGACAAAATCTAGTAAAAGTTCATTTCAACTTTCAATTTTATTGACAGAAAAATAACAGAAGAGGTAACATAAAAGAAAGTAAAAAATTCTAAAGACACAAACAGAAGAAAATTACCAATCTCGGAACAATATTATATTACACATATTCAAGTTCTTGCACATATGAAAATACGCTTGCTCACTCAGAGATCTAATACTGCCAATGAATTGTATCATCTTTTTCATCGATGTTACTTTCATTAGTTTCATAAATTGAAAGAATCTTTACATCTTTTATGCTGTTGGTTGTTGTTTGTTTTTTTTTATCATATATATTCAAAGTTGTTATAGAATATCTGATAAATTACTTCGCATATAGTCAATGTTTTTCTTACAAAATATAATTTCTAGAATTTTTTTCCTTATAAAGAGCAAATAGCTGTCGATGGTAATCAAATTTTAAACATGGCATTAGATCTGAGTGAGGGCATAGCTCATTTAATCATGTGATAAGAATCGAGATGACGGTTAACATAAATTCTTGTATGAATTTTCTTTCTCTATTCGATTTTGAATTACAGATCATTTAATTCTTAGATTGTGTTTATCCATTTTGTCTCAAACGTTTTTTATAATTATCTGTGGATATCTGTAAATATCAGTTTGCTAAAACAATAATTCTTATTGATTTTCATTCAACTAGTTATATGATAAATAACAATGATGATACCTATGACAAAAAAAGTCTCACTAATGAAGTTGAGAGATATTTATTTTATTATTTGGTTTTCTCTGGTTGAAATAACATGAATAGGTACTACTACATACATAATTAATTACTGTAAATATTCGTTGAAATCATACCTATACATAAAAATAATTACTTATATTAGGAATATAATCCATTGAATTGAAATAACGTTTTGAAATGCTTCTCAATCTTCACGTAATACATAAAATATGTATTCTTCTCTGTCATTGATATAAAATATTCTATTTTTACTATTGGCTAATAATAATATTAATAATAATAATAATAATATGCAGTTATTACATACATACGATACATATTGAACAATATTATTTATAGATTTTTAATTGTTCATAATATTGATAGACAATTTATTAGTTAGGTATAATGATGAATAAAAAATAATAATAATAATTAAAATACCTAACATAACGAGTGTGCAAGGTTAGTGCAATGCTAATTTTCAAGCTTTTTAAATTCATTACAAATATTATTCTGTATTCATTAATTGAAATGTTTTGTCGTTCATTATTGAGAAAGAAAACGAATCCGAGAAAAAAAATCTCAAATCCAAGATAAAATTACAAAACAAAAAAAGAACGAAAGATTTTCTTCAGACATATGGATCAAATCATTTATAGTTCATAGATAACTCATTGAATCGATTAAATCATTGAAATGATTGACATATTTTATTCCGTCATACGAAGGTGGTTATTGCAGAAAATGCAGAAGCGCCATTCTATGGCCAGTACATCGAATGCAGGCAAGAAATGTTTTCGGTACCTAATTCGCCATTGAGCTGAGAAAATTCGAATCAGGATTTATTCTTCAGTTACCGTTCAAAAGATTTTCATAATACCAAACAAGATTTGCTCAAAAATGCAATTCAGGAACTGTATTCGGTGTCTATTTGATACCTAGGAAAATAATTTGTGCAAGATTTGTCTTTCTTTCGGGCCAAACTAAATTCGATTCAAAGAATCTATTATTCTGCGCTACCTGATCAGCTTAGAGCCGTTCTCAGCACTTGGGTTTCAATACTCTCTAAGTGGCCCAAGTAATAGGCTGAAAAGTACTAGTATACTTGCCGAGAGCGGCAAATGCCTCAAAGTCTCCGAATGGCTACTTCTGCCGTAACAACATAATAAATTTTGTCACCATTTGAACCAATTTATTTCTAGCTCTACGACTGATTCGGAAAATGCAAAATTTATGTTAATAATAATAACAATGACACATTATTCTCGATTGGTTCTTCCACAAATAAAATATCGATCCATAAAAACTTTAGACACGTTGATGTGTGATAAATAATATATAAGCTAAATACATGTTACTATATATTTAATTTAAATAATCGAAAGACTTGATGAAATCGCTTGTTTCCGATACTATATGAAAATTTGAAATTGATATGATTGAGGGAATGTGAGAAAGCTTAGCGTATGTATGTATAGTATTATAATTTCTCATAAAATTTGTGAAAAAATATGATACTTACTGAAATAATGGTAATTTCAATAGATATATAGCTATGATATAATAATATCGCACAGCATAGCATAGCATAGCAAGGCATAATAGCATACATGATAAAAATAATTAATTTAATGCTTAAGCGATATGTAGTATGTATTTTGAATGCAGATTATTATTGTATTGTAGCTAAATGATTGAAGATTGTGAGTTTGAAACGAATTTGAGATCGGTATTTAAAGAAAAAGTACAATATGGTTTTTCGTCAATTTTTTGTCATCTTTTTTTTTATTCATTTTTTGTCTTATAATTTCAGTTTAATTGGAGCACGGGCGAATGTACAAAGCAATGTTTAGATAATATATAGTATATACTTTCATTGCGTGTTATTTTTATAAGGGTGAACGAACTTAGCTTATTATGTATTATAATATTATTATTATTATATATCTAGCTACGTTAGTATATGGTGTTAGTTAATATTATTATGAATACTATGAAGGCGAAAAATAAGAAAAGATAACAGAGCATTAAAATCATGTAATATGAAATTGGAAATATCGCAATAATATTAAGAAGAAGAAAGTGAAAATTAAATGAGTAAATAAATAATATTATGTAAAAGTTTCTATGGACTTCACTTATTGTAAACTTTTACATCAATCATTATTATATTATCTTATTTATCGCGTTGTTGTTATAAAATCTATTGAAATACTAAAATTTTCTTTACTACTTCGAAGATTTCATATCATAAAACGCAAGCTATGAAAACTTTACCTCAAAATTTACCATAATAGGTACTATGCATAATTATAGTAAACAGTAACGAAGTTAATACTATAATTATATTTATTTCTTACTATTGTTGCGATAAAAATAATGATAATGATAAAGAATATTCACATAATATATATACCTATATAATATTATTATGTTCACATTATAAGAAACAATGAGGTTGTGTGCAAGTATAGTACTATATAGTATACTATACATACATATATTATTATATAAAATACATTGATTAATAATATCTAATCATTAATTCATTATATAATAATAATAGTAATCATAAGTATAATATTATTTCATAATAATAATGAAAATATATAATTACTTACACAAATCTCTTGAGAATATAAAAATGTGGAAATCAAATTTTAATCTCAATATGAACAAAATGAATGAATAAATAAAAATAAGGTCAAAAGTTGAAGTGAAGTGAACAAAAGCGAAGGAAAATTTAGAAAACACACAATAAAATGAGATTATTAGATTTTAATATCGAGCTTTTTGTGAGAAAGTTGACATTCTTATTTGCATATTATTAAAGGAAAGGAAAAAAATAATAATAAATAAATAAAAATTAGCGCGCAGCTACTGCTGTTGCTGCTTTGCAATAAGTTACAGATCAATAATTAATTATCAGGTGTGTTATTATGATCATAAATTGAATTCGTTTTTTTTCCATCTTTATTCAAACATAATTATAATCGATATAATGATAACATCGATAACGATGATGATGTTATTATAGAGTTTGATTTGAATATATATAATACTATATTGTATGTACTATAATATACTATACTATCATGAAAGAGAGAAGAATTAATAATATCTATGATAATCATAAGAATAATCATATAAAATATTATAGTGATGCTGATATTCATCAATTCTTATTGTATGGGTGTTTAAGGAAATTTGAATTATTATTATTATTATTATTATTATTATTATTATTATTATTATTATTATTATTATTAAGTTCTCCTCGTAATGTGAGAAAAATTCATAAATATTTTCATATAATTTGACGAAAAGTTATGGTATACGTATATCTGTATTTAAACGCAGATATATTATATACCTATATACAGATACAGATCGCTTTGTACAAATAGCTTTATTTATCATTTTGTTACGCAGTTTGATTTATATTATACTATAATATCTATACCCATACATAAATATTATAAATCATGAAAAAGAGATTGAGGAAGTTGGGTGTTTAATATATATCCTCCTATTATTATTCCTTATTTGTTTTCAAGCTTCTTTTTTTTTCCTCTTCACATATTCAGTACGGGTCGGAAGATGACAGAGACATAAAGAGAGAGAGAGAGAGCTGGATCGATAGATAGATAGATAGATAAAAGAAAATTCAGAGAAATCGGAAGTGAAGAAATAGAAGTTTTTGAGATTTTCCCCAATCCTTTATTATATTATTATTCTTGTTTTCTCTTTCTTCTTTCTTTCCATTCCTCTAGATTATTTTTTTAACTTAACATTTATATGCTATTATTGGAGTGCTCGTATGTGAGGTATATCATAATAATGGCTAAAAATGATTTTTATCCAATTTCTTCTTTTTTTTTTTTTTTTTTTTTCTTATGTTTGTGATATTGACTTGTGAAATAATAATCAATGATTCGACGATGATGATCAATAAACAGAGCATACTTTATGTATGTGGTTAATAATCGAGAAGTACGAAATTCCGTTACAGTTTAAAATCGTACCATTTATATTTTGTCTTTTTTTCAACGGTACTGAATTTTGTTTTCTCTCTTTGTATAGAATCTAGAGTTATAATTATAATTACAATATTATGTTACAATAATCACGCAGTATGTCAATATTTATTGTTTGTACAACGTTCTGATGTTCAATATAGATGTGGAACAGTTATTTTCTTCTTTTTTTTTTTCATTTTTGTAACGCTGGATGAAATGTCAATGCTCAATTATCTTATTAACATTATACGAGGATAAAAAAAAGGTGCGATCTATTATTTCTTCCTCTCGTATTTTTTGGACCGCTTCGTTATTTCCGTCTTTGTCAGTTCATAATATTATGTATGAGCTTGTGACATTTCTGTCAGCGTCGCAAAATTGTATATATAAAAGAGTTGTGATTTATTTTGTTCTTCTTTCTTCTTCTATATAATTTGTTATCTAATGTAGAGAATATTATGGAAATGTTTACTTTATTATTATTATTATTATTATTATTATAAATGTTGTTCGAATTATTATTATCACTATTTTTATTATTATTCATTGATGGTTTTTTTCCCAGTTTTCGTATTACTAACGCATATATAAGCTTACATTACCTCGTCTATTAAACATTTTTTCTATCATAATTGAGTAGCATTCCTTCATTCCGAGGCGTGGTTATTCCTTGTTACTTTCTGTGAGAAAATGAGAAATAAAAATATATTCATAATATTGTTACAAAGGGTAAATAAAAAACACCCCTATGTTTGACCGACCTGGTCTAGTAGCCGATTAATAAACACAAGACTGTAAAATTGACAAATGAAATAGACAAATTTTGAACGGTTACTAACAAACCGGCTGTTTTTATAACAGTCTTGTTCAAGACATTAAAGGGATCGAGCTGTTAACTCAAATATCACCAATTTCTTTGAGCCTTTTAATTTGTGCTCTTGTAGTCACTTTATTTCCCTCGGGAACTCACGACTTCCTTTCAATTAAATATAAATTCGCAGCAATATTATCGTACGGTATACCATTGAAATTAAACAAAAACATTCCTACACGAATAAATTATTTGAAGCGAGTAATTTTTCTATGTAAGAACTAGACGAAATTTTGTTTCGTTCGTTGGTTTTTTTCTCTCCGAATCATCCATTCTAATGAATTTTGTTCAATTATATAGTCACGTATACCTATATACGCCCAAATATACTTCATCGTATTTCTTACATATTAGTAAAATATTTTCAAATATCCCAATATTGACTATAAATTTATTTTCGTTTTTTTTTTCACTTTCTTTACCTGGGCTCCCTCGTTTTGACCCAGTCTTTTCTATCGAATATAGATTGACCCATATTTCTAGTATTCATTTGTGAATAGAATTGTTGAATTGTTGATGGCATATATATATGGTGAGGTAGATCGCCGATGAATAAAAGATTGTTGGAATCATGAAGCTGGAATTTTTGAACGAAATTCCACTGATTTTTGCAAACTTCTTATCCAAATATATCTCTGAAATGAAGAGTCTATGATTCAATATTTAGACGTCACAGCAACAAAAATACCTTTGGTGTAGTGGTGGGCAGGCACAAGAATGCACTGGAATGAAGTATATTAATTTAATTATATTGCTACACTCCTCCATGCTGATATTATATAAGCCGATTCTATTGATATTCAATCGGAACAGATCGCGATACGTGTTGAATAATTATTGCATATACGATTATATTTCCCGCCGTGCATCTTTGCGTCGATATCGAGTACAATGATCCGCGTCGTCGTGGAATTATGGTCAAACATAATACAAGTATTCGCAATTGTAGAAAGTATATGAGTAATCACTTACTTTTATGAATATAAATAAATGAATGAATAGCATTATTATAATTAATAGCAGTTATTCGGATTGTGAGTTAATATTCATTATTCATTAAACATATGAGTCCGTGTATCTTGTTATACATTGTAGTCTCATTTAGTTATATATGAATAATCAACCGAATAAAATGATATACTTTACATAAACCTGTATAAAAATATTATATGATCTAAATTTATGAATAATTTCATGATAATAATGATAATAACAATAATGATAATAATAATAGGAGTGCGCTTAATTTCTATTAACGTGGATAAATTTGAATTTATTATACTCATGTATTACAAATTGAAGGCATACACGCATGAATGTAGGTAATATACTTCACACGAATTAAACCGTTCTTTGCACTTCATGCTATAAATGTTATCCTTCATCAATTCATTATATCTATGTATATTCACGAACGATTAAAATGATTAGTCGAACAGTATAACATGATATAATGATGATGATAATAATAATAATAATTCCCATGTTATATTTTAACTGGTTTTTTTATTTTCGAATAATAAGTTTATCATCCAGAATTTGTAAATTTTTTTATATTGATGTATTCAGCATGGAACCCCGATAATGGATCTGCATAGGAATTTTCAAAAGCTATAAATCAAACATGATTTTGATTATAGGTATGTATGTGTATACTATACATGAAATTCATATGTAGTACACTCGACTATTGTTTATTATACACAAATATACGGAGAACAAAGCGATACAAAAATTCGCGTTCCTTATAAGACGACGAATGAGAATATCCATGTGATATATTTTTCAAACATCTCCGTTTTACGATGCAGTTGAAGAATTGCGTAGACTATTTGAAACTGCCGCTCGTATTTCGAATTACCGACCTAGTCAAAACAGGTGTTGATATTCCTCGTACTGATACTCCGATTTGAGGAACACCGATTTACTCGATATTGAAGAAAAATACCGTTGATTCCATATCGCAATGATTCCAGAGTAGTTTTCAATATAGAACGAGAAATTATGATCGATTGAAATTCTGAAACCACGATACTGATTCCCGTAGTTATTGATATGACAGGTACGATAGGCTGTCAACTTCAGGTCAGCCGCCAGCCAGCAAGCACCATCCTCGTCGTATAATACGCGGGTGAGCAGAAGGCGTGCCATAAAAACAGTGTTCAAGTCGTAGTTCGGTTCAGATGCCCACAAGGCTTCAACGAGGCTACACTAACTATTGTCTTGAATTGATAAAGTTCATTCATAAACTACGTGGCGCGTGACAACCAAGTGACAACAAATTGACAGCATGTGCGGTGAGTAAACTGACGTAATATCATAACACGAACACGAACACTAACACGATAGGATGGGCTAGGGGGCAGGACACAATACCATTTATGTTATTAGTTCTTTAACACACGTGCTCGATTCCGTCTGACTTGTGTACTTTAAAGTGGTAATAACACCTGCTACGTATATACGCATAGAAGGCTCTGTTATCATTAATTGATAATTCACACAGTCCACGTATATCTAACATACATGTGCATACATACGTAGCGTATCTGCTGCCACGCAGACATCAGCTGAAAGTAAACATTATTGTTATTTTCGATTTTGTTACAATCAATCGCTTCACTATATACTCAACAGATGTTTTATTTTGACAGACATCCTGTCACCGTGTCAAAGTGGAGATCAAACTCAGTGGTCAGGGTGTAATTTTCATTAGATTTTTTTGTGCCATTTTTATTTAGAATTACTATTGACCATTGGATTGAACTGAAAATCGGTGTGCGAACAATTTTTATTTTCTTCCAATCTTAATGTTATTTTCTTCCGAATCTTAGATCGCACTCCGCTCCACTACTGTAATTAATTAGTTCCAGTTTTTCCATTTGTTCTTTTTTTCTTTACAATGCACACGCAACCAGATACGACGTGTTATAAAAGTTGATTTCGATCATATCACTGCGCACGTATGTATGCACATTATCACCGTGAAATTAATCTCCGATATTTTATTTATCCTTTATATTGCGAATGAAAGGAACAAGCCATTGAAACAATAAAAATCGTGATGCGTCAGTTACTCAGCTATTTTTCCTTTCTATACTACACAGTATTTTATATTTTATATCCGGTATGCGGGAGTGTGTTATCAACTTCGGCGGGCTCAGCCTCGTCATACTTTATTATGTTGGATAAATATTTAATACAACATCAACGGCAGGTAGATAAAATTTGAAATGACGGAAAAAGAGTATCAAAATTTGCGTCTATTACTCCAATTGAATAGAAGAAGAACATAGAGTAAGAGTCGGGGGAGTCTGTTATTGTTAATTATCAACAAATGTATCCTTATGTTAGTTAGATTTCAATTTATGCTCTGGCATTACAATTTTTCGGTAATTTTTATTATTATTATTATTTTTTTTTTTGTTCGCATAGTAGTCAGTAGACAATTAACCGGAAGGGAAGGAAGTGGGATGAAATATCCTGTATTCCCGTTCACAGATATTATTTTGACCACTGATTAGATTCCGGACAGAATTAGGCATACTTACACTGCTCCGTTCATTCGCTTATCTATTTATTCATTCAACCGCTTTCCCTGATGTCGAAATACTAACTAGCATATCCCTGACGACAATAGTTTACTTATCATATCACAGTAGTGGATAGAATCATGATATATATTATTGTATGGTAACAGCTGTATGTAGTAACAAGTAAATATTGAGAAAAAGATAGAAAGACAGAAAGAAATAAAGAAAGCAGGAAAAATCCGTCTGCGTGTGTGTATGAGAGCAAACAACGACTGAATGGCAGCTGTTATACGATTGATTATATTTTGGAATTGAGACGACATGAGATATTTCGTCACAATACTCGCTATTTGGTCAGTTTTTGAACGTATCATATTGGTAAAAAATTGTCTTCGTTTGTATTGTACAGTTTTATTGCGCTATGCGTATTATAAAACGACAATATGTGAAGCAAAAACCTCGGAAAGGAACTACGATGTTTAGTTTGATCATGGCTGAATTGCGTATTTTTTGTTCGCTGTCCATACATCGTAAAACTGAGAATAACAATTGGAGAAATATTATTTTCGGTGGGAAATTTTTCATTTTTCACCATATTTCAGTCATCTTGGACGTTCTAGGTAACGTCTACCACGAGAAAAAACATAATTTAGAACAAAGCCTGATTTTCAGGGATCTCCGAAATTGAATTGCATTTTTTTTCTCATCCTAGAACGAGTGTTTCCCGCTTCGGAAGACAAGCCCCGGAATATTAGGAGTCGGGTCTCGATCTGACATGATAAAAAGATGCATCATGATTGTCTTTTTTTTCTCCTTTTTTTTATTCTATACAAATATTTTCAAATTTGTTATAGACATTCTAGAATCATTCAGAATTTCCATGTATACGGAATTGATCGACTATTATTCTAGTGATCATACTTTTTCGTAGACAGGTCAATATATCTTGAAATTTTCCATAGTTTAATTAGAAGTGAAAGTATTCGTTGAATTGATGAAAAAGACGATATTCGTGTATTTTCATTTTATTCAAGTGTATATATATATACATAGCTGCGTATCTTGAAAAAGCAAACACATTCGATTCAAAGTTTATGGGACTCGTTGGAAATTTGTAATGGAGAAAACAAGATTCGAGACAGCGAATCGCCGCCGAGTAACCGTATAGAACTCAAGCCCCATATTTGTAATTATTGGCGGCGTCACGTGAAAAATTGGACATTCACCATGGAAAACAATATATTTTCATATTCTCTCGTTTTCGCATATACATAGGTTCACGCGATACATGAACAGCGAACAAAAAATCCGACATTCTCTTTCACAGAGGATTTCTGAGCCAGAGGTCTAAAACTTAACAGCGATTGTCACCTTTCCACATAGGTCACTGACATAGGTACACGTTCACACGACAAGACGATATCAACCAGATTTGATTTTCTCCGGCCAACAGTCACGAAGGTATTCAATGGTACGAAATATGTTGTAATATAGTTATTCGTGAATGAATAATGAATGGATAAAAAGCACAAAAATTCGGAAAGAACAACAATCGCTGGATACCGACTGTTATGAAATGCATTACATTTTATTAGGTATTATGTTATACATAAGTCTCAACTCAAACTCGCTATCCGTGGATAATGTGACGAAAAATGTTGAAAGAAACAGGAACGAAAAAAAGTAAAAGTAACTCGTGATCGTGAGGCAATTTCATACGGACACTCTCCCTCTTAACATTTAAACTTTTATATGTATATCTAGAAACATATAATATACTGTGATATAATATACGTGGCTGTATGCCATATTCAAATTATCTTTTGTACGATTGAAAGTCGGATTAAATAGTTATCATAATTTTTGTCACCGATATACGAGCGCTGCGATTAAGACAAAATTCGCACCTTTGTCCACATACATGTATTTCGTAGGATTCCTTCGAAACTGCGGAGTTCTTATCAAACTTCAGAACATCCGTATTCTGCAGGAACGTAGACGCACCCATAAAATTTGGATATCCGGGATAAGTCAGGGAACTCCGTGTGGCATGAAAAAAGTCAGGAAATTTCGTGAAATAGAATAGGTTTTCATGAGTTTCGCGTGAAACGCCTATTTCATATCCGTATTCCAAATAATTGAATTCACTAAACAGCAATACATGCATTTATCAAAATTTCCTGCCAGCTGCTCATCGTTAGCATGCGGTACACCAGATTGCGTAGTAACTGTCAGTATCTACACGCGTATTATCATTCAATAAGAACGGATGGAATGGTAAGTTCTGCACTCTCTTCGTAATATCAGAAAATCGGCTATTTCTGTAGTGAGATACTTGGATGAGTGACAAGGAATTTCGGATATCAAAAATCTTATCCACCGGAGTACAAGGAATCGCAAAAAGACGGTGAATCACAAACTTTCCGAAAACGGTATACTATAGCTGACACGTAACAGTAGTAATTGGTCAATCAATTTCTTCTGACAATTTTAAGAAATTGTAAAAGAAATCACTCAAATGTATGCATATAGGTATAGGCTATCCCTGCAATTGAACTCAATTCAAGTTCACATACTAGGTACGCAATTAGCCGCCAAGTCTCTAATAATGGATAGATGAGTATATGAAAATTAATTTTTAATCATATGATTCGAGAATCAAGATTCGATATTGCTAACAAGGAATGGAAGTGAAAGAGTATTTCGATGTTGATAGAAGAGTAGATAGACGGGGTAAGGAAACAAAGACGAGATTGACTTTAGGCTTTGCCGGCGATGCCTCGCGGCTAACAGTCTTTCTTGTCTCCGATCTTATTGCGAAATTACCAATCACCAATCAGCAATCACGCCGTGGCATTTCTATCAACAGAGCCTATAATATACAGTACATCGCGTATACCTGACTAACTACCTACCTACCTACCTACCTACCTACCTACCTACCTGCCTGCCTGCCTGCCTGCCTGCCTACCTGCCTACGTAAACGAGTGGCGAGAGTGAAAGTTCGGAGCAACGTACACAGATATACATAGTAGAGTCAAGAGGCGCCGAGGTGAGAGCCTTGTCGTCGAAGGAACGAGCATATTTATGCATGTATAGGTATACCATGTAAATAAATATATGCATCTGACATTTAAAGTCCTCGATATGCATATGTGACATATGGGGAGGCTGAAGTTTATAACGTTGACACAACAAAATCATGAAAAATAATGTCAGCTGTTCCGGCGACTAAATTTATCAGCAAAGATGCATTGTTAGGCGATTTTTGGCCGAAATTTGTGTGTTGAAAAAAGATCTGCCATTTTTTTGCCATTTTGGAAATTCCCGGACAAAATATGCAGATAAACGTGAGACACAAAATTATAAAAATTATGTAAGGCCCGACGTTGGGCGTATTTTTTCTAATTTTCTGTCTTTCATGTTTCCCTCGATTTTTCCACATATTTTTGCCACGGATTGCCGATACGGTAGAAAACAATCGAGATTTTTCTTCTTTGAACAAATTCTAACCCAGAAATCGTTGAAGAACAGAATTTCTACCACGTTTAGGCGTTGAAACGGTTTGCCATTATTTTTCATCGTACCTATGTACAGTAGATTTTATGGCAAGTCCGATGAAATTTGCGAAAATAGAATTCAAAGGGCACGCGCATATTATTGGAATTTGATTGCCACGTGTATAGATATGTATAATGCAAAATACACCTATATTATACACCGAGAAGTATTCCTGAAGAATTGTAGGTGTTATTATATAAAACCGGTTGGAAAACCGGTACTATACTTTGGTAAATAATATGTATAGATATAAGTGACACTTTGGTAGCGTGAACGCTGTGTGAAATCGTCGAAGAAATTCTTTGGGAATAATGATCATTGAAAATACGCGATAAACTCGTTTGAAAATAACGAAACGCAATATACAATGGAATCATTTTATACTAAGCGGGTAAAACTTTTTGACTTTTGAAAATAAATTTGATGAAATGTATAACTCGTGAGGTGTTTCGTTCGCTCCAGTAGGAAGAAGAAAATCTCAGAACTATCGTTATAGAATTTAGTAAAAATGTCTGAAAATTTATAAATTTTTTCATTCAAGTGCAGGCACTACAGCTGTTGATAAATTTAAATTTCATACGTCTGCTTCGATACCAATTTTGCTAATTTCTATTTAGATAACATAATCAAGTTATTTGATTTTTGTAGTAAGAGGGCGAGAGCTTTTCGGGCTTGAATCGCGATAATCACTGCCAACACCAGAATCATACACATACCTACATTTGGATGTGAATTGCTAGTTTTTGTGTCAGTAGGTCAAAAAATTGCTCAGACTTCCAGAGAGGCGTTCTTCTTAAAGCTGTCAATGAGATTAGGGCGTCGCGACGCCTTATATACCTCATGAATCAGGTGTAATTATTATTATTATGATTTTTCTTCATCAAAAATCATCTGAGGCCGTTATAAAGTTTCGATTGATTGAAATGAAAATTACAATAGTTCGCGCATACGTCTATACAATTATTTTTAGAAGAGCAGGTATACCATGCCTCGCATGAATATTATATAGGTATGTATTATAATGCATTGGTAGTAGAAAAGAGATACGCATTTTACCACTTGTGTGGTATAATCTTTGTACAGGTATGTAGGTACTCATTATTTGCAACCAGTAATATTATACACTTTCCAATCCACGCCTAAATATAACAATTATACCTTTGACTGTGCACCTACCTGATAGATGCGGATGAAGTTACATCGCGGGGGGAGGAAAAGAAGTTGGAGAATATTGTGGTAGGAGAATTGAAGAAAACCGCAATTTGCCGTGAAATTGACTTCAGTATAGTTAGGGTTTCTTTTCCATAATTTTGCTATCTATTATTATTAAAGCTTCGACTAGATAGTTTATCGAGAAATCCGAATGAATAGTCCGGAAGATTTACTGAATTCAAATAGACATCGATAATAGAAGTTTTGTTTCTTTAATCAATCAATTCTGGTCTCTTATTATAATTTGGATCATTCGATCATTCGACATTTTTATATCCAAGAGTGACGCCAAAAACTCCTTTCTTCCGGTCAATAATTGTATTCAGCTCCGATTGTTTTTGATTTTCATCCAAAACGGAACTCATTTAATTTTCAATTCGATATTTGGGCATTCATTACATCGTGATAGTAAATTTTAGCTACATTATGAAAACTCATTTTTCAAAAGCTCATTTCTCAGCAACGCGCAGAGGTTTTTTTTTTTCGTTTTTTTTGTTTTTTTTCACCCATTCGATAACGCTCTTTCAGTTTTTTCGAAAACAGAAGCAAATATTGCTCCGATCAATTAACGCGTTCTGATTTTATTCACGTTTCTAAATTGACCGATTCTGCTTTTCAATCCACCGTCTATACAGACTTGCACATTGTATGTACCTACATACGTATACATAAGTGTTAACTGATAATTTAGAAAGTTTTGCCTGTCAAATTTTATGACTAATCCGCCGATGATATTTGAAAACAAAATTTACCGTGCGAGGCACTACTAATAATGTTTGAGCTTCTGCGATTATAATTCGATCGAATAAACCCAACCCGTTTCCGATTCATAGAAAATGAAGACATGTAACGTACAGCTAGCTATGCCTAGATGGTCTGATCGAGGGGCTATTATACTCACTCGTCGAAAGGGTGACGCACATGATTTCCAATTTCGAAAAATTTCAACTTCTTCACACGATTTCATACTCATTTCATTGCAGTTTCATGCGACTTTAATGTGATCTCACAAGATTTGGGTTATGAATCGATTTCAGGACAGTGTGACGTAGTGACGTCACTGATTGCAAGTGAGTAGCCCCCTTAGGATCCAATAGTTGTGTAGGAGAGTATCGTAGAAATCTCGGCAATAGAGACTATAATGATCGAATGGGCAAATGATTACATTCGCTCGGGATGTCACGTTTCCACCTTGTGTTTCAATAACACGAAGCAGCTGATAAAAATGTATTTCAAACTGACGTTTTGGCTGTTTATATACTTATTCTACTATACTATAGATTCTGCATTATCTGACTTCCCACTATCGTGTACAAGATGACAGTAATTTGTATCTCGTTCAATATGAAATATTGAAAATCAAACGAATTGAAAATAAAAATAATCAAAAATTGCTTATCAAAATTCTCAGTATCCTTGTATTTTTCCGTGCAATTTTTAATGTCGAACTTGATCGAATCTGACGATTCAAAGCATGTATGGTACCATACATACATATATGCTCGTGACAGCTATCCATCAATAGGTACATACAGCACGCTATAATCTATGACATCACAATTCTACGAAATCACCGATTTAGTGTATATCGTATATCTCATATCTCGATCTCGAATACTTTCATGGTTCTCCGCTATTCAATTTCATATAGTTCCTATTTTATCGTGCAAATATTTATAGAATTTATCAATGATGTAGGTTTAACACGACATTATTATACATCTGCACACCATTGCACCTCAAATATTACTCACATGTACACGGTCTCGGTTGATAGTTACCAGTAAATAGTTACAATCAGTTGTATATCCATTGGATATTTGATTTGATAATATGGCATACTATCGCGATCAAGGTGATGATCAAATTACGACTAATTAATCATTTTACAAGATCGCGACGGAAAGAAAAAATTTATACAAAAATTAATGACAAGAATAACCGATTATTGTATCAGATTCCGATGGATTATTGTGTGTGCTTTTTTTCCTTCGATCATCATCGTCGATTCATAGATATTTTCGATTAGGTGTACTATAATTCATCATACCAATGTGGGATCGAGATATTGAGCTAACCAGCCAATTTCAATAGCTATGCGATCAATGGAGACCAAAGTTTCGTTAATTTGGAAAGCGTTTCTTTTCCCCGTATCTTACATCGAGTCCTCGGACAATTCGATCAGCGATTATTACTATTCAGTGTTTCCCGCTCACGCGTGCGACCGTATAACTGTATGAGACTCAGGTTTATACCGTTAAGGTGTTATTGAGGGTTCGATGCGGCTTCATTGGCACATCAATGAATCAAAACTGCGGAAAACAATACCGGCTGACATTTTGACGATAAATATATAAAGAAAAAAAATCTTGGGGATTTGGGAAAGTCGGTAAGAGGAAAAGGAAGATTATTTTCTTCGTCGACCAAATTCAGCCGAGAGGTGCTATATCATTTGCTGCGATCTTCTTTCGCCAACGGTACGAAATTCAGCCTCGTTCCAGCTGTATTGTAAACGACAAAGTTTTATGTTCGGTTCCTTACTTCGTTTTTATTGACTGCTAATTTAATAGCATTTTAACCAACGTCGTGATAACTAGCGAAAGTTCTGCTAGTTACGTGTATACAATCTATATGCATGTAATAAGTTTATATACCTATATATATATTATACATAGTTATGCGCTGAAATTTTGCTGGAGTAATATGTTACTACATAGTTAGATGCTAAATTTGACTTAACATGTCGCTCTATACCCATACCTACCCACCTCGTGGTATTTTACTATTTTTTTGTTCTTCTATCTATTATTTTCATTTTCTATTCATGCAATGCGATATATAACAAGATTCTAATCGTAAGTAAGCCTCAGTGGTTTGAGTACTGTTATTAACTTCCCTTTCACTTAAGCTATTATAATAAACACAATTTCGTCGAGTGAAGAATAATAATGCTCGTACGAGCATGCATTGAGTGAGAAATCAATTCAAAATTTGAAGTCATCTAGGTAGAGAATAAAGTTTGATGCAAAGGTCTTTCTTGGACTCATTATATGGACCCAGCTTAAAAAATTATAACTACTGCATGCAAAATTTTCATTTTGATGTACCGTACCAGAAACAATAAACTAACGAAGCAACAAGAAAGAAGTAGTCGTCACAGTTATAGATATTAAAAAGTGCAAAAATTGCTGCGGTTTCATGTTTCATTTTCTATACTGAGTGAAAATTGCTCCATTCGAGACCATCAGAGTGAAATTGGATTTTTCAAAAGTAAAAATTCAGTACGCGTAGTTTACGGAATGCAAAAACAATAAAGAACGGAACAGGAAAGAATGAGCAGATAAACAATCACCGAAGGTGCGTCTACGAGGTCGAAAGGTGTGCTCGACCTTTAATTTCGCATGTATTGACAAAAAATACAGTCGTCGCATCTTAAATTAAAATTTGGAAATTTGTCGATTTCATAAAATTTTGTAACTTTTGTTCAAAATGTGCGAAGTGGAGAGGATTTTCGTCAACTTTTGCTTACGTATTGACAAACAGTACAGAAAATGTGTACAGGTTGATCATTCTTCTTCGTCCTATATCTGTTAACTCGAACAGCTATTCGAGCTATTCGTCTATCTAGATATTATTCACCCAATCTGGACTTGATTGTATGATATTATGTACTCAGATATATCTATGGTCTAGTCTGGTCTGATCTAGTCTCGTCTATTCTTATGTACGAGCGACTAACGTGTAAGAGAAAGTTCATTTGAATATAGATATATATACCTGTATAAAGTAAGTATCGTGTAGATACCGGGATAAGAAAAAAAGTATCACGTGGAAATATGTGGGTTTGGAAGGCATTAATTGAACAATAAATTAATTGACAATTAATTATATTATCTCAACCTCGTGAAAATATCACAATTAATAATACGATGAGACCGTTAAGAAGATCTCTATCGTGTATTTTTATCGTCCATACGAATTAAGACTGTGCTAGGTGCGTACTACAGACATATATATATATATGTATATAATACCTACCTATGCTCAAATCTTACAAAAATACTTTTGGCTCATACTATTAATCGTTAATTGAACGTCACGATAAAGATTTCGATTGTGTAAAGATAGCTAAAATTTTCCTGCGTCATTATCAGTCTCTGGATTACTATATGAGTATTATTAATAGTAGAAGATAATTCACTTGGAAATACAATAAACAATATATATAATTTCATACTGCGCAGGGGCTGGTAAAAGCTGGGCATTAATATAATAATAATATAGACTCAAAAATAACAAATTGATCAACGAAACAAAAAATAACAAGGAACGAAAAACGAAAAACAATGTGCGTACTCAAGCTTGAAAAATAAAGAGAATTGCTGGAGTATTTGGTATATCATGTGCGAGTATCAACTGGAATAATTAATTGAATATGGGCTGCTAGTTCGAGCTGATAATCATACTCCTAATTTCTCAATTTTGATTTCTCTAATTATTGATGTGTTAAGATTTCCTTGTTTTCAACCTGCATGAATAACTTTTCATGCAACGTTGTAAATATTTCGGATGTTGATACGTATGCGGTCTAAAACTAAACAGATGGAAGGAGAAAATTGCAGAAAATTTGTAGATCCGTATACGAATTTATCACAGCATATTAGGAGGGATACAAAAAACAATAAAAATGAGAAATAAAAATCATGCTTTGCTTGAAATTCTTCTTCGTCTTTGGTTCAACGTGTGCATACGTTCGAAATACTACATTATAGAGAATGTATGAGTCCTGAATCTTGATGTTTGCTCTTTCGCTCTTACCTATTCACATATTGCAAGCCTTGTTTTTTCTCTTTTCGCTTTTAAAGTTCCTTGCCTCGAATGGGTTCGTGTCCAGAAATGGGTGCGGCGATGGAAAGACACGTTATCCATATAAATATCACGCCAAGTTCAATTAAAGTAGTACGTGTATATAGTAGATATATATGTATTGCACATATGTATTAAAAGAGATTCCATGCTCGATATCTATGAAAGTCTGTTGCATGCTACAGTTGTATTAATTGGTGATTGGTGAAGGAGAACCAGCCAATTTTGAAACATGTGAATAGGATCTGAACGCGATGATCAATTTCTGTCCGGGTCTTCGCTTCTCTAGAAACTATAGAAGAACGTTGCTCTCACTTAGTTTTTCAAAGAAGCAAGAAAATCTGTGCGAGTTTGAAAAATGGAGTTTCCAGAAAGTCACTACCTGGATGAACGTGAAGCAATGTTCAAATAAATTTTTTCAAGTTTGTCGGAAATTTTCAGGGGCAGATCTCATCGTGTAATGATTCAATTTCAATCATTCACGTGGGTTGCATCCTCGGACAGGACAGCAAAAACTAATTTTTTCTCCTCCAAATTTTATGTTCGTTCACCCTACAGCTTCAGTTTTCCCTTTTATGAAGACTCATTTTCCGAATACTTGTCTCTTCACAACGCGCGGAGGTCCCTCCGATTTGAAAATGCCGAATGATAGTCGAATTCTTCTGGTTTGGACGCGTTCAGATTTTATTCACGTTTCAGAACTGAGTGCCTCTTTCATCAGCCTCTTTTTCCATATGGGGGACAGTTTCATCTCGAATGTCATGTTTGCATACATGTATAGACTCGTACTTTTACTTATTAGTTATTATACCGTGAACCGGAATCGTTGAAAGTACAAGGACAATTAAAAGGTTGTTTCTTTATACGAATAACACGCACTACACAATCATACACTTGATATACGAGTATCGCATTGTCAATGTATTTTATTTATTCTTCATTTTTTATATCTCATACGAAACAAGAATCGAGGGCCGATCAACCGTAGCGAAAGCCTTGTCCTGTGATTTTTCACACCAAACCTTTACCGTATATAAACATACTTTCGACTTATCACATTGTTAACCACTTGCGGTACCGGATCCCGAACGCGAATTACTTCAAATGAATTTATGTTGGCGAACAAATTTTGTCCATTTTTTACGCTTTTATTTCCGTTCAAATTTGCCTGTCGAATTCGATGCGGTTTGATAACTTTTTGAAAACCATCTTCGAATTTGTTCTCGCTTTCAAGCTTCTGTGAAATCAATTGGAGACAGAATCGTTCGTTTCACTTTTCAAGAAACGCCTGGAGGCTGTTTTCACTCTTTCGTCAAGCATTCCGAATATAAATACATAATGAAGTTCCGTCAAGCACGTCTGTGTATACATATATAATCTATTCTCTTTGACCTTCGATATTATAACTGATAGTTTAACTATCAGAAAGAATGTACTTTTGGTACCTACTACCGTTCTGGTATACCGAAATCGAAAGGTCCGAAATTACACCAAGGCCAAGTACGTGCCAAGCATATATTACGGTGTTTCTGTTAGTTAAGGGTTGTGGCGGGGGGGCATTCGTTTATTATTTCACCTCCGGAGTTCTACAAGTAATTAAATATGCGATCAAAGCTAGTGCTATATATCAACCTGTAGGACTTGTGTAAGCTCGAGATTGCATTTCTCGATAATCTAATCTAATATATTATTCAGGGTCTTCAGAAATTAATACGATATACGTATACCTATATAGTACATGTACTCCAGTTATTGATACATGCAATCGAGGATTGAAGACTATCTCGAATTTCAACCATCGATCACTGGCTTTCAACATACCTAAATAGAAAAACTGAATCAATCTTTGTCTGTAATACGTTCTTCTTTTATTGCAGGAATATTCGCATACCTCAACTATCTCACCCCGAAGAGCAGGAGAGAAATTCTCGACTTATTGGTCGGCGGTTTGAAAAGGCTTGAATATCGTGGATACGATTCTGCTGGTAAATATAGATAATTATTTAACATGATAATTAACGACTTTCAGTTTGCTGTTTTTAGCACCTCAATTGGGAACCGTATATATAAGAATGAATGAAAAACGAAACAATGAACAACGAACTGTTTATCTACATCTCAAAATTCTCGTTTAATATTTCGATACCATGTATATATACATATAGATAAGGAAAAAAATGATAGCTGTACTAGCACGGTATCGAGAGGGGTAAACCGCTCTCAAATTTTGGAGCAAACCAAATTTCAACAGTTTTATATTGCAAAGGATTTTCAAAGATTACAGAGATTTCAAGGATAATTCATTGTCAGACGATGCCAAATGATTTCAGGACTGGTTTACCCCGTTGCTCGGTATTTTTGAGAATCATAAATTGTGACCGTGCATAAATTTTCTCCATTTCCTGGGAATGCATTTCGGTTTGTCAAGTTCGGAAGGTTCACTGAACGAATTACAATATATCCTTTACATTCCTGGCCGCATCTATATTTAGATATATTCAATACACACACAGTATAATAGCATTGGGATATTCCCGTTGAAAAGATTCATCACGTTTATATATAGTATTGTTCGCATATAATATATGTATATTTTTGTTCTCTATTCAAATTAGGTGTTGCGCTAGATTCTCCTTGTGGAAAAGATATCTGCATCATCAAGAAACAAGGGGAGGTCAAAGCTTTAGAAGATTCTATTCTACAAAGTAAGTGCCCACATTGCATCTATATATATATATATGTGTACTAGGGTCGGCCAAAAATATTCTCTTTTTCTCGGTGCTACCCCAAAACCGGTTGAAGTGATGTAAAAGAATACACCTCCCACTCAAAACTATAATTTTTTCTCTCTCTTTGCTAGTTATAACTTTTGAACGGTTGTGTTTATCCAATCGCCTCTCAGGATTTTTCGATAGAGAATTCAAATCTATACAATATTTTCCTCAAGACATTCGGGGTTGTTATCCCAGTGGAGTTATATAATAATCAATCCCGCGAATCGTATTTTCCTGAATGAATCAAATAGAGAATCATAAACATCGATGAGCCACCTCTACATCTTGGGCGATGTCGTTCTCTCGGTGGAAGGCGTAGTCGTTTGCTTCTCTCTAGCAGCTGTTAGGGGTAGAACCATGAGAAAAAAACAGCGCTCTGATTTTAGACCAACCTAATGTGCATTAAAAAATTCACCGATACGCTGTCCTGAGAAGGAAATATCAAAAAAATTCCAAGATAAGTGATACGAAATCTATTACAGCTGAGAATCTTGACTTCGACAGCAATGTCCAAAGTCATGTTGGAATTGCTCATACTCGTTGGGCTACCCACGGCGTTCCTTCCGCTGTAAACGCTCATCCTCAACGATCGGATACTGAGAATTCATTTGTGCTTGTCCATAATGGTAAAGATTGTTTGACAGTCCATTAAATTGTGGTTCATATTCTCGTATGGAGGATATAAATGACGATCCATATTGAATGTGTAAACAACAAGTAATCTTATTTTCTTCTAAAGGTATCGTAACAAACTACAAGGAGGTGAAAACTTTGCTTCAACACAGAGGGTATATTTTCGAGAGTGAAACCGATACTGAAATCATCGCTAAACTTACTCATCATCTTTGGACTCAGCATCCAAACTATTCCTTCCGTGAATTGGTAGAACAAGTAATTCAACAATTGGTACGTTGTCCCGTTGATCGTTGTCTCTTTCGACGATGTCTATTCGCCGATGTTATTCCATTGCCTTCCAATTCAAATGAAACTTCATTTTATTTCATCAGGAAGGAGCTTTCGCTTTGTGTTTCAAGAGCAAACACTTTCCGGATGAGTGCGTAGCTACTAGACGTGGTTCTCCGCTTCTCGTTGGTATAAAAACCAAGACTAGACTCGCTACTGATCATGTACCAATTCTTTATGGCAAAGGTGAGTATTGAGGAGAATACAGAGGGCAATATTTAATTCCTGAACTTGAAAATATTACAAGATTTTATTGATATTCGATTATTAAAACTTGAAGTAAAGATAAATATTCCGCGACAGATATTTTTTCTATACAAAAATAAAGATGAATATTTTTATGCCCAAGCATAAGATCAGCAGAATATTCCCTCCATGGACGGATGGTAAAGAAAAATTCGGTGAAGGAATAGTAATGACATTGTAATTAACAGAATATTAATTATTTGGTATATTTTTTTTATATATTATTATTTAGAGTACCAGAGCTGTAAATATATACAAGCTTATAGGTATATATTGGTATAGAAATTCGAAAAATAACGTCAATAGTATTTAAAATAGTAGATTAATCGATTGGTATCCCAAAAGCAATTATCATCTCCTTTCCTAAGATCCAATATCGTATACTAATAGTTTTATTCTCTTCTTGTTTTTCCATCGCATAAAATCCTCTCGAGCATGGTAATTTTATATCTACAATAAACACTTGCATGATTTGGTTTTTCCACTAACGCTTAGATAACATAATCTAAAACGAAAATAACAAAGTACCTATTGAAAACTTTAATCTAAACTAAATATAAGCTACATGTGTTTGTGGTATTAACGTTTTTGTACACCATTTCGAGTGTCTTAAATGATGTTCAATTATTGGCCAAAATTTGTTCAAATAACAAGACAAATTTCATTAGAGCAGCTGCTCGTATGAATCGATAATAATGAATACATTTCTCTGTTCAGAGTCATAATCATTTCTTTCTTCGTTTTGCATATGTTATAACAATGTTGTAAACTATTCAATGCGATTATTTCTACGAAGGTTGAAGAAAATCTGCAGTTTTTATAACGAACGTATTTCATTTAATATCCTAGAAATTTTAATTTCTCATTAGATTTGGTTAAAATGTTTGTGTAATTAGAATTGGGTCATTCCATGTTAATTTGTCCATTCTCTGGTCCCATCATCTTCGATTGTGTCTAAATTATCGGAATACGTTGTTCATTACAAACGGAATCGTGTGAATACTGTTTATTTCCCAGTTTCCGAAAATCATGGTTTTTTGCATATTGAGCTATAGGGTTCGTCTAGCACACATTTTCCAGCTCATTATTATATAGGCTCTCATTGATTTGAGGAAGAATATTTTGCAGAACAATTCAACTGTATTTTAATACGTTTTGAAAGTTTGAAACATTTTTTTGTACAACAACACCGCTCCTCAGATTTTATTTGTTATTCTATATTACGTAGATACTGTCGTGTGAAACTATTGAAAAGAGTTTGAAGACGGTTTTATTTTGTTGAACACCGGTACGAATTTTCAACATGAATTTGCATCTCTTTCTCCGGATAACTCGGCTCACAAAAGTATTGTTCAACACGTCGGAGCCATACAGGAAATTTAGAAGACGTATTGGATATCCATGTTGCAATCTGAAAATTAGAAACGATTGTCGCATCGATTGGTCTCCAGGAAAGCTAGCCTCTGCAGGAATCACTTTTATATTCTTATTTGAACTTCCTTCATTTGGTAAGATGATAATTACCCTTTGTTGGTCTGTTCATCAGGAAATTTGGATGCACTTCGACTTTCAAAAAATTTGTTTGGCCCTCAACGGAAAAATACCATTTTCAAACTCGTTGTACAGTTTCACAGGACAATATTCTACGTAATATAAAATAATAAAGAGAATCCACGTGCGGATATGAAACGATAGAAAATGTTTGAAACTTTCAAAATATTTGTAACTTCCAAAATGTACCGAAATACAGTGAAATTGTTTTCAACAACGTTCATCATCGAATGTGCGATAGCCTGGGTAATTGTGTGTAAAATAATCGCTCAATGAACCCTGTAGCTCAAGCTAGTTTTCAAATATCAGTACAAAAGCAGACTGTGGAAGATTCTGAAGTGAACTACACTTACACTCCTGTAAGCTAGTTTCACATAAGATAATTTTGAGTGGATTCTAAACATTTCCTGCAATTGAAGCCCGGACAAGAGGTGTCAAAGTCTAACTTTCTCTTTTTCTATAAAATTTTTCACGGACTGACCCAGCATGTTGAACTGTATTACATTCACTCAAATTCAAAGTTGTTTCCTATTTTAACCAGCAGATTTTGTAATAGATGAATTTATTTGTATTTGTTAGCGTGCTAAGTTAACGAATGTTTTACGCTAAGGCCCTCAGATAGTTGAAAAAGTGAGGCGAAAAAGAAAACCTATTAACTTTGATAACAGATACTACATAATTGTCTTTTTTGCATGAATCGTCCCTGATTTGCACTCCAACTTTCTACTTGAAAAGATGACTTCCCACTCAAAGCCAAAGGTATACACACTATATGAGTACTTCTTCTTTCTTTTCTATATTCCTATGCATATAGATTGAAAATTCTTCGGTGATTTATTTATTTCTGAAATTTTTTCATCGATAATTATCTTTTCTTCAAAAAATTATTTATTGTAGCGCTATGTATTATCATTCATTTCTGGTTGAATTTTTTTCTTTCATCTTGTTTCTTTTACTTTTTTACTCATCGATTCGATTTCATCTCTTACGTCGTGGTAATCTATTTATTATTTTCTTTCTTCATTTTTTATATGTTTTCATCTTATTTCGGAGTATAGAGATGTAAAAATTATACACGTCCACGAAGATTACTGCGTTTTTTCAATTTTTTTGTACAATGTAATCGTATTCTAAAGGGGGGGGGGGGGGGGGGAGCCCAAAACATAAGTTGGCAAATTCATATGTTTTTCTTAGAATAATTTAATTTGCTCACACGTACTATTTTCATACTTAACAATATACTTCCACGCTTTCTACAATAATATAACACAATTGGTTTTTTTAAATCTTTTATTTTTCAATGTGGTAACCAATGTGTGTGCAAATTTATACAATAATTCCCATATGAAAATCAAATAACGTGGAATAAACCGGTAAAGACATGCATTATAATACCATAATGAGGTATTGATAATAATTAATATATATAAGGTTGATTATGGAAATTTGTTCGTTTCTATCAATCTTTTTAATCGCTAAAATTTTTACAATAATTAATTGCGTGCATGAAATGAATAATTCATATTATTATATTTACAAATCCGTCCTGTGTACTAGATTTTTTTTTAATTCGCTCTTCTTCAATAATATTGCCGATTATTATTTTTATTCATTTTTGCATCAGCCACTTATATGCTCTAAATTTATCATTTGTTTTATCCATTTTGTGCGGATGAAATTACATTCAATACTGAGCACGTCTATTAATTAGTCAAATTATCAATGAGACCGACACATATAAGAGTTTGAAGACACTTTCTTCGTGCAGAAATTGCATAATTTCAGTTATGTATTTGTTATTTAAATTCATCCGCAGAATCATATTCGGAGAAAAGTGTTGTCGGTTTCTAAATAGAATATCAATGATTTTAGATCGTTATATTACTTCAATTCTTTTTTTATTATATTTATAATGCTTTTCACTTAATGTGTTAGTTATAGATCGTGAAATAGAATTTTTGCATGCGTTTATACTTTATTCCTGTCTCGTTTTATATTGTTTTTGTGAAGTCATTGTTGTTTTTTTGTTCTATTATATCTTAGCATGGTTTGTTAACTAATTATTATTGTTTTTTCCCCTATTCTCTCCTCCCTTCGAATCTGCAGACGGTGACACAGCTCCCCAAGGTATTACTTTATACTAAGATTTTATATTCCTTCGCTTTTCTTCATCTCGTTCCTTAATTCAACTTTCTTTATTTTTCTTTCTTCGTTTATTTATTCGTGTACTATTATATATTATATTATAATCGTGCTTTTCATCCATCTTACGCTTCTTTCAACACTTTTTTTCATATTAATCTCGCAATTGTATTTTAAGTTTTGAAATGATCTCATAATAATTTATCTCTCCCTCTATTTATCCATTCCCTTATGTTTTGTAATTTCTGCATAATATATTACGTATAGTATATTATAGAATGAATTTCTTTCTTATGATATATTCTAAATAATCAATATTCAGTAAACAATTGTCAAAACTTTATAATTACCTCATCGTTAGAAAAGTTTCATTGGAGAATATAATAAAACCGATATGTATAATATTCTTGCAATACTACAACGAGATCATTTGCTATCGTACTATATTTGGTATATTTTCGGTGCATCATTCAGTATAATTGATTATTATACTACTTTTATTGGTATTTTCATAATCTTCATATTTTTTCACAGATATTATATTCGGCTTTGGCCAGTCAAAAAAACTTTGATCACATTGTTGTTGATATTTTAATTACATATTCGCTTACTTTCTGGTTTTGGGGTATTTCAGCACGTGGTTGCATTTTCCTCAATGACACAACACAAATTTCATTAAAACAATTAGGAAGAGAAAGTAGGTGATAGAATAATTCATGACATTATTATCATGTTCACAGTGGATATGTATTTCTGAATATTTTTACAAAAATTTGTGAATAACTGAAGGTAGAAAAACTCCGTGATATACTCTGTAAAAAGTCCGAATAACTCCGATTACCGTTGAAAAGATTTTTGAAACCGGAACACCTTATACCTGTTATTTGAGATTTTGGAGAAGATTTCTACATATCTTCAGAGAATTTCACTGAATTTTAAGAAAAAAAAAAAAACGGTTGTGAAGAGTTCTCAGAGTTCGTTCAAAATGTTTAGAACTTGGGTGGAAAAATAGTAGCTATTATTTTACGTAGATCATAATCAAAGTTCGTTTAAAGGCAACTGAATCCTTGGTGAAAAATAAATTGTCATTACTTTTCTGCGGAACTTTTCAATATTTTCAAATAAACTGAACAATTTATAAAAATCATTATTTTTTTCTTTCAACTTTCTAGTTAAACTGTGAAAAACACTCGTACGGTGTTCGATTTTTGTAAATCTTTTTGAAAGTCATTGGAGATCGTGATCCTGTCTACAGTGTTTTAGATTTGTTCACAGTCATTCCCAAATTCATAAGAAAATGATCAGATTGATAAATTTTTTATCATGGGTTTTAAATCGTGTTGTGTCATTATATACATTATTACTGTCTTTACGGACTAACCAGAGCCTTGTGATATGAACCGGATCAAACTTGGATTTATACGTACATCTTTGATATCAGCACAAGAAAGTTACATCCATTCTTCGATGATCTTGATCGTTATTTTTTTTTAGTACAATATACAGGTATTCTAGCTATCTTAAAAATAATAAAGTTTAGTCGTTTCGCCAACAGTTATATTCGACATGATATCGGGAAGGTGATTATTGCAAGGCTGCAAGATTGTAAAATTATCAATGTGTGAGAATAGACTTTGAAACTCGCAGCTAAATGACACTCTTAAGAATTAACTCTAATACCGGTATCAATGATCATTGCTGTGGATATATTACTTCATAAAACCGATATTATCATGTAGTATGAAACATAAATTCATAGAGCTGTACGATAGATAAAAGTTGCATCTACTGAAAAATGATGAGCAGTAAATTTATATAGTACGGTACTCACATACTTGCAATTATGAAGAAAAATGCGTTGTTTCTTGTGTAAAATGCTGGCTAGATATATTCCATCTGCTCTCGAATTGAAGGCTTATCCTGTGGATTAAACGTTATAGTTGTAATGATAGCTCCAAATTTCTCGATCGAGGAATCGATTTGAACGTAACTTTTATTTCTCATTGGTTCGTTATGAATTGAAAATCTGCACTAATTTAATACTGTGAAAGAATGTACTGGAAAATCCGATTTCGATGCGTCACAAGTTTCCGTCGTAAGGATTGCAGAAAGAATATTCCTGCATATTGAATATATTTAAAATTAAATGTGTCGATATTGTGGATTTGAGATTTTGGCTCTCACCATACTACCTATGAAATGTCCATTTTCTGTGTAGCAAGCTGATAGCTCCAGATCATGTTGATAAAATAAGAGGAAAAAAACAAAACTATGCAGGAAAATTCTTGTTCAACTGTTCTGTAACTTGAATTAATAATATTTGATAAAACAGACCATCGCCCCCACGGAAGAGGATCAGAATTACCAATCATACCGCGCAGTGATAGCACCTCGGAATTTCTTCCTCTCGAAGATAAGGAGGTCGAATATTTCTTCGCATCTGATGCTAGCGCAGTTATCGAACATACAAACAGAGTCATCTTCCTTGAGGTAGAAATATTTCCTGTTATTACACGTAAAGATTTTTTGAATGCAGGACAAAAATTTTGCTTGATCATCATCCTCTTTTTTTTAGGACGACGATGTGGCGGCGGTAAAAGATGGTGCCTTGTGCATTCATCGTTTACGTCGTTTGATGGATGATCCTCACGCACGTGAAATTTGTACATTAAAAATGGAAATCCAGGAAATAATGAAGGGGAATTATTCCTACTTCATGCAGAAGGAAATTTTTGAACAACCTGAATCTGTTGTTAACACTATGAGAGGGCGTCTAAACTTCAAAGACAATTCCGTAACTCTTGGTGGCATCAAGGTATATATATATATAGAAAGATTTCTCTTCTTAGAGTACAGAATGAATATAAAATATTTTCTGTCAAATAATTTTGTTCCATTTTCCACAGGATTACATCCCAGAGATCAAAAGATGCAGACGACTTATGCTCATCGGTTGTGGCACCAGCTATCATTCAGCTGTTGCCACCAGGCAGCTCTTAGAAGAACTTACAGAATTGCCTGTTATGGTTGAACTAGCTTCTGATTTTCTCGATAGATTTACTCCCGTCTTTAGGGATGATGTTTGTTTCTTCATTTCGCAGTCTGGTGAGAAAATTGTCCTCTCATAAAAATGAAGAATAAACAATTAAGGTTCACTCATCTTATGGATTTACTTTTATTATTAAATTCTTATCCAATAGGTGAAACGGCGGACACTTTGATGGCTCTGCGCTATTGTAAGGGTAGAGGAGCACTGATTATCGGTATAACTAATACCGTTGGCAGCAGCATTTGCCGTGAGTCTCATTGCGGTGTCCATATTAATGCTGGACCAGAGATTGGTGTAGCCAGTACAAAGGCTTACACGTCGCAGTTTATATCTTTAGTTATGTTTGCGCTCGTCATGAGTGAGGATAGAATATCTCTTGGAAATAGGCGACTGGAGGTAAATCAATGGCGGGACCTCGGATAAGATTTGAAAATTAATCTTGTAACAATTTCGATAATTTTTATTCATTTTCAGATCATTGAAGGACTAAAGAACCTCGATAGTCTCATTCGTGAAGTACTGGAACTCGATGAAACGGTCAAAGAATTGGCTAAATCTTTATTTCAACATAAATCCCTATTGATTATGGGTAGGGGATATAATTTTGCTACTTGTATGGAAGGCGCTCTCGTAAGTTTTCAATATACTAATTCAATATTAGATCAGATTCAAATATTAGATTTTTTGTAAAAAAAAACACCTCTGAGTAACTTGATCATATTTTCCGAACTACTTTTTGCAGAAAGTTAAAGAGCTGACTTATATGCATAGCGAAGGAATTATGGCTGGTGAATTAAAACACGGTCCTCTAGCCTTGGTCGATGATTCCATGCCTGTTATTATGATTGTCATGAGGGACCCTGTTTATAACGTAAGTAAAGGGACTCTCAATTCTTTGGGAATATAATTTCTTGATCTATTGATTTTTGGTTATTGGAAAACAACTAGAGATTCGAATAAGACTTTTAACTTTGAAATTTCGTTTATATTCTCTGCTCGTTTTATAGATAGAAAGAGAAAAACTTGAAGTTTTTCCTGAAATTTAGGGGAAGAGTTTTCGTAGGTTTTCTAATATTTATTCGAAAATGTTATGTGAAAATGTCAAAAATTATTTTCTTCGTCGTTCCATCGATTCAGTTATATTTGAAGATCCATCAATGTCAATGTGCGCGAACATTTTCCTAGAAGCAGTAATCAGCAGTAGAATACAGTATTTAATATTCCTCCAGAAATGCATGAATGCGCTTCAGCAAGTAAAAGCTCGAGAAGGAAGACCAATCGTTGTTTGCGAGAAGGGAGATGAGGAGACGATTGCTCTTGCTCATCGCGTCCTAGAGGTGCCGAAGACAGTCGATTGCTTACAAGGAATATTGACCGTTATTCCAATGCAATTATTATCATTCCATATCGCTGTTTTGCGCGGCTGTAATGTCGATCTTCCAAGAAATTTGGCAAAGTCAGTGACAACCGAGTAAATTATCATCCCAGAAGATAAACTTGGTAATAATTGAGCAATGGATGGTACAGAAAACTAAACTAGTACGGCGTGCCGAGTATGTAAAACAAAAGCTGTGGATGCTTACGCTCGATAATTTGATAATTGGCACGTTAAAAATGAATGAATGCATGGGAATGATTAGAAAACTTCATTCACCGAGTGAAAATTATGCGTCATGATTTTTGATTATTATGAGAAGAAAAAAGGAAACGGAAAGAGGAGAGAGAAGGGGCAGTAGGGCTGAGGTTTTCGTCTTGATTTTAACAATTTTTTTCGTTTGTTCCTAATTTTATTTTATAAGGATCTATTTCCAGAATTACACGCATTTAAAAATCATTTACGAAATTTCAATATCGAAATTATCTTAGGCTTGCTACAATTCTTTTTGTTTAATTTTTCTAGTTGTTCCATCATTATTTTGAAAGAATTTGAGTTTGAGCTCGATGATATACTTAACAATTCACATAATATAACTTGATATACTATCTACTCATATTATTAGTATTGGGAAATTTATTCCTAGATTTTATTAGTATCACCTCTGAAACGCATTTAGTGATGAATATCATAATCCATTTTTCATTTTTTTCCAATGTCAAATAGGTGTGCAGAATGTGATTGCGCACGAGAATATATGAGTGATTTAAAAATCTTTTAACTTGACTTACACGTATCGATTTTATCAGATTTTGTTGATCGTTAATTTAATCGATTAATCGAAACGGGGAAAAATAAAGAGAATCCTTTTTTTATAAAAAATCACTTGGTCCATTTGAAAAAATTAATAATGATCAATGAGATATTGCTTTGTAAAATGTTTGTATAAATTCAAATTGAAATTAGGTAATTAGATTGAAAAGCTGAAAGAAAGAAATTTTTTAAGTATATGATGTAATATTGTAATACATAGGTTCGTCAGAAATTTATATTGTAATATTATACATGCATATTGTATATAATTACATAACACTTAACTATAATATATTGGATCACATTATCCCTATATCTCTCTTTGTAATATTATGACTTAATAAAAAATAAAATATATAATTTATGAAATTCACGCACCATTGAATAAAGAAACAAAAAATAAAAAATAAATGAATAAAGAGAGAAAAGAAGAAGGTAGCTATTTTTTCAACGAATCCCGGCATATTCTGACTATATCCTTCAATAATAAAAAAATAGAATATTGAACCGGAATATATAGTATAGAGGATTGATAATTTCCTTCTTTCTCGATGGCGAATTCCCCAAAATTATCTGTAAATCAAAATTTAGGAAATTTCTTTTCGAATTGCTATATTTTGTACATCAAGAATTTCTACATTATCGACCGTGAGTCATGATTCACGTGAATAATATTTTGAATTATATCCTATCGGTATCTTCGAATATGCTCATGATCACCCAATTCATAACGAAAAATAAGAATTTATCATGATTTTTATTCAGATAATTTTGTTCACTTAAAAAAAATTCAGTCTTACAAATGCGCGATAAATTCGCTGCGAAGAATACGCGAGTGAGTAGCAAACATTCGTCATATTGGCCCAACGCAAAGGGATTGTGTGGAATTCATAAATTGATCAATTTTCTAAAAGGTATAGGTATCTATAACTTTGAAGATAAAATTGAAACTGCGTGATTTGAGCGACAGTTTTAATATTCTAAAAAAGAAGATTTTTCATTCATTCATATCGTTCGATAAATAATGACATTGCATATTGTGAAGTAAGAAAAAATATACAATAAACGGACAAACGATAGAATGATTTTCAAATGAATTTAAGTAGTAGCGATACGATATCGGTCAGACGCAGTGATTTAAAATTTTTCCTGCGACGTTATTGATTTTCAATTGTTCCGAGTAAGGTATAATATTATATTGAGGAGATATTACCAAAGGTTAAGGTGTAATAATTTTCTGACAATCTTTCTGGAATGTGAAAATATTTCTATATAGTACGAAAAGACTATTATTTTCATCTAATTTTAAACGTGAAAAGATCTTTTTGGGTTATTTATTGGAGGTGGGCCGTCGACTACGAGAGTCAGTTGACCCTCCGACGTCGAGTGAAACGGACGTCTTCTAAATTCGGTCCGATCCGTTATCATTTCTACATATAAATCGGGTTTACAAACGTATTCTGAACTCGATAATATTCATCACTCAATCATAATACTTATTAACATAGTTTTTATTGATCGAATTTGACTGGCAAGTTTCTTAGCGTAGTCGCTCGCTTTTCAGTAGTGAGGTAAATATTGTAGTTTTCGGTATGGCTGCTCCAGCAGCTTGTACGCGCTTCAGTGATAACTATGACCTTAAGGAGGAACTCGGAAAGTAAGTAGAAATGATATTCATTATTATTCCAATAATATCAACTTTATTTGATATTATTGTCCACTCATTCTATTCAACGTGAAACCATAACTCCTCAATCATAATCGACTGTCGCACTACGGAGTACGGACGGCTATCCGTAGGCCCCGTTTATCGCGTACTCTGAACTCCAACCGTCCTAGCAGACGATGCTTTTACTAACCATGGCCGCGTACGACCGCGACGTCCGGGGACCTATTGCATTTCGTCTATATTTAAACGCCGTGTTTCGGCGGCCCGGAGGCTCTATATATATAATACAGCCAACAGACAGGCATCGAAAGTTGTGGGCTCAGGTATACCGGCGGAGCTTTTGCACGATAAAACAATGTTAGAGACGACAATGTTTAGTAAAGAAAAAAAAAAGAAGAAGAACAATGGGATTCTTCTCTCGTATCTCAGTCTTCGTTCAGTATTTCCATTTGAACGGAGATCTGTCATCGAATCGATACATCGCTGCGGAGCACGTTATCAGGGTGTCCCTGCATGCAGGTGGTTGAAAGTTACAGCCTAGAGTTCCGAGAGCGGAAACGTCATTCTGACAGTAGGCGAGCGCGCTCACGATAAGTTACTCGTCGTTCAGTCCTTTCCTATCTCGTAGTTCTAATCTTGTTTACTTCATTAGGATAATGCTCGAATGGAGATTTGACGAATTTTATAAACGACGAGGAGGCGTCGGGGATCGAAATTTTGAAATACCTGGACCACACCCTCTTACCGTGAAACACCCCTTGCTCGGATTAAAACAATCCCCCTCCTTTCACCCCACATTTTCTATCTCGTATCGAATGAAAGATCAAAGAGAAGAGTATGTTTTAATCTCTCACTCCCACTGTTATCAACCCGTTAAAATTTCACTCACCGAAAAATTTGCAACCTCCATTTATCTTATTCCCTCGTACATACGTATCAATAAATTTATGTGAATTGATAGTAAAATACTATACTTCTTGTATACGTACATGCGTATCACAGGTGTCGAGAAACCTACAATTTTTTCTATTCTCCCTTGATTCAAGTCATATAGTATTGATAATTTTGTATTCTTGTAGTAACGTATTTTAAAATTAATTCATTCTCGGAACAAAAGTAATTGAAACACATTTTCCCTCCCTCCGTCTTTTTCTGTGGCCCTATTCGCCGTCTTACCTATCACCGGCCGTAACTACTTCGGTTATATCTACTGATTGACTGGTCAGACTCACTTGCCTGCCGCGCGCGTCTTACCATACAGCGGTTAATCTACTGCTGTTCTTTCATTTGCTACGGTCACCTGCAAGAGGTGTGTATTTCCTTTTCTACCGTCGTGCACAACTAGCAGGCAGATAAATTTCCGTATAGTACATACATACATACATATCTAATATATATTTATATCAAATCTAATTTCATTTGTCGCAGAATTAATTAATAGTCGTTGATTCAATTTCCCGTGAAGAAATTATTGAATGAATATTATTTCTATACTTGCTCGATCGTCATGATAATTCAATATCTTTCGTAGACCAGGATATTATTACGAGGCTGGAAGTTTGTAACGTTAACACAACAAAAGCTCATAAAATAACATCAGTTGAAATTTTGTTGTTCGTTTACGTTGCGAATTTCAGGCTCATGAATTTACAGTATTTCGTCATCTGGCCCATGCCGTTCATCGATTAGGACTTGCTTTGGATAGCCAATTTTATCCTTCATGGTTAAACGGCTGGCTAATCGTTTCAATCAACTCGTAACTAGCTACTAGGAGCTACTATCTATCCACTACTATACTTTTTGTGGGGGATGTTAAATATTCATGTAGGTATAATAAACCCACTCTATGTATGGTAATGTGTGTATCGGAAAACCATTGAAACGTTCTTCTGCCTATACATATAACTAAGTATGCAAATACATGTGTAATTAAGGGTTGACCGATTTAAATCAATTGACTTCTGATATGACTTAGTATTTTTGACTTAGTTATTTTCCTCAAATTTGTCCAAGCCTTATTAAATGTATCGGAGACTGTTCTTCATTTTACCTACTGGTAACAGTTTCTCCCTTATACTAAAATATCATATTCAAATATAATTCATTTCATGTAAAATATTTATTCAACTATACACTCTTTTCGCTTATATGAGCCTCGGATATAGTTCTTTTTCCGTTTCCGTTTTTTTTTTGTATGACATAGGTTGGTATACATGTATATATGCTTAGATTAATCACGTTTGTATACCTACGTAGCTAAGACCAAGTTTAATCAGCATATTCTTATACATCTTCCCTCATTCCGAACCCGGGGCGAACTTTCGTAATGAGAACAAGGAAAAAAGTTAAATTATATTTCAAGGAAAACATTGATTCAGGCGAAATCACTTGGAGATGTGGGGGTGAGAAGAAAAAACCATTACCGGCTTTTACCAAGTTTGTATGTAAATATACATACATATATATACATACAATGTACATGGACATACATATATATATACATAGCCATACATACATATATATATATACATATGTGTATATATACGCAAAAATTAATTCTCTCTGTTATTTCGTATAATAGATAAATGTAACATATTATTTTCTCTGGAATAATTGGCTTTCTTCCCCCACTCTATTCACGGAATTTAATTAATTTACCCAAATCATCTATCGATTGCTGAACGTTTTATAAAACGAAATTGAGTTTCGACTAGATATAGAGACCGCGCTCCTTCTTCCTCCACGGTCCCATATTTATATTTCCGTTTAATAAATAAATTTTCCTCAAATGAAGGAATACGAAATGAAAAATGGCCAATAAATTGTATGCAGATTCTGAATAATAACTGGAAAAACAGAACACAATTGTTCTCTTTGTTCTGAAATTTCAAAGCTTCTCAATTCACAGTTTTATATACAGTACAGATACTATAAAAGCTATATAGGTAGATATGTATACACATACGGCTGCATACAATTAAAGCGTAGGGAGTATAGCAATTCTATCATAGAACCTATAGATACTTTGTCTTCTTTCGTGCGGTGGGTTGAATGAGACAAAAAAAAAAAAAAAAAAAAAAAACGGAAAAGTAACAAACCAAAGAGAGAAAAAGAGCTTCGATAATTATTTCTACGGTTCGTTAGAAAAAAAAAGCTTTGCTCTCATACTTCGGGGCTTCTGGGGGTTCAAAAATACATTGGACAAAGTCACTCGCGAGGTCGCACGGGTGTCCAATTAAGCGCCACACATCGTTGTTCCCTCAAACGAGGCGAAAGAACGTATATTTAATTTGTTTTCTGTATTTTTATTGTTGGTTCGTTTTATGAAAATAAAACGGCACTGCAAACAGAAGATTCAATTCTCAACCTCGGTGGAAATGAATCAGTTGAAAAAAAGGAGAAAACAAAAATTATGCATTTATGCGGATTGAAATGTTATTTTATGTATGATGAAAGTTGCGGAACAAACTTGGCGCGAGTTTTATCATAGAATAATTTCCATCAGACGTACATCACTTTATTTATTTATTTATTCATTTCGCAGAATGTACTTTTTTTAATTAAAGTTCGTCGTAACGAAAAAAAAATAAAATATAGGAAAAAAATGACACAAAATAATATGAACTGCAATAAAGGATAGTAATCAACGAACCAACGCGTCCTGCGGCTGCTGTTCCAAGTCTTTGACATATAACTGTCTTAGTAAATTAGTGCTAATGAGGCTTTGCTCACTAATTAGTGCTAGAATATATTGCTTAGAATCGTCGGTTTACAAAACGATACCTAAACCTAGGTAGGTAGTTAGATAGGTTGGTATAAGGTAGATAAATAGGTATATCCTCAACACTTATCGTCGAGGATATAAGGCAACCAACGAGTTATTACATCCTAGATTCTACATTATATCGCTTAAGGCCTCATAGTTATAATAGTAAATGACAAAAACACAACTCGTCTTTTTAATTGGCCAGTGTACTCGCACTTTAATTAAAACTTATTACAGTATACTATATAGTTCGACGAGCTAACGCTAGTCCACCTTTACCCGCGTAATACTATATATGTTATAGAAACTCCACGCGAGTCTCTCGCTCTCTTCGTTTTCTGTGAGTATTACAGCTCATCACGTTGACGCAGAAAAAAATGAAAATAAAACAAAAAAGAAAAAGAAAGAAAGTCAAATGGCGAAGAATAATATCGGCTAAAATTTTTCGTGGGAGAAAAATTCCAATTTTTTTGTACCATTTCGGGAATCTCTGTTGTCGGACAACCGGCGGCGAGGATTCCCGAGATGAACAACAGATAAAAAATTGTCTTGACTTGAAATTTTAGCCAATATTATTATTCCCCATTTTTTGTTCTCTCGCTTCTGTTAACATTATGAACCGCGCTTCCGACTCATACAATATCGACGAAAGAACCTGCACCGACGTCAACGAGGATTCCTCTCGGGGTCGTCTTTTTCTTGGCTTCCTATATAATGTAACCTACTGCCTTATATATCCACACCGGAGTCTTAACAAATCGAAACTTTTACTGATATATGATTATAACGATAACAATAGTAGGTCAATATCTACGTACGTTGCGTTACATTTCAGAATCGTATACAGACAGTAGAAAATAAATAAAGGAATAAAAAAGAGGGAATGAAAATACCAAGTTAGTCTCAAGATTACGACCCATTCTTGAGGATAATTATCACAGACGGCAGTTAGGTGGGTACAGGTATATTTTCTTGAAATGAGGTTTACGACGGTAATTTATCCCACCTAGATGTAAAAATTTTCGGTGTAAGTAGGTACATACTGCAATTATGACGAAACCGCCGCATAAGTACCACCTACCTGCTTACCTTACGCTGTGATGAAAAAAAGTGTTTTTTTTCTCCATTCTACCGCCTTTTTGAGGCGGATTTTCATTTCGTTCTGTATTTCGGCTTTTCAGAGGTTTAGAGTTTTCAAACCGACGTTTGTTGTTATACCGCGTGTTGGCGGAAATTTGTCAAACGTGCTGAGAAGTGCAACGTACGTCCGCAAAGATTTGAACCTTGAAAATTCTTCATCGAAAAACGATCTGAAACTTTTTCCGCAATTGACCAGAGATGGATGAATTTTCCCTCTGAAATATTGAATATCTCTATCGACTGATTTTTTTAGCAACTGCACTGCAGCTGAAACTATTCAATAAATATACATTATTCTTGTTCGTTTACAATTTTCGAGAAAAATCCCGGGACTTTTTACTTTCCGGGACTCTCAACTGTTTCGGATCTCCCAGATATTTTGAGATCCTGGCCATTTTGGGAATCCCTTATATGGATACGGGATTCCCAAAGTTTTGGGATAAGAAAAAAATAAAATAAAATAAAAAATATAATGAAACTCGACCCGACATGAGCAACTCGGTCTGAACCCGAATTCTCTCGGGTTTCCGAAAATTTGGTAACGCACACAGCACTGTAACCTAACAATTATATCCATAGCGTTGAGCCGCTCGTGGTCACTGGTCAATATTTTGATCGGAGTTTGTATTATAGATATGTGTATGTATCTATGTATGTACACAAGTCTATCTGCGGGTTACAGGCTACTCAGAATCCACTATTAATAGCAAAAGCCACTGGGCGTTCCAATTTCTTAGTTTTAAGAATAGAACGGGGGAGAGAATTCGATAATAAAAAAGGCCGCAGCGTGTCAATCCACGTTATACATTGTATACCTATATATATATATATATACCTTACGAATTCTGAAATGAAGGTCATCTTCGGAAATTGTACCCTTGATAACGTTTGTTTTCCAAAAATTGCACTCAAATACAAATGATTAGGGAATTATTTTCCTTCATTTCGTGATCTATACCTACTAGATAGGTACATGAAAATTATAAAACTTATACGTTGTTACTGTGCGTACGGCTGATATAGATGAACAGCGCTGTATACGGGCCAGATGAAATGAAAACGGCCAGTTTTAAAACGCGAATAAAATCCGAACGCGTTGATCAACCTGGGCGACCTGTGTTTCCTCAGCAACTACTAAAAAGCGCGGCTTTCATTCAGCGTTTGATAGTCGAAAAATCCTTCGCGCATTGCTGAGGATAAGAGATGCGTGGAAAATTATTTTTCGAAAATTCACTGCCAGGCTGAAAGAAGGTGATGTGTTGGTGGCGACATCACGTTCACGTCAACTTCGGATTTGACGAGAAATTCCCAGGGTTGTTCGGTAGAATTCATTATGCCTGGTGAATATTCAAATATCGAATTGAAATTCAAAGGAACTCCGTTGGGGGTGAAAATTGAAAACAGTTGGGGCTGCAGACGAACATTGAAAGGAAAAAAGAAACTGCTTTCCTTCCTACGGATACAATGACCATATACTATACGTGAACGTGACTGAAATGAGATTGATTACACAATTGAGTCTACCGCATATATATATATATATATAACCCTGAGAATTTATCACAAAATTGGAAATTAAGCCAGACATAGTTCCACATTAGTTTACTTCAGCCCGGGAGCGAGTTTTCGAAAACTCATGTTTCAAACGGCTGATTCTTACAATTAGTAACGCGGTTCAAACGCCATACGGAAGCCTCATCCTTTCTGTTTCTAGAAAAACAGATATTGCTCGAAGCGATCAACGCTGTTCATCAGACTTTATTCACGTTCCAAAAACTGGTCCAAGTTTTTTTTATCCCCACCGGGTACGTTCTTACTGCGATAATGAATTTTCCACCCAATTTATTTGAATCCGAACAAACTACAACTACAAATATGCTCACTCCCCTGGAACATGATCGTCGTAGTATTGCTCGTCAGAAGTCTGACATGCGTGTGGTTTGCTATCGCGGAGCGAACACGTGCGATGCGTCGACAAATGATTACTTTACAAAGTTTCTTTTACTTGTTTTATTATGCATTTGCTTCATCAAGTCTTCCTGTTTCTCCTCGATTCTTATCCGATATTTATAGCTTTCCAAAGTCTGTCTTTATTCGTTCACGGTTTTTTCATGCGAGCAGATTATGAAGTGAGCTAAATCTTTGCCTTTTTTTTTCTCCCTCTTAATTTCATTTTCTACGTGTTATCGTTATGGCATTATAGGTACGTAGCTGTAAATTATTTACGATTGCAGTTGCATAAGCGGTCGAGTTTTATGATTGAAATGCGGGCTTAAAGTATTTTCCTACGGCGGTGGTGAGTATAGGAATGTACTACATAATACCAAGAGCCTATATACTCGATGAAAATTTACGATCCTCGAAACTATTTTATGCGACAATAAAGACAGGCAAAAGAGTGTCTATAAAAATTGACGCGTGATAGAAGTTCACTTTAATCCCTTCATTCACCTATACCTAACACTTGACATACATATCTAACTATAGCTCATCATTATGCGAGATGAAGCGACACGAAAGGGATTTGAGTTTTCGGCTTTGAATTTTCATCTAAAATCTAGATTCATGTTTTAAATTGGACTAACTGAACTCTTCGGGCTAATCTAGACTTCATTGTGATCCAAATTTTCCTCAATACAATTCCAATCATGTTTAGATTAGATTTTCTTTAAATTCAGCTGTATTCGCGAATTCCTATATGATTCATATCAACAGTTTCCCGCACCTACGGCGGTATAACTTGAAACTTCCTGTCATTATAATACAACATTGTATATTGGTAGATTTTTGTGAAAAAAAAACCGTACGGTTCTCTCGTGGGAATTGAGAGAAAAAGCTTCTTTTTTTTTTAGATTTTTACGCGTCTCCGCGTGTCACACGATCGACAATCTGATTTTCCGAGAGATTTTTCCTCCGCATGAGAGTGAAGCGGCAAGGAAGTGACTTGTCGTCTAGATCAATGTTTGTTCAGTTGCCTTCAACGCTCCTTAGTATACGCACAGATATGAGCTACATACATACATACATACGTCCCGCCACGTACATATATATATACACACGGCCTCTTGTTACATCATATATGTATGGTGTATTATATTGGCAATACTAGTATACCGGTAGCAAATATTATTATACCTGATCTCGGCCGATGTTGATTCACATTTATTTCACTGTACAAATGTCAACCGCGCGTGAATATAGGTACCTGTAACATCCGCGATTGAAAACATCTTTTTTGTCTTCTTTTTTGCTCGAATTTTTTTCTAGATCGATTCAAGTTCGAACGGTATGAAATTTTTTTCATCGAGCAAGAAATACGTACTGATAAATTACTTCCACATCGTGATATACCACAATCAAATGTTAGCTATTGCGAATTTCGTGCTACAAAAGGAATAAAGAAAAAGTTTCTCAGTCGATAATAAGGATCATTAAATATTTTGTCTAGTGTGTTGTACTGTTGTACAATACGAGCACGTTCTTTCCTTTTTCAATAATATAATAATGAACAAACGAACGAACGAACGAACGAATGAACGAGTATTCAGAGTATTCCTATTCGACGGTTATTTCATATATTCATGATGCAATATTCTCAAAGGCTGAATAAATGTCACTTTGTGCCTACATACGGTTCGTAGATACGTGTAAAGATATGTGAAGAATTGTAGGTTGGTATATTATACTTACCATCTGGATATAAAATGTTTGCTCTTACGCGTAGGTGGTATGATGTCTCCCTCCAGTCCCCAGAGGGATCAGAAAGGTGGATATTTTATGTCCACATATACACCTATTTCACTAATGTCACTACGGAGCAGGTATCGAATTTCGGTGATTTATTTATTTATTTATATTTGGGGTTTTCTCGCCGGACCGTGACATTTTCTTTGCGCGCTCGTCGAATGTCAGGGCTTTCCTCAGTAGGATACCCGGAGGACTAGATTCAGCAGAATTTTCATTAAAGCAAAATCACGTTCACGCCGAAAAACGGAATTCCCAAGTATTCTCACAAAATTCGCGCGGGTGAAAAATGTTTTTCGAAAATATTCCACTCCATAGGAGGAAGGATGCGAGTTTTCTGGAAATGTCAGAGAATTCGAAACACAGCGAGCCCGGATTTGAAGATATTGGGCCCTATATTATAATGCTGCATGGATTTTTCGAGATACATGGCTAAATCCGTTGGGACATCCGCTTAAGGTACACTATTTTATGATCTTAAGACATCCCGCGGCTACCGCATGTTTGACATTGAATTGTGTGTACACGCTTTTCTTACTCAATGTATGTACTCATATAGTCATATATTTGCATTGTATAGGTATGTGATATTTTTCAATCAATTGTCCACCGCGTTGACATTACACATTTGTTATCGTGGTAGAAACGAATAACTCGCGTATGCATATGAACTATACACTCATAGCTGATCCTGCAGCAATTATTATTCTGAAATCGTGTGTAAACTGCAGTAGCTGTACCATTTCGCATGGTGCTTCCGCCGTATACATGTACATTCATCCTGCGGAGAGCAATCCATTTAAAAGTCAGTACCTACCTACTGACGGGCTTGCATATCAACAATGCGAGTTCAATAGGGTTTCCCGTTCAATACCATGATCGAAGTCTGAACATGTGAAAAAAGAAAGAATGGATGTATCGTCGTCCCTCGATCAAACAGGGCCAGAAGCTCTCATCTCATTTATCTTTGTTCCCGTCAATCACGAAAAATGTATTCACTGAAGATGAGACTGGCGCAGAGAAAAGAGATGAAGAAGAAAGAAACAACGGTCGGTGTCATTTCCGTGCTTGGACAGCTTTGTAACATCTTACAAATTCATTTCTGAAAAGCTATTACGAATGAGAATTTCAAAATATATGACGGACGGGTGGCTAAATTTGCCAAGAAAAGAATGAAAGAAAAGAAACGGCGGTTGGTGGCATTTCCGTGCTCGGACAGCTTCGTAACATTTCACAAATTCATTGCTGAAAATCTATCTCGGATGAGAATCGACACAAGATATGAAAGATCGGCGGCTAAATTGATATTGATGATGAAATAATAATCATTCCCCATGTCCGGGTCGTGATCTTGTCGTTCAAACTTTCAACTAGGAATACTCATAGGGTATAGATAAACTACTTGGATGTCCAGAGAAACAGACAACTCTTGTCAGGGCATACAATTTCACGATCGCATATATTTCTTGAGCTCCGGTCAATTCCCCATCACGTCATGTCAACCGCCGCATCTATAACTTGTATCAGTTATGCACATATCGTGGACATTGTAGACATCGTGCAGGCCACTGTGGACCTACGTATATGTTTAAGCTCCGCTAGATCGAAGAACAAGTAAAGTATATACTTTTATTTCCACGTGTAGTCATGTGTGTGTACATAAATACGTATATACATGCAAGCCATACATAGATAGAGTTCTCCTCTCCCGTTTGGGTCAATAACGTAGCACAGCGCCAAAAAGTCGTATTGAGCAAAATAAAAAGGAGGCGAAGAAGAAGAGAAGTAGAAGTAGTAGTAGAAGAACGAGGTAAGCGGCTGACGGCTAACCCTAGTCGACAGCTGTCGGAGATCGAGAGAGAGAGAGAGAGAGTAAGAGAAAAAGGTAAAAAGACGCGTTACAAGATTCGTGAAAGTAATCGAAAAACGAGGAAAGATGTTGTAGTTGTATTGAAACTGTGTATGCTGGTTATTGGGCGATGTGTACCTACACATCCGGCAGGACAGGTCAACAGAATCAGCAGCAGCGCATCTATATTGCTATCCTACTTTTTGACTCCTCTTTCTTTTTTCAACCTTTTTATTTAATGGAGCCCTCCCTCCTCCATCCCGCGGCTGGACCGAACCCGGGCGAACTTCGTGCCGTATCTCATTTACAAAATGGCTTCCGTCAGTTTGGGGTAATCCCCTCCGGCCCGGCTCTGTATATAGACTTTTGCTTTCCAGTTTCCCTATTACATGTACTTCGTTCCGCCTCAAGTACCTCCGGAGGGATGAATCCAGTTAATTTAACATTAGAATTCCAATTAACCAACACGTAACCCCCGAGCTTCTGAATTTGTGATAGTCAAAAATTCAATAACCGCGCCATGACTCGGACTCGTTTTGGATGAATCATAAATCAAGAATTTCGAAACAATTACTCAATAATTTTGCATCCGTCTGCTCTACATTCTTCGTCTGTTTTCTCACTTACGAATACGTATAAAGCAATGCATTTTTCACATGTAACTGAAATTAATAATAACGCACGCGACTTCGCACTGGTACCTGTTCGATATTGATTTTCATTCCAGAGAGAATTGCGTATCTTCACCCAATATCTGTCGTACAATCGGTACATTTCCCGTACTTGTCTTCGATCTGCGTCCAAACAGCAGCAGTCAATATAGCTGACCGGTATATAGACAGACATGTAATATTAAGTTCATTTGAAATGCTGTCTAATCCCAAAAGAATCTAACGCGTCTAGGACGAGTATGGACAACATCGACTGTCAATCTGTTCATGCAACGTTTTGCCTACACGTCATATTATAGTTTGTACAAGGACTGTTTAATAACGGTTGGCGCTTGAATCGATGCAGCATCTTCCTAGAGTAATAGCTTGGTTTTTGTTTTTATTTCTCGTTGTTTTATCCTTGTGAGTTCAGAACGCAGCGCTTACACATGCTGTCTTATCCTTTTTTCTTATGCTTGTTTTATCCTCCTTCCTCCGCTTACCATGTCGTCGGGTTAACTATAATATAAAGGTCAATCCTGTCAAAAGCAAATTACGTGAAGCGTCGCGTTGTTTCAAGAACAATTTATCTAAATCTGAGAACAAGGATCACCTTGCTCCGTGGAAGGAAATACAAGACTTTGGTATTATACAATATTATATTGCATGCCTATAAATCACGGACGTGTCTTTCACGAGTAAAATTAGTGTTACGTTTCATACTCGAATGCAGAAGTGAGTCGGCCGAGATAGACCACGAGAGAAAATATCTTGTACATGTTTTCTCAAAATTTGTTAACCATTGATCATCGTATTGTGATGCGATTTTGCGTATTTCACGTTTTTAACTAAACCCACTTTTCGTGTCAATTACTCAACCAATTTCGAATGTTGATAGGTGTTTTGATAATTGCAGTTTCCGGCTGTTCGAGTATATGATCGCATGTGATTTTTAACTAATATACTCCACTGGTGCGGTAGATTCCTCAAAGATGAGATTAATAACGAATCCGGAAGAGAATCGAGGGGAGCATCAGCCACTGAATTTTTTGGCAGACATTGCTGGCCGACGTCCAGTCCGCATTGCCAGTTTCCCCTGTATTCTTACAGTTTACATTGAATTATAGAATCGCGCGCGTTCGTAATAAAAAGATAATAGAACATTTCACCAAGATTATGAACCCGTGGCAAAATATTTTACGGTATATACGTGACTCGTTTTGTTTTTCATCGTTTTCTACAGCAATTATCGAATTTGTTCAAATAATTCCAATCAGAATAACCCGAATACAAAGATATCGCAAGCAAATAATTCTGAAACGAACAATTGATGGGATCCGAAAAGAGTATAGTCACTTAGTTGAAGGATTTTTGAAATTTGTTAGAAGAAAAAGATGCCAATGATGACATGATTTCTATAGTGAAATGGAAACGCAAAGGAGAAACGCGCCTCATAAATCGATTTATGTATTGTTGAATAATATACCACCGCGAATATGAATAAGAATATGGTCAAGATTTTATCGGGTGTAATTTCCTGGTTCATTCCATTTGACTTGACTTATTACTCTTTGCTTATCAAGATACACAGGTAGGTAGGTAGGTAGGTAGGTCGGTAGGTATAGGAAACATAGAACCGCGTATCATATACTTATTGTCACGAGTTAGTGTGTGTAATTACATATTTACATATTTTATTCAAATTCGAAATTGAAAATACAATTGATTAACGAGCCTCATTTGTTCGCGAGGAACCGGATTCGATCGGCTTTATAAATGTACGGATTGATTAATTAATTCGAAATCAGGAATGAATCGATTAGATCGATCTGCGTTCCATATATGATCTGATGGAAAAAAGGAGAACAAATATGAAAGAAATACGAAGAAAAGCGAGAGCTTTTCATATTATGATGGAATTGAAATCTCTGTGTACGGACGTCATGCAAGACGCAAGTAAATCTGTTCAGAGGGAATCAAATTATAGAATAAACAAGACAAAGCTTACAAACTGGAGGAGAAGAAGAAGAAGAAGAAAAAGAAAAGAATCTGGAAGTTTGGGAAATTTTTTTTGTTGCTTCTCTCTTGGTTTGATTCCATTTTCTTTGAGATATACCAAATGTCGATGCGGAATGGAAGAAAGAGAAGGGATATTAGTTGCTACTTCTTTTTCAGTCTTTCTAAAAATAGTCATAACGTTTTCCGAGCAGAAAAATAGCCTGGGTCACTACGCGACCTACAGCACGAGAAACTTCTCCTAGCCGCGAGCAAGCAAGCAATCGACTACCCAGCCAACTATAACCAACATCGATGGATCGAACGTTGTGTTTGACATTGCCAATGAGTTAGTAGAGCGAAAAGCAATCGATCAAAAGTTTTAATTTACAATTAGCTATAGATATGCGAACGTGGGTAATATCCAATCGTTCGTTCGACCAATCGATTCAGCGACGTGGTCAATAATAATTATCGATTCCTATACTATGTTTGATTAGTTTGAAATATCAACGAAGGTATACCTCTTCTGCTTCACTCTCATTTCCACTTGCCTTTTTTCTTTCTTTCCGGTTTTCCTGAATGTAGACTGGAACTTACGCATCAATGTTATCGATAATCGGCGGAAAAACTGATTACAAAAGTTTGTGAAATTCATCATTTCCTTCTCTGTATGATTTACTATAATTTTCGAGTAGGTATATCTCCACTCTTCAAAAAGTTACGATTCACTCTAATGGTTTGAAGTGGCGTGATTGAACTTCTTTTATCGGAGTGGTGCAATTTATATACACCAACAAATTTCAAGAGTTCGCATTTCCCAATGCATTTCCGGTTTTTCTTCAAACAGCTGCGTGGGATAATATCTATGTACGTTTCGTGAAAAATGTATTATCTGCGATTTCACAAAAAATTGCTTTTTTCCCTCACTGAACTTTAGTTTTACGGAAAAATTTAATTTCTACAATTATTCACGGGATGTTGTGGTTTGGTTCTTTTATTAAATTGAAGATAAATATCTATACATATCGACGTACGTTCTCGCCAACAAAGTAATTTTATCGCGAAATGTGACGTAGTTACATCTTCTGCACGCACGATTTACTACACCAGTGGTTTCCTATGGTCGAGGACAAGTACGTCAATAAACATTTAGCCTCGTATAAAACGCACAAAGGGAAAAACCTGCAAAGGCACACCCCCGCGTCGCCCCGCGCCCCGCCGCCACGAGACGAATGAATAGCCCGTGATCAATCGACCAATTCGTTTCAGACTATAATCGCGGATATTTCTTTTGTTATCGAATCGATATAGATTCTGACATGAGGAGTTTCAGTGAACCAAAAATTTGGCGCACCCCATTAGGTATCATGAGTGAAATATCACTCTGTCATTGCTTAGCTGCTCGATTTCTACATCCTCTGGTATGTCATTTTTCTTCATAAACTATTTCCAAAAGCATTTTAATATACTTATAGGCGCTGGAAGATTTTCCGATCTTATGAACAAATTTTCACACTTTCTGCGAGCAGGAATCGTTCACTTTACGAGCTTACCCGAGCTATAAGTGGACACATGTAGGTTTTTACCTCATTTTATTGTCCTTTTGTCAAGAATAAAAGTGGGATAGGAATAGAGGGAAATTTTGAGGAAAAAGTTTGTGCGACTTGACGGATAATTCCTCATGAAACAATCGCAGCCGGAATGTGCTCCTTCTTTGTTCTGAAAACTACTTTTGAATATTATTCATTAAAAATAGTCAACAAGTATTCCCGTCATGCGCATGCATATACGGCTGCCGGTGATTACTGCAACGTTTCTATTTTGGAAAACGGTTTGTGTCACACTTGCTAGCTAGACATTCCTTTCATGTAGAGGGAACATCCAACGAGTGACACTGTCGCACAAAGAGCCGAGCGAAGATACGTTGAAGTTATTTTAATCTTGGGTCATTGTTTTGTTGGTCACGGACCATAGAGAACGCCAATGAGCTCGCCCGTGATATATGCGCATTAATATATATAAATATATGTACACATATGTCATATATATGTATATTTAAAAATACAACTAATGAGTGTATTTTACACGCGACTCCGCCGAGCCTCGACCCCGGAAAAGCATGTCGCTGTTATATTGTATTATACGATTCAATTTGTCGAGATCTCTTGGTACAATATCATTTATCCCGATGTAATGACGCATGTTCGAACTGCTGTAAGAGTAGTACTAGAGGAACGATGAAACTTAATGAAATCATTATCATATTATGCAAAATGATTAGGTCCTTCTTTGATCAATGTGCTCTCAATGAATTTTCATGATTCATTGGGGTGCCAGTTCGCCGCATGCTTATCCGCATATCGTGGTTTTTCAATACGAATGAGATACCCCCCCTATGAACTTATTTTCTGAAAAAGACCGCGTCGCGTCGTCACAGTATATTTAATGAGTAAAATTTGAGAGCTAGATGAAATTACTAGAGTCATTTTCAAGAAATAACCATTTTTTAACGAGGTTTCACGAGCGAACTTCCCTCGAATAATTTTCTCCGGAAGAATGAGTAAACCGTTTTTTTTATCTCATAAAAATTGTCTCCAGATAGCAGTTTTTAACAAAACTATGGTCAGAGCGGTTTATGGAAAATTATCAATTCTCAAAAATCGATCATTCTGCGACTAATGAAACATGAAATTCCGTTTCCGTAGTAATTCAAGGCTCAAAAATGTCCACGATTGGAATATACTTTCTTTTCGGAATACTGCAGGAATTCAGTAGGAGTCCTTTTCTAAGAGAAATGAGATTATTAAGAGTCATTTCATATTCCTACATCGTTTTTCGATCACCGAAGTTGATCGGGGTTCAGGAACGTATGAATACGTAATACAATATCTGAACGAACACATTTTGCGGGTGTCGAAATCCCATATAACACTATTCATATGGATCATAGCCTATTTGTGAAACGGCAACCTATCCAATCCGATCAAGAAATTTGACGCACTCCGTGACCAGTTACAAAGAAGTGAAAGAATATTCTTCAGAAAAGATTATAAGAAGGGCTACGCGTCGAGAAGTTTGAGGCAAAAATCGATAGAAACTGTGAACAGTCACAAACTGTCCGATAACCGGTGTGATGTTGTGAAACCGTCGAGATGTATTTTCATCTCCGAAATTCAAAAAGATTTGTTACATTTTTGACGGCGCTGATCCGAGCTGAAGTTTAATTTCTGTCCATTACGACGTATGTTTTCACAGGTTTCACTAATTTTCCTCTTCGATTTCCCCGTCTTGCCGAGATTCTCGGTCGGGCAAATCTCCCGCGATGTGAGCGGTGATAAAAATTTCTTTTTTCTTTTCACTCGAGGGAATCGATTTACTAGTCAAGATTTTCAAATGCGGTCAGACCTGATCCGACATATCTTATATATCTGTTTTAAACGATCATGATTTGTTTTGACTCGAGACAAGCGCGGGGTCTCGTCGACTCTTAAGTGAGGAAAAAGAAAAAGATAATAATAAGGAAAAAGAAAAGAACAGAAACTAGAAATGAAGGAAGAAGAACGTCTAGCGTTCATACATTCGAAAGTTATGATGATGATTTGATCGGGCACCGTGCTGTGCCGTGGCGTCCGTACATCATTGCCTTTTTCTTTTTTTTTTTCATTTTGTCTTTCTGTCTTTTTTCTATTTTTATTTCACAAATTGTGACCCTCTGGCGTGTGCCTGGATACATTATTCCAGAGACAAATATCTCTCCGAGTGATGCGTGTATACAGGTATAATATATTGTATACGACTTTGAAATTTAAAGATTCAATCTCTCGCCTATAATGTCGCGTCTAGTTCTGACATAATGACAAGAATGTAAGACGTTAAACAACCGGACACCCATCAGGTGCATTAATCAATTACCATTTCGTAACTGATTATCAGTGTATGATATATATGCACGTAGTATAGGTTCACAGGAACGAGCGCTGCAGGTATCCTTATTTCTAGCTACCGTTCGAATAATTTACCATCATGTTTCTAGAACATAGAACACTCGGTATACAGTATGGTACATTTATGTGTCGAATCGGAATCGAAAACCACAATTTCTAATTCTAGAATATTGAATTTTGTTCGTGTATTTCAGAAGGCAACCCGCTAGCCGCAGTTCTACAGCGATGCGGCTGTAGTTGTGTAACGTTGAGGTACTGAAATCGGAAAAAATAACATCGTCTCAACATTTTTCGAAGATCTGATATATAAGACGTAAAAAAAGAAAGACAAAAAATCGGGATTCTTCCTAGTTGAAAAATTATTCACACGAACCTTATTGACCTCGTACTTCTGATTTGCAATGATCTTGCTGCGAGCGAACTCCTTATACTTATTTCGGATGAATGATCGTATATTTTTTTGTGCAATTTAACATTTTTCTCAAAGAAAACAATCGGGGTGCTTTACTTCAGATTCCATAGCACGTTATGCGTCTTCGAGTTTAAATTCAACTCGGATAATGCTTCAGCAGATGCAAAGAGTGAAAATATGTAAATGCGGAAGGGAAAATTCCTTAGAAAATCTGTCTGTGATGTAATGACGATCTCGCAGTTTCCTGCTTCGATCAACAACGTGCTTCTTCATTTGACAAGGGCTTAAACAAAAAGTCATATTGCTTCAAGTGTATATTATAAGCTACTGAAGCTACTCTTTTCTCCTTATGATTGAAATTCTGATCGTATACGTATAGGTCTGTATAATATTCTTAGTTTAGACACACTGATGTGGAACGAAGAGCAGGGTTGTTTTTCTCTTATAATTAGTTTGAAAATTCCCACGCCATGTCTGCTCATCGCCAACAACGACGCTAATCAATAACAAGTTTTTTGTTACACATATTGTTGGTACACTCTGTCGTATATACTCCAACATATTTTATCAATTTTTTTTCCATTCCGTTTTCGTTTTCTTCTTCTTCATTTTTTAACACGACATCTTTTGACTCAGATTCCTCTGACCGATAGCCTTTCTCGAACATTTCAAGTCATTGTCTCTCCGCAGTTCGCGGTATAGAGAGGCGCGAGCTGAAGACACGAAATAAACTATATACCTACAGCGCATTATGAAAGCAACAATTGTATAATATATTATAGAATTGAACACAGTTCGATGAAGCGGGAACATTGGAAATGAGAATATATATAGATACCTCCTCGCAGCTATTGTAGGATATACTGTATTATAGCCAGTATTATTATACAATACGTATCTAACCGCTATCGCACGCACACGTCTTCTCTACAATTAGCGAACGACAGGTCATTAATTTGCCATGGGTATAGATTTAGGTTCTATCCTATCCTATACCGGGCCGCGCGCGTTATAGTTACGGTAGAAAGATAGCTTATTAGAGTAGGTTGGGCAGGTGCAGAAGGAAACGAAAAAGACATCGTCATGCATTGAGATCAGAGTCTCGTTAGTGGAGTAAGTCCGTTATATAAATTTCATTGACAACCCAGGTTGCTATAATGCTCGTGCACGCACGAGTTCCGATAAATAGATTCTATAACCGAATTGAAATAAGATATAGAGTGAAAGAAGGTGGAGAAGATAGAGAGAGGAAAATTAATGCCTACTTGTGGATTGACAATGTCGAGTGAAAAATATTTCGAATCCATTGTCGTCCGTGAATGGAAGTGACCAGTTCAAAGTATATATATATATATATAATATCCGAACTGATGAAACTTTCTAAACCGACAATCTTCGGAATGGAATCACAGTATATTACTGTATTGTATGTGCGTTCGTAAGTTCTGGTCATGTTAGATGCGGTATCAGTTATTCGAAATTTTGTGACCGACGAAACAGGCCAGTTTTTGTCAAGGATTCTACATTGCTCGTGGTTAAATGCTTATCCGATTGAATTCGCTACTTCTTCGATCTTCAAGAGGCCTCCGGGATCCGTCGTGTAGCGCTCGGTGTAGCGTACATAAACGTCCGTTTAATTTCGTTTCAAGATTCCAGATAATCATATCTTGATTAAATTTTTGGGCAACGCACGGGCGGCATGTTACCCTGCATATACTTAAATGGTTGTAGACTAGAAACTAGATGATAACTTTGACGTTGCTCAAGATCGACTAACGTTTCATATTATAACACTCGGTAATTTACTTCGTGTGTTATATTGGTCCAGGTTCTTAGCCAGCCGTACGATGATGTGTAGAAATAAATCATTCCCATTTCCTCTATAAGGTCAACATCGAATGTCTACTCGCGAGTTATAATTTGCATCCCAAGGACGGGGCTCTTGATAATTAAATATTTCAAACTCACAATCAGAATCTCGTTTTATAAAATTTAGAGACTGGAGTATATGATACATACATATGTACATTACTCGATATTATTGATATAAAGAATTGAAAAACAAGGAGAGCAATAATGGAGCCAGAGAGACACGGGTATCGTATCGTTGATTTCACCGAGTAAAACCAATTTACGATACCTCTCCAGCGAAGAATTGAAGAGACGTAGACCAGAGATTGGAGCTAACAAAGCCATTGAAATGCCATTTGGTAGATTCTTTCACCGGATCATTGGATAGAAATCAATATATCGAGTTCCACGTATATTATATATATATATACATATAGACATATACATATAGTATATATTTATGTCTGTCCTGTTCGTGTGGGTGTGTACTTTTATGGATGGCAGACGTAGGTAGAGTCAAATGGACAACTGCGATATATTATTAAAGCCTGTAGAATAGTTTCCATCAGGATTTAATTACAAAGACGATACTCACGTTTGCGCAGATAATAATTACTTATCGACTCTTTCCATAGAATATATACATATACCTGTATAGATAGCTATGTATAGGGTACGGATACATACAGAATATGTATTCATGTATTCCATCGGTATAACGAAGACGATGATATTTTCTTTATATATACGGTAGATAGCCGCATTATACCTGTAACGTAGAAACTTAGAACGGAAATTTAATAATTAAGAGATCCTTTCATGCCACAAAGTTCTAGTCGAAGTTTATTATCGAAACTGTTGCGTGTTTGAAATCTATATCTCGTTCAACTTTACAATAACCGTTTTCATTACACATACACATTCGAATGTTATAGATTATATATTAGTGAGCCCTGCGGTTATCGGTCGATACACGTCATCCTGTTTACCTTATAATACATTATTTCAACTGTTCTTCTACACCACTATTATAAAGTCATTATTTCATGTCTTAGGTATAGGCTTCTCTTTATGAACGTTCGAAGCTCACTCACCGCGAATAAACCAATAATATAGGTACAAGAATTCAAGAGTACCTACATCCACCTCTATATCTGCGAACTCAGTTTCCCGATTTTCAAATCTCACGTGCGAAAAGTTCATAACGCTGACCCAACAAAATCGCGAAAGATCATATCGGCTGGAATTTTTCCCGACGAGGAAAAACCCGTATTTTTCGTCATTTACGTGGGTAAACGTTCTGGAGTTCGGCCTCGTATACCATATAAGACGAGAATTTTCACGGAAGCTTATATCTCTATGAGGCATGAGTAGGAGGTAGTAAATAAATATTATTTTCTCCTCCCGCAAATAAAGAAGGGGCGAATAGAACGATCGCGAAAGCGAATGTGAACGAACGATGCGAAGGGACCAGGAGGAAGCTCTATCAAAGCTTGACTCGCGAATAGAGACTCGCAGCTTTGTGAAACTCAATTTAGAAGTTTGCGGAGACCGCGCGAACCTGGAAGAAAGTCCGACGATTGAGTTTTCTCCGCAAGGACTCGCGAGCTCAGAAGCTCACGGGCTCACAGGCTCTCAGGTTCACGGAGACTCGCAGATAGTCGTGACTTGGACGAATCCCCTCGTCCCTTCTTACTCGGTTAACTTTGATCTTCGCGTTCTTACCTTATTTTTCTTTCTCACTTTCTATCTCGCCGTAGTTTATTCCAGAGGAATATCAAGGCTGTACCGCAATTATATTCAGGTATCCTTAAACCGCCCCAATTTTATTCCCCCAATTTTCCAACCATCATTATCGTTATTACTGCAAATGTTACTTATATCAATGTTATTCTTGTGTTCCTTGTTTCATGTGCTTACTATTTTTCTCGTTCTTCTCCCGTCAATTATATATGTAAAGAAAACACTTTGTCAAATACTACGACGTGAACTCACTGAGTTATACTGGATATAGTAAGATGAACGGTGATCGCTTAGAATTTCAAAAATGGGGCCGTCCGTTGCTTCAAAACTTCTACAATCCACCGCACAGAATTGTCAGAGACGTCTGTTATCAAAAACTATATTCAATTACGCAATTAGGTATAATTGACACGATGTATGGTGAAATGCTGCTAGATTCTGCCCAAATTACAAAAAGTTACTCCGATTTTCGTATTTTAAAAACGTTTTTCATCCATAGGTACAGGCAACTAGTAAAATTTCGAATTCGAATCGTAATGTGCTTATACGAGAATGAATCGTAATTCGACTACATGTAAAATAGATTCAGGGTTGAAATTTGATTCACGGTAAGATCATGATTTGGAAACCGTATTTCGACGTAGGTACATGTATATACATACCTCATTTTTAATGCAGTTCTTTCTGCTTTTTAGGAAAAGAAAAATGTCTTGGCAAATTTCAACGTCTCTGTTATAAGCATAGTATGTATAGTCTGCAGAAGAACGAATCCGCATTAGAAAAGTTTCATCCCCTCAGGTGGGGCTCTTTTTATTTTCTTGCGGTAGGTACTCCTGGAACCAGGAGTAAACGGTGTCAACGAGCAGGAATGAGAATCGTGAGAATGTTTTTTACTCTTTTATCTTTATGATTTTTTTTCTCCTCTTTGCTCCGCAACCGCGATCCACAGGAATTTCTTTTTCCTATTTTTTCCCCCTATCTTTTTCTCTCTCCTCATATGGAGAAACGCGATGGACTTTTCGCCTCTGCGCATTCCAGAGGATTTCGCAGCTTTGTGCCGCAGATGTCTATGCGCAGTTTGTTGTAGACAAGTGATAGATAGGCAAAGTTTTGCGGCCTAGATTCCAAAAATATCCATTCGCGCCGTACGTGTATTATAGATGTATATATAAAGATACATTCAAGTTGTCTGACACGGAGTACCCATAGAAATATGAAACAAACAAAAAATGAAGAACAGTTTGGCTGAACCGAAGGGTTTTCGCAGCGCCGCGCCGGCGGTAGAATGAGTATGAAAGGAAAAGGACGGAGGAATGAATGCAATAATGATAATAATAACGGTAAAAGGGTCATGGCATGGAACACAGAAAATTGGAGAAAAATCTGTTGGCAGTCAGCTTTTCTCTGTTCTTCTTCTTCCATCTTTTCCTTTTAATCAAGCGACTATCATCTGCGTGGTGCCAGCTAGGCGTGTGTACGGTCGGCCATTCGTCGACCGCGAGATAATTTTCTCTTTCAAGAAAATTGAACATTTCTTCGTTCCAGTTTATTACTTTCGATTTTTTGCGAAATGAGAGAAAAAAAAGAACCTCGTCCCGGCGTCCGCGTCGTATGACATATTGTGAGACGGTGCAGGTTGTAGCCGCGGTTTTTCAGACGAGGAATTCTATCGGACAAAATACTTTCTGTTGTTTCACGTGAAACGATATCTACCTATTTGGAGAAACAAAATGTTATCGACTCGACAGAATTTCACGTATTCCATCATTCGACCTTAATTTGCCTTCGAGAAGAAAAATGATTTATAGATTTTTTAACCACGCTCAATTCATCAAAATTTTCCGACATTTCTGGGGTTTGGGATTTAGGATTTATACTCGTGTATATTTTATGCATTACGGCTGAAATACAGATGCGAAGACAGTGTATATGGGCACGCGATTCGTCAAATGTTCAGCCTCGAGTTGGACTTCGCTGAACTTCTTTCCGAACCTTCGGGTTCCACTGGTTTTACTAGTAGCTACATATAATAATACCTGCGACTGCGGAGGGCAGCCGTTTGAATTTTCACACGGCCGGGCTTGTCAATCTCATGAATAGAGAGTATATGGAGTGAATATGGACGACGTATATGTAAAGTTGCATGATCAAATTTTATACAAATCGTATCACGCGCCTCGATGAAAAAATAAACCAACGAAAATGGATTTTGCTGCAAGATTTTATTTTCTCAACGCCGTATTCTTCCATTATTATCGAGTATTAAGGAAAGACTCTAAAGCGAATCTTGAAATTCTATATAGTTTCATTTTCAATTCGAAATTGGGTCTGGATCACGGCGGCGCTGTTTGAAACCAATCAAATATCAGCACAATTTAGTGTTTGAATAACTCTTGCCGTTGTTATTGAACTTTCGATTTCAGACCAGGTTTTTCCGAGGTTCGACCAGCGCTTCCAAGATCCAAAACTAATTCTAAATTCATAGGAAGAGTACAGAATTTGACGAATTTCAATTTGTTACTAGAGATCTAATAACAACAATAACTGCGTAAGTTGAGAAGATATTATATATCATACGTAGGGAAGATATTCAACAGAATTAGGCATTATGCTATATTTGAACGGTCACTAGAGGAACTCGCAGGGAAGAAATCTAAAGCCCGAACACATGGTCCCGAGAGAACCCATTAGAACTTATACCTACCTTCCAGCCCTGCGTAAATCGTCGAGGGTCTGACAATGAGAAAAGGCAAGCAGCTATCCTTTTCTCCTGACCTTTGAGATCTGGAGCGATCAAGACTCTCAACAACTCGCCCCTTGGTTGCAGAAGAAAAAGTAAATGAAAAAAGAGAGAAAAAGATCTATAACCTTCTCTTACGCGAGGCGGCGAAAAAAATGCCGCCGAATTTATCATCGTCTCACTGCTAAAGCCTCACCTTTTTACAGAAATTGGCGTACTTACAATGATTACGGATACAAGTTTATATTTCATAGTAGGTATACATATACACCTAAGTAGGTACTCCTGAAGCTATTTTCGCAAGTCATTTGCAAATTTTTGACCATATAAGGGGCAGACGAAATTCTGCAGATAGTTCTGTAACCGAAAGGTACTATATTGGTATATTCGCAATATCATGCTTCGATATTGATTGAACTGTATGCACATCAATATGTAAGAAAATCGAACATCTTTATACTCCAGTGAAATTTTCTTTTTGAATCGTGTTATAATTTGTTATAGAACGTTCATCGAATTTCTGTAAATAGGTAGTGTATCAACAATGAACAATTTTCGTTAATATTATGTTGAAACAGTAATCAAGTTGTTATCTGGAACCCACCGGGGGGAAAAAACTTATTACAACTTCTTCTTTGCAAATCCCAAAATCTGATATATTCGTTTAAAATTCAAAACCGGGTCATCAAATTGCGTCAAAATTCCTCCTTTCTTGATCAAATCATAAGTTGCACATTATTTTCCATGCGAGAGATAAAAGCTCTGAAATCGATCTCCGATACCGCAATTGAATCCTCCGATCGGGCGCCCCCGATAGTTCTACCTGCGATTGTGCAGTCAGTTCAACGTGCGCGAACAGCAGTTTCTCAATGTGCGCATGCATATACGGATGAATGATGATAACGTTAATAATAGCACTAATCATAATAATTGGCGGTGTCCTGCGGAGGACAGGTTTCTCGGACAGCACAACAGGATCACTCTTGAGTTCACAATTATCTCCCGCTTGCGTAAGACACGGTGTGCTACCTACTGGTGGTGCGGCAGTGTAGGTTGGTAGGTAAAAGTCCGATTAGTGGCGATTTGACGCCAATTTAGACTCGCCTGCAGTGTTTGTATTATCATACGCATTTCGCATTTATGGGGTAACGTATAGTAGATGTACGTACACACATACGAATTGGTAACGTGAAATAAATCGGTTTGCACTCAACGTTAATATACAAACGGCCATTTTAAACTTCTATAGTTGGACTGACGTTAACCGTTACGACTTACTCCTGCGAGGTATACTGTACTTCTACTATATAAGGTACAAAGAATTTCATGCGGTTTATTATCTTGACTGCAAATTAGCTCGACGTATGTTACTAAGATCTATAGTAGTAGTATTGACTAACAAGGAAAGGCAGGTGGGTTTCCCCTCCGATTTTTATGCGATTGAAGCATGTCGTAGAGCTGCCTACAACTCTAATTGACCAAATTTCAAACGGTGTTTTCAACCCCCAGATATGTTTTTAGCCGACACAAGCAAATGCGTGTCTCTCAGTTTTTGAAGCCCTGTACGACGTATTTAAATTTCATTCGAATCGGAAGCGGACATCTTACCTGTGTTTCCTCTTGAGTCTGAAGTTGACGTCGTCGTCGGGGATTGCCAAAATCGTGAAAGACAAAACAAGACTGTTCTCCGTGGAGGAAATTTGGGCTGATACGATTTTTCGCGATTTCGTTGCGTTAACACGTTACAAACTTCAGCCCCGCGATCTACTATGGGTATAATTATCTACGTGGGAATGATTCGCTAGTTATACAGTTAAGGGTGAGTTATCGCTATTAGGAAGCTGGGAAACGATTTAACGATGATTTAGATCCTTGTCATTTTGATGTATTACTAATCTTTTTAGATAAATGAAATATCGCTGCGGTGTGTAGGTAGGCAGGTAGGTGGGCAGGCAGGTATATCATAATTATTATACCTATAGAAAGGTCTTGCAAGATAATTGATATTTATTAGAACCTAGATCCAACGGTGATAGGTGCCCCTGCAGGATTTTATGTTAAATGACGTGGAAATGAACTCCACGTGGTGAATTCACGTGACTCGTGTAAATTACCGTTCAAAATTAGTTGCGAGGGTGTGAAACAAAAAAATGAACATAAACATACTTCACTAGGTCCTCATGTAGAACTGAATAACAGTGAACAAGGAGAAGACAGAAACAAATATTCGATTAGAAAAGTGCGAGAAAAAGGAAGAGAACATTTTGCAATGATTATTGAATAAATTTCACGATCACAATTGTCCCATTTTCATGAATCTATGTTTTATGATATTTTCGTATTTGTAGACACACACGATATGTGTAAATTTGTTTTCTAATAATAGTGCAATACCATACGGAAAATCATTCCAGGTTCGGTTTGACTGGTCATTTAGTAAATTTAGCCTATAGGTGACTCTGTACGAATCGGTAGCCCGGGAAACCCGACGGTTAACGATCGGTCCTGGCCGACGGTCGTCAATTCGTACGTTTTTATAACCTGTACCGTACCTACGTATAACTTACTCACTGTATTTCATTTTCTACGTAAGTGGTACGTGGTAGGTAAATACGTCAATATATAACACCTGTCCGTATATAATTCATGCTCCCGTATATATCAACGCAGTTACACCGTGGCCCAAATGGGAACCTCATACAAATTTCATGGGAATGCGCGCGCGAATCACAAATAAGAAGAAGAAGAAAACAAGACAGAGTTGAATTTTGCTTTCGTGTGCGATTTTTTTTTTTTTTTTTTAGTTACATCCGCACGGAAAGTTTGACTTTTCGTGCTTGTGGAACGGGCGTAAAGTGGCCGATTTCCGACTGGTGTGCGGAAAGATATTGGCGCATGGCACATCGCGAATGCTGCATTTCCCGCGCTTGGGCGTTAGTTTATACGTGCGGAAAATGTAGTATTCGCGATGTGCGCATGCGCCAACCTCTTTACTTCGTAGGCTATCTCCACTAGCTTTTAACGACGAGCCCCACACTCTAAAGACACGAGGAGCCGAATCTTCCTTCACAGTTGTGACAAAAATATCGTGTTTGGTTCGGGGGGATTCCCGCTCGTGTGATTGCAGCACTCGCCTTCGGCTCGTGCGTCAAACTTCACACTCGTCGGAAACTGTCTACTTTCCGCCGTTGTCACATAACATACCTACTATTTTCCTTTTCTTCAGAGGTATTGGTCTCGTCTCCTTTCAACGTAATATTCGAGGTACCTTTACTAATTTAATTTAATTGAATTCACTTTACCTAACTCCACCCGACTTCGTTCAATATACTCCGATATACTGCCTGCCCTTTGATACCGTAAAATCGATCGGAAGTGAGTGCGAACCGAGAAATCGTGTGTTTGAGATAAAAAATCGAGACAACAATTTGTCCGATTCTTCTGTTTTCCCTTTTCTGTGAATACCGGATCGGCCAATCATCCTCGATTCTTACGATACAGGAGGAGCAATTGCTCACAATATTCGGAGACCTCATTAGGACACGGGTGCGGCTTTCTTTCAAAGATTGTATGACAACAGCAGGAGGAAAAAAAAGACAAGAAAAGAAACCAAAATTTCTTATAACGTTGATACAACAAAGTTATAGTTCTATAGGCACAAAATTTTGGATTGAAGAAAAAAAACAAAACGAAATTCGCGTTTGCTTTGAAAAACCGAAACGCGCGCGCGGTGCCGAAAATGGGAATTGCGATTTTTTTTTCTCCTAAAACCCTGATTTCTTTCGCGCCTTTCCTATTGTTCGGTACTGTATTGAATTTTCGCCACTCATGTACCCGCGCTGCTGTATGCGTCCAGAGTACAGGCACACGGTTTTATCCAGTAGTCAAATATACTTCACCTCCATATATATTATATATATGCATACAAACACACCCGCGTACGCACAAACACAGAAATGTGTGTATAATACGGTTTGCGAGCAACCTCCGCCAACGAACGGTGCGGTGTGGTACGGTGCGGTGCGGTGCGTTGCGTTGCGTTGCGTTGCGTTGCGCGTAGAGGCAACGAGGCTGAGCGGTAGATAGGGTAGGTAGTTTCGAAGAGGAGTTGAGTATCGACCCGTTGGCGCCCGCGGCTGAAACTCGCCCCTGTCGCGGTCGTGCGAGACGTTTTTACTACTGAAATACATGCGATATACCTCTGTAGGGAAGAATGGGATAACCAACAATTATATAGGAATTCATCAGGGAAGAAAATTTTCCTTCGTCAAAGTATAAGTTACTGGTCTTTTGTTTTTCTTCATATCTTTTGTTCTTTCTTTTCTTTGTATCTATCATCCTTTTCGCCATTAACGCAAACGTTCGTGATGCTGCTGCACATCATACGACCCCGTAGGTTTGAGAATCATTAATATCTCTTTTCATCGCTCTTCATTTATTTTTTGGAGTAAATGTCGCGCAACGAAAGTAAGTGAGAGAGATAAAGAATAATTGTTGAACAAGTTCTCTTTTTTTTAATTACACGATCTTTGTATACACCTAATATTATAGTCGTTAGTATAGGTTTGGAAAAAAATCGGATCATCTTTTTTAATAGTTCAGTCCAGTTGGCCGAGTCAATTGTACGATGAAAATGGCCGGTACATCGTTCAGAGAAATATGTATATTTTTTCGTAAGAAGATACTATTCCTTTGTTTCTGCTGATCTTTTCAGATTAAATAACTATTCCAGCAAAGGGGGAGAGGGGAGTAGTTTTTCGGGGTCAAACAGGCTTTATTTTTCGGTGATCCGGGTATTCCCGAATTTCAATCCCCCAGAATACAAAGATATTTTGTATTCCCGGAACAAATATCAGCGATATCCGCTTAAGTAGTAAGTATATGAATCTTGGTCGAAAAATGAAAGTGCCGAATAATGCCGAAAATTCCTATAACATGTACGTACATGCGTTGTTGCGTATGCTTATGTGATAAAAGTGGGAAAAACTGTGGGTTTTCTGTTGTATCGAGGAAGAAAAAAAAAAGGGAATCCAAAAAGGTGTTTGAAAATAAACATAACAGTAACACGCATTCGGCAGTAGTACGTACTACGTGGAAAACAATTTGAAACATGTGAAACGAGCTCTTTTTCTTTTCTTTCATATTTCACGGATATCGCTCCGCAATATCGAATGGATGATACGTTGAATAATAATCTATACTCTGCATGAAAACAAAAAAAAATTTGGGATGGCTGAAAGCTTCATTTTCGGAAATACATTTTTCAAATTGAGCCTGCAACTTGGCTTCTTTTTCTCTCGATGTTTTCGTTCACTCCCTCGCTCTTTTCCCTCACGCTTCAGTTTCACTTGAGAAAATCGACACCCCTCGATCTATGCCGCACAGCACAACGCGTCGGGATTGGAAATACGAGACGATTCAATTCAGGCATAGGTAGGTACGTAACTTACGCTATCGGAAAGTCAAGAATTCCGTATTCTTCTCTTTTTGGCTTCTGGAATGGGACCACCCCTCTTTCTCTATCACATCCCTACCGTAGACAAAGTTATAGTAGTATTCCCCTCGCCTCCGCGCCTCGCCGTTGCGTAGCTCCGGGATTCTGCTAACCTCCTTCTATCTCCACATCGTAGTGTATGTATGTACACATATTATACATATATACATACATATATACATGGATAAAAGCTATGTCTACCGTACTAGACATCTAGGCTGGGTGGGAGCGCATCGATCGTCGGTTCGCCTATATAGGTATGCCTCGGCGCGGCGTTGACTGCTGCCCGGATTCCATCGCTTTTGAGCTCGAGATAAAGAATGCTTCGATATGTATGTAACGCGCCGACATACATACCTACGTTTCTACGTACGTACATACGTACACACTCATGAACGCGACGCAACGATGTAACAGAAGTCGTGTGAAGAGAGGAAAAAAAAGCGGAACAAAAACAAAAAAAAAAAAAATACTAAATTGAAAAATAAACGAGACAAAAAATTCGTTACAGTATGTTGTCTGCAGCGGCAAGGAGAGCGGGAGGGGGCGGGGTGAAACGGGGCTGTTTGTCATAGTTATAATTAATTTCAAACTCTGTCAGGCTTATTTTTTTCGTTTCTTTCAATTCCAGTTTCATTTCCTTTTTCATCATTTATTTTTAAACACATGCGTGATATATTATATTCCTAGAAGAGTTCAGGTATACCTATAAGCATGGAGCACTCGGAGAAATATCGAATTTATTGTGAAATCGAACAAATTTTACGCTCGTATGAGGGATTGTTTTCTGAAAATTGGAAGAAAATTTCTCGTTAGAAAAGAAATTCTCATTCGTCTAACAAATTGTTGTTGATTTTTTTGTTTTGTTTTCAATTAAAAACAGAAGGAATCGCTTACGGATGCCGAACAATGATTTTCTTCGATTGTTTTTATTCTCTCTCCAAAAAAACAAACTAAACTATGTTCGATCGAATGAGAATAAAAAAAATCGTTTTTCCCGAACAAGCAATCCGCGCGTGTACCTATACCTATATAGCTGGGGGACAGAATTGTTTGCTTTTGAATTGTATTAGAAGAAAAAATGGATAAAAAAAAAAGTACATCTTCTATTTTGAACTAATTTTTTTCCACGCCACGCTTACTGCGTAATGGCGAATATTGTACAAGGTATATACAGGTATAGCATTAGCTCTCGTTGTAGGCGCGGTTAGGCGTTACGTACCTACACCTGCTGTGTATAAAATACATAGTATACATATTTGTGCAGTATAAAGTGTCAAATGATATTCAATCGATTTTGGTTAAAAAAAAAAAAAAAAGATGGCAATTCGTTGCAGGGGTAATAAAGTTGAGAGTGAAGACCGAAACATGAGCAAAAAAGCAGTAGTAGATACATACTTATACGTAACAAATAAAATGACAAATTTTCAACAGGGTGGTGGCGTTGTCGTGTACTAGGTACATGCCTATATCAAATATGTATATATACGAGTACGCGCGGAATTGATTTTTATTTATTTCGTTGGAGTTACTCTGCATACCGTTTATATAATATAATGTTTAACCTATACCTAGTTACAGCGACGAGTCGTGCCAAAGTCAGATAACTTGAAAAAGAATAAGGGGTTTCGAAACCCTCGAAAGTATCTGTTTCTCCATCCTCTTTTCTCTTTTTCGTGTACTAATTCAAAAAATTGATATCCCTCTTCAGGTTCTTTTTATTTCTCTTCCTTTTTTTTCCCTTTCATCGTGTGTATTAGCAAAAAAAAAAAAAAAAAACCAAAAGGGCAAACAAAGAGAAAAAATGAACGTGGTACATACGTAGTCAGCAGAAAAATTTACCCATCGTCATCCCCACATCTGAAAGTGGAATGTGAAAATGAGGGTAAGCTTACGTGCTTGTTGATCAAACCTTCTTCTTTCTTAACTGATTTTAGAACACGAAAATTCATGACTAAGGATTCTACACACACACACATACTCACACGACGAGAACGAAAGAGAAGAGCTAGTCATGTAGTATAGTATAGCATAGATAGGCAGATAAATATATATATATTCGTGCAGTCGGGTCACGCGCCAAGCTTCCACGGTTACTAACACCTACACACGTATAAGTCCTCAAAAATTTTCTTATGTGCTTCATGCGGTTGGTTTTGGGAGCCTCTTCATGGAATAAAGCTCTTGTAGATGCTACTAGACCCTTGTGCCGCTTGTTTCGACGTAGAATTTTCCATGCACGTCTTCTTCCGCAAATGTTTCTATGTTTTCAATGATAAATTATATTCCTCGTCACTCGCGAGCTGTGGTTGTATAGTGTTGTAAATATAAACAAAAAATTGATAGTTGTTTTACAGTAGGAAGTTTATTATTACATTCTCTCTACGTTTCGAATTCATGTTGCACACGAACTTGAAATAAGTTTTCAAACTTCGTTTGTGGATAAATAATGAGTAAGAACATGAAGCAGAAGAGGCAACAAAATGAGGGATGAAAATTGATTTGGGAGATAAAAAAGTTTGCATGATGAAAATTGTCAATTTTATTACGTCATTCGAATTCCAAGGTGCTGATAAAATCATCCCGCGAATTCTTTTTCCTTCCCTTCGTGACAGCGGGACTGCGTCAGCCTCGATGTTCATAACGATATACAAGACGACAAAATCACGAAAAATGATACCAATCAGCTGTTTCACCATCTACTTGAACGGTATGCAATTTCGCCTGATGTTTTCCAATTAGAAAATGTCTTATTTTTCACGAATACCTGATCGTCAGAATCGAAACTTTTTTCATCGAGAAATATAGGCCAAAATTAAAGAATTTCGTCACGAAAATGTTTAGCGTGGCGAGGCAGCTGATATTATTTTTTGTGACTTGATCCTCATGCAAAATTTGTTATCATACGTATGTATTGTTATAAAATGTTGAGCGAATGTGATCTTTGAATCGTAAAATGGTTTTTATGTAACCTATGTGGTAAAATATTGCAAATAATGAATTGAAAATGTTAAAACTTCTTCAATCGTTGACAACCCTACGATCGGAAGGGAATAAAGAAGTACTGTGGGAATTAAGGAAGGACATCTTTCGAGTCGATTCATTCTTCATTTGGCTACCTATAGTACAGGTGCATTCGTGTCATTTTATTCAAATTATTGTCTCGCTACTGTGCAGGATTGAACTTTAGCAAGAGAAATTCAATTTCTGCACATTTATAAAGTTTTATTTTTAAACGTACGTTCTATGCATGTTTTTGTGTACTACGTATGTGTGTATGTCGGCGTGTGTGCGTGTGTATGCCTACTATCTATGCATAGAATAATATATAGAGGCCATTCGTACGTACGCACGAATTACGTAATGTGCTTTTTATACGCGTCAGAGTATTTTTATAAGCTGCACAGGGTAAAAGAAAATTCCATAAAATATTAGCGACGAAGTATTCGTCGTCGTGGGACTCGTGGAAACGACTTTCCTCTCTTCTCGTAAAGGGGAAACATTTTCTTTATTATTTTGTCGTCGTCGTCGTCATCGTCGTCGTCGCGCTGCTGGACGCCGGCGTCGTATTTTTCACTTCTTTTCTTCGTCTTCTCTTTCCCCCGGTGACCGTATTCGACCAAGACCTCTACTGTTTCACCTCTCATCCGTCGGTTAGAATTCGCATGGATTATGGTTAGGAGGTGATTTTCGACGGCGACAAATGCCTACGTGTCCGTATAATACATGCGAATGAAAAACGAAGGATGAATCCCGAAGTATTCCTCGACGAATTAGACGTGGTATAAGTTATGATAACATCGAGGATTGTGAGTAGCTGATTGAAAATTTACAATGGAATAGTTCACCGCGCGCGTTCGGTTACAAGAGAAAACAGAAACGAGGGAATGAAAGAAATCTGGTAATCTTTTGGAAACAGCCAGACAGACGCTTAGAAAAATTGTACAATCCGGTTTCTACTTACAATTAGCTGCAGATGCGAATTTATTCTGCCCATTCGACCTGATGCAGTCTACTTTCCCATGTAGATCACCGTGGATCTTTCTTTTTTTGTTCATTCATTTTTCCATCTATGAACTTTCGGTTCTAACTTACTGTCAGGCACCCTTTGAAAAATCGAAGTAAAATAGACCTTTGAAAATGGTAAGGGATAAAGGGAGCACATGAAACTTTGATCGATAACTCCTGTTCGTTTTTCTAAGTCTCTCAGGACGCGTGAACTAAAGTTTATATTATACTAGAGTTTGTAGTTTACTCTTTATGTATACATTATTCTAACAATTTGTAATTACGTTATTTTAGAAAACATCTCGACCGCACACGATCTACTTATATAATAATGAAAGAGCAGCTCGATCTTTTTTCTTCCTCGATATCACATACAAATAAAAAATATAGAGTAATGTAGAGGGAAATAGAAAAATAGAAAAAACCATTGCGAAAGTTGTTCTTCACCGTGGCTTTGACTTGAAGAAAATTTACTCCCAACTGAAAAATTCGACCATCTATTCCGCGCTTTGTACCGTTACGTTTGATCATCACATATTTAATTTCGTGAAACGGCGTAGAAGGTTTTCGGTAAAAAAAACAAAGGGAGGACTTCTATCTCTCCGCAAAATTCAACGTGCTATGTTACTTGTCCTTGCCGAGAGTGTGAAGTTAGCCAGGATGGGGTGAGGGGGGTAAAAACTAGTTATTCTTCTAATTTTTCCAAAGTAGTACGGCGAGTACTATTTTTCATGATAAAGTCATTTGAAATTCGGTCCATATGAATTTGTTCGGCAACTTCGTTGTGAACGAGCGGACAGCTACATCTCTCGTGCGTGTTCCCAGCGGGCTCACGACGCGACGCGAGCAAACTAGCATTATATAGCAAGGAATTTTTGTACGAAAGTAAAAAAATGAAGGGCGTGGAATTTCCACACGGTCCACAATCTAGGTGTGGAGTTCCTCCATCCCCATGAAAGTTGCCGGCCCTGTGTGTAAGGGCATGGAACTCGGCGGGACAAATAAAGAGAGACGATAAAATACTAAATTGTGGGTGGTGCAGAAAAGAGCGAAATTGAATGTACTCTAATTACGAGAGATTCGTATGGCGTGTGTTTTACCCAAAAAGCTGGGGGCTTAGCTCCTGTTCCCTTATCTTGTATGGCGTCACAGCCTGCGAATACGTGCGGATTGTGCAGTGATAAGAGAGCCAAGTCAATGTTTAATAATAAGGGATTCTTCCGCTCCGCATAGTCTCGCACCTACAGTATGTACAAGAGCGCGGAGAAAGGCTTCGGGAGCTGAAAACTGGGTGTGTCTTCGCGGGTTTACATTTTTGTTCATGAATTCGCAAACGCGTTCAGCATTCGCGAAAGAATTTGTTTAGAGAGAAGAAGAAAGAAAGAAAAAAAATTTGTTTCTCGTACTTTCCAACGTTTCAACGAACCATTTTACTGATGTTAAAAAAATACAGCTCTTCTTTTTTTTTTTTTTTCAATTTGCACAATTTTGATCATTATTCAAATAATTATGAAATTTATGAAGACGAAGCGATATGCGCTCACGATTTTGCTAGTATAAGAATGGAGCTGAAATTACATATCTATAACTGTGGTAGAAAATATTTGTTAAGAGGTTGGAGATTAGAAAGCAAATTTCCATTAACTTTTCGTCCTAAGGCAAGAAACCCCGGTGGGGGCGAAAGGATGTATAAGTATGTATGTACGTATTATATAATATGTATTGAGCAAAATTTACACCCGGCTGTCTGAACGAAATACGTGCCTGGCCGCACCGTTCGTGATAAAACTTGCGAGACGAAGCTTTTGAGTGGTTACCAGGGTGAATTTTTCCCTTGGCCAAAGAAGAAAATAATAAGAAAAAGAAGTTGGGTAACGTTCACGAGGTTGTCGTGCACCAGAGCGAGGCAAAGAACCGCCCAAGTTGAACCATATATATACGTATAGCATTTATACATATATACATATACCTGTATGTATAGGTATAGAGTTACGTGGCTGTTCGCTTTCCTATGGATTGGTATATTTATGGCGGATAGATTTTCGGACCTTAAACCTATATACATACGCAGAGTAAAAAAATTCCGGGGTCCAGGAGGAGATCGAATGGGGTTTTTTTGAGCTCCGGAAATAAAGGAGATCCCAATTTTTACTGTCTGATTTTTTTCTCTTTTCTACCAGTAAAACCGTTGACCGTTCTTCGAGGTTGAATGCCTTGGAAAAAGATTCCTTATTTTTTATCCAGCAGAAATCCTGCCAGAAGGGTGCGGTGTTCAAACTCCAACAATTTTCATCGATATTGAGTCTTCTCCTTTTACATTCCCCTCTTCATTCGCTACGACGAATCAATTGACATTCAAACTCAGGCCCTAGCCTCCGTTGAACCAGTTATTTGCAGAGGCTCGTTTTAAGCGCTGTTAACTCGCTCCGTCCTTTCAATCCCAACGACTGCAAAACCCTTGAAAGAAGATTAAGGTGAAGAAAAAAGACGTTCGACAGAGTCGTGCTCATTAAAATGAAATTCGCGATATTCATATCGGCCGGACGCGAAGGAGGACGGTATGAAAAATTGAAAATGACGAAATTAAGGAGATGAACATGTAATGTTATATTCCTTTGATTAATTGTGTACAAGAATGGAGGAATCAATCTATTAGGTAGATATTTTTCGAGAAATAAGTCAGAAGAGAATTTCTAAATCATTTTGTATGATTATGCAGTATAATGTAGAATGAATCGAAGGTGAATCGAAAAACGCGCTGCTGCAAGTATAATGTTATGAAATTTATTAGGTTAAATGAAACTTCAGAATCGAGCGGAGACCTACGTTGATTACGTATTATACTGAAAATATATTATGTATAAATACAAAAGTATACACGCGGAATATGAAGATAGTCTTGGACGACGAAATCCACCCAGAAACAGAGTTCAATCTTTTGTTAGAAAATCGTACAATTCTATGCCTGTAGCTACTCGACGAATGAATGGAACGATATTAGCTATGGGATAATACACAGTGAAGTGGATATAAATTCTATGGGCAGTTCAACTGTGACGGTTCAGGATTAACTTCATATTTCGCGAATCGATACTCGACTCGGAAATTAGAGCGTAAAGAATGAATTTATTTCGGAAATTTTGAACATTTTTCAACTCCCGATTATCAACGATCTTGGTACATATTTTACACACAAGCAATGAGAACCATGAAGAAGTGGCCTGAAATATTTTCAATCGATGGGAATTGAAAATATCTCCGCTCATTCTCTGACACGGATCAAACAGATTCGAATAACTTCGTTTCGAATTATTAATACATTTTTCTTTCTCATTTTGTTTCTAACAAGGAACAAAATGACTTAAATTATTCTGTGATTTTGACCGACACGAAATTACTTCCGAATCACTTCCGTCCTAATTGCAACAACACCGTACTCATTCCAATCAGCATTACAACGCTGTAATATATTACACTCGGCAATCACCTTCGTCGCTTCATGCTGTAACGCAGTAAACGCGGGGTGGTAATTGGTAGGATTTTCTCGAAAAGCTTACCCCAAGTATATCGCAGAGGCGGTTAAGCAGCTCTAGAGAATTACCTCTCTATCCCGCGCCTATCATAGCTTAGCTTATTGTTGGCATTCCAAGGTTTAAACGATTAGTGGAATCGTGGACTGGGGCTGCGATTGGGAATGGGGATATCTATACCCTACCGACTGCCGGCTCTGTGCAATTGTTCTTCAGAGTCTGTGTGACATACTCTTCATAAAATGATAGCTTTCTTACAGCTATATTATGTGAGAATAGGGACCGATCTATATCTGCCGTCCGGCGATATATCCACTTATTTTTAACCAAGGAAAACATGAAACAACACAAAAATGGAAACAAGATTTCCGTTACTCTAACAAAATCGCGGTTCTTCCACGGTCTCTCGCAAATTGAATAATGATGAAATGCAAAAATATTGCAGGCTGTCTTTGTTATGTGGATAATGCATAGAATGACCTGCAATTAGAGTACATGCTAGTCCGAATGGAGTGAGTCCGGGATAATCCTGCAGTATGATCAGGGTGCCTCGTTATCCGGGAGTGATTTTGTTCAAGCCTCCGTCTCCGTTCTTACTAAACGGGTGTCTTTCGAAGAGAGATGTAGGCAGGGATGTAGGTATAGAATGATGTAGTTTCTCATTGTCAGATGTCAGAGATGTCGGTGAGACGTCGAGACGTCGAGACGTCGAGTTTCCAAGACGAAGCTATCCGTCTGCTACTTTTTGCAATTATTCGACAAGAAGATCCGTGGCATTTCTGTAATTGGCTAGAGTGGCTCAAGAATGAAAATAAACTCGATGTATATAATATAGTACTATATATTACATAAAAGGAGGAAACAAAATGACATCCCTTTTTTCTCTCCACTGCTGCTGTACAGCTCTTTAAAGACGAATAAAGAAGCCAATAATTATTATACACGCGGGTAGATTTCTTGTCAGAGCAGTTAAGTCGTTAAATGACGATTGCAGAATCGCTGGATCGTCTAGGTGAAGCTGGACGATGCTGGTATACTGGCTTTCTATCCGAATAAATTATCATTAATCAGACGTGCAGTACCTACCTACGTCTTAGAATCTCTTCTTATATAGTTGGTCTCAGACGAACCGCGGACGGACGCCACATTCAATTCAATAAATACAATTCAGAATGAATTGAAGTGAATTGACGACACAGCTGTCCTCACACGATATCAGAATAACAAATTCACGATATGCTCTCAGCCGATTTTTCGTTCCATGCGGTATATATTTCTTTGTGGTTCTTCTCCAATCCGGGTTAAGTATGGAGAGAGAAAATGAACCGTGTCCTCCACCTTGTTAAATATTCGAAAATATTCGGAACCGTTTTTTTTCCCAATTTTTCATTCCCGCTGTAAATGTCCGCCGATTGAATGAAAATTTACCCACTCTCTCACTCACTCTCTCTCTCTCTCTTTCTTTGTTTTAGGGGAGCCTTCTCCGTGGTACGCCGATGTGTCCAAAAAAGCTCCGGCCTTGAGTTCGCGGCAAAGATCATCAACACCAAAAAGCTCTCAGCAAGAGGTAAGGATAATTGGGTAAAATCTTCTTCTTCTTCTTCTTCCTCCTTCTCCTCCTTCGTCCTGTCTTTTTCCGGTCAGGATATATTCTATCGCGATAACACGAGACTTGAACGAGACAGTAATTGATTGGCGCGAAAGAAGAGGGCTTTCGGAGGGGAGGGAGGTATCGTCTGGGCTGGATGAATCGGGCGTTTTATCAGTTTCTTCAAATCTACAGGTTGCTCTTCGCGTATCGCTAAAAACCCCACAAAATCCGTGAGAACAGTGAAAATCAGCTAGTTCTCATACAAAACCTGAATATATGAGAAACCTCTCGCTTTCGCTGTAGACTTCTCTTTTTCTCTAATCTCCAAGTCCCGCATCTAAAGCGATGAGTAAAAGAATGGAAAAGACACCGAGAAAAAATCTGATCAGCTTTTTGTCATTTTGCCAGGATTCTTTAGCTCTAGTTTATATACAGAAATACTTGGAATGCTTTATGTTTTTTTTCGCCTAATAAATTACGCAAAATTCGTGCAAAACGTAACTATAGAACGGAACTTCTTTTCATCTCATACATATAGTTGATGAAAAAAAGTGAGTGAAAAAATAAAACACAAATTTGAGAAATACAGTTTATCTGCAAATATTTTTGACATTTATTACACCGGATTTTTGTTTCTTCGTTTCTACTTCACGCTGTTCGAGGTTCGAGAACTATATTATTATGTAGTCGACTAACAGTCATGTATAAATAATTTCTAAGTTAAATTATGAGAAACGAAATGAAGGAAAAATGAAATGAAAAGAGACCGAATGAAATAAATGGGAATAGTTATAGTGGAGCGTAGCAGCTTGGAATATAATTGAACTAATAGTCATGAGATTTTTTTTTTGTAAGCCGTTTCGCCGCTAGTGTTGTACTACTACTGTATACGTTCAGATGTGACTTTGATAGCTGAAAAATAATGGATGCTAGTCACGTGATTCTAAATATTCGTAGTTCTACCGTAGCCTAGTTGGAACTTTGTCTTGTAATATATAATAGGTATAATGTACATGTACATACATACATAACGTCCGCGTCGCGATGCCCTCGCCGCGCCGGTGTATACCTAAGATACAGCCTACAAGAGCTTGCGGAGACCTGAACAAAATTGAATCTGAAACCGGTGTTCTCTCATTATATACGAAATTCATCGTATTCATTTCGGTAACGATCTTCTGATGTGACCTGAACCTTGTTTCACTCTACATCGATGATTGTGCGACGACATGAATTTTGAAAAATGTGAAATTATCAGTTTCCGTGTTTGTATCCATGTTCCGTGTCTGACGATAGAATTTTTGATCGATTTTTCTCTTCTTCTCAATAATTGAATTTTATAAAAGGTAATATTTTTCATTATGCACGCTATATATATTATGTAAGAGGTATATATGTATATAAAATTATATGGATTTCTCAATGGCCTATGAGTAATTGCCAACGAAGCCAAAAAAAGAAAAAGAAAGAAAAAATGTAATCCAATGAATAGATGATATGTGTATGTACATATATACCGTGTGAAAACTCATCCGATAAACGATATTACGTTACAATTAATTGAATTAGAATATCTATATCTGGTTCCGCACGATATCTGCAGCATATTATTTTTACAAAATTTCTAACCATATACTTTGAACACGCGAGAATAAGAAATCTACATTTCATGTTTGACATTCTTCTTCATTTACCTGCAGAGTATCGTCGTTAAGATTTTAATAAAAAAACATATATATACATGCTTACGTGACATATTCCAAGCTTTACAAAAATGTGAAAAAAAAAAATGCAAAAATTCTCTGTCCAACGCAACTGATACAGTCGCGGATAATTTTGACGAGTATACATGTCAGTTTCATCTGCACCGGTTCGAGGTACAATTATTTTACGCTCACAATCAGAATGGAAAAAAGAGGAAAAAGTCTGGTGCAACATTTGCCGTATCGTAGGCGAAATAATCGAAACAGTGTGTAGGCATAAAGTAATTGCCAATATTCCACATTCATTTTGAGTTTGACGAATATTTCATGAAATACATTTGAATGAGACGCGCGATACTTGGTGAAACGTACTAGAACTTACTGATTTCTCCATCAACCTTTGATTCAGGTCAGTTAATTTAAATTTGGACTAAAAAAGCAATTATACATATAATCACTGATGGCAAAGATTGGAAAATATGAATTATTAAAAATTCATTTCCGCGTCTATTCTGCTGGTTGAAATTGTGAAAACTGTCAAGTGTGCGATGCTTATTGCCTTATTATATAGATTACTTCTGAGTGACGGTAATTTTTTCATTTTTTTCTTTGTCTTATCTGCTCCAATTTTGATTATTCTCATCTGCCAGATAGTTGATCGAATTTCTATCTTGATTTTCAATTAACATAAATATAATCAGTTCGTTGATATCAATTTTCAGAGATTATTTTATCGTCATCCCGAGCCTCTAATCCCGATTCCTACGTTCAACAACTAACAAAAATTTATTCTTAATAAACAATTCATAGAATTTCATGATATAAAATTTGTCGACAATTGATAAATTCCTTTTCTTCAGACACTCAGACGATTACTTCATACGATTTCATGTCATCTGTGCTTAATTCTTTGGTCAAGCTATTCTATCCATAGATGTACAGTTTACCCACCTAGAGCCGAAAATAGTAGCAATAATATTTCTTGGCTTTGGATTAGCTCTCGCTCACTGTAAATCCACTAAACGTTAGTTCTGTTGTTATGTAACAGGTTTAACTGTCGAATCCATTGAGATTACTTCGTTCTGCTATAGTATACGTCTCCGGGCTGCGTATGATGTACCTCATAGTTAGTATATTATAGTAGTATACAGTATATGTATAGTATAATATGGAGAAAGGAGGAGAAAAAGATCAATATAGACGTTCGCTTGACTCACTCGCGCTCATTCATTCGGTGGATCGAGCTCGGCTCGCTCGCTCGCTCGCTCGCTCGGGTAATATCATATACTAGATTGGATTAGTTAATGTACAAAGTAGTGGGCGATATTAACCCCAACGAAGCGACGAACGTCCTTTTACTTCGATATACCTTTTTACTTGCTTTCTTCATCTTTTTTCTTTCCCCTTTTCCCTCTCTCTCTCTCTTTCTTTATTCCTATATACGTAGAACAATTATTGGATCGATCTGAGCATGATCACGATAATTATGATCCTACATTATTTAACGAGGTCATGTAAAATATGCTTGCACAAAGTTGTTGAGAAAATTAACGGGCTATTATATTCTGCGCTTCGTGGTTAAAAAATGAGCAATTTCCCGTCTCTCCTCTTTCCCGTTTCCTTCTCCGTTTTTTCTGTTTCGGAACATGAGAAAGAGGAAGAAGAAGAGAAAGAGGAGAGGAATTCTGTTCCATTTATCTCGTCATGTGCAAAATCTATACAACTGTATGGTGATCCTAACCTTAGTCAACTTTAACTTGGCAAACGAGACGTATTTGTGTCTTTCAACTCGTTCTCGACGTGATCCGGTTGGAGAGAGAAGAAAATTATGTGACATGATACCGTTGCGTGTCCATCGTCAGTCACACGCAGTGTCGACAAATTTAGCTTCCCGGGTCACGTAAAACTTCGAACATGAAAGAAATTAGAAAATAGAAAAGTCACAGAAATGAGAATAGAATGAAAACGGTAGGTCGTCTATCAAACTGATGGAATGAAATTTCAAATAATAATATATACCATTAAATTGGAAACGGAGGGAAGATATAAAATGAAAATGGCCTATAAGTCGGAAGAAATTATGTGGGATTTGCATAAATTTGGTAAAACAAACTCATTTTACTTCTGAGAGACTTTTTTCTTGCTCCGTCTTCCTCTTCTTCTCGTTCAATTTAAGCTCGAGAAATTCTCGGGGTGTTGATACAGGGGCAAAAAGCGAATGTCAGTGTCGGCCTTGCCCCAATGGCCTCTTGTCTCCACCCACGCAAACCAACAAAACTTGTCTATGTACAGCAGTATATTTATATCACACTATCACTCCGCATAGGACATGCATACATGCATGAACAAATAGTCTCTAGAAGGCCCGGATAACGATCTGCTAGTTGCTGCAGCTACACCATGAACTTTGACATATCATCGTGTGCTTGGGCACACAATATCCTGCACAGCTCAATTATACGCGCCGAAAATGAGCCGTCCTTTTTCTTTTGATTTCCATCCTTTTTCGTTTGTCGACGGACTACACTAGAGGCACGGAATTCTCAGGTCCGGGATTCAGCTTTTCTGATGAATTTTATTGAAAAAATTCTGTAAGCTTTTGGGAAATGCGAGAGTCGATATTTCTGTTTTGATTGGCTATATACTTTTGTGTGTATTGTGTATCCATAGTTTGAGAATAATTAGCACGATGGACAGTATGACTGCGTAAGCCGATTACGAGAGCAGCATGATCGGGGATTGTTGAAAAGGGTCGAAAGATGGAGACTAATTGGTGTTAAGCTTGCCCCTTTTTCGTCGCCATCGAAATCTATGGCATAGGGCGCGGGCTCGGGGTAGGGTTAAAGTTTGGCAAAGGTATACGTTGTCGAACTCGTATAATCAATGCTTTCTGGCCGACCGCTGACTTGCTGTACCACTTGGGAGGCATCCTCTTGGGAGATGACCAATTTACCGAAGTAAAGGTCGCCTAGACTGCAGACTTCAGTTGTCGGGGATGAGAATACTCTCCAGTAACGATTTTTGTAGCTTGCAATTAGTCCTTGACTATAAATTCATGGAATCAATTTTCACAGAAGAAAAGAAAAGCAAGCCAAAGAAAATGAAAAGTGTTCGTGGCGTATTCCATTTTTACCGAAATCGTACAAAATTTCAACCTGTTTTGAACTTGACGAAAAATAAAAGGGAAACCTTATTCGTTTTACGAGAGAGGAATTTTTGTTTATTGTATCTACAACACGATATCTCGTGCGAAAAAAAAATGATATGTTTGATGTAGGCATTATACTAACGATTGGAAAATATGCGGAGGGAGACGAAGCAGAAGTAACAAAATAACAGAGAAAGAAAATATGATAAAATGGAGAGACGGAAAGAGGATAAGAAAATATGGAATAATAATCCCTCACCGTATCTCAGGTGAAGAGAATTTTCAGTAAGAAAGGAAACTCGGCAGCATACTAGCTGAGGGTATATAATGGGGGTATATTTCATGCGGGGACGGAGGCAGAAGCTTCGTAGAACGCAGATGATTTTCTGCTTGCTGAGCACTGACCCAGTAAATCGTTTTCACCGTGAACTAACCTGATAAAAAATACCTTGGCGATTGATGTTGCGGAAAAATACCGAACTTTAGAATCAAGCGTTCACCGCCGCGCCGCGCCGTGGAGTCGCGGATTTCCGAAATTGCCAAAAAGTAAAAAGTAGGTCTTCGTTCTCCAAGTCTTCATTGACAAAAGTTCAGCCAAAAAATAGTTTAAAGCGCATTTTTTGCGACGTTTACGCTTCGAATCAGCTGATATTATTTTATCTGATTCCATTGCGGTACTCAATCCTAATTTGAGAAGAAGAGGAGCGTTTTTGAGCGAAAAGGCGATTGTTGAAAAGCATATAAAATAAAAGTCTAGCTGACGCAGAATTCTTCAACCCAATTTTCGCTATTCCTCAATCGGTGAATCATACAAAATCTGTCGTAATTTGATTATTTTTTCCACCTTGAAAATTTGTCAAAATTTGTAAGAATCGTGAGATGATATTTCCGCAATGCAGCCCTGCCCCACGATGATCGAGGTATTGTGTGTCGAAGTACCTGAAGATAGTAAAGATCTGGACTGAACGCTAAAACGAGCTATGACTAAAGCTGCGATAGCAACGGACGGAAATTGAGACGGTAAATGAACTGGAGATTGGAGTGAAATTGTAAGATTGTGCGAGGTAGGGGAGGAGGGTAGATGGAAACTAGGGACATGGAACATCTTTACCTTTGAAACTGGAGTAAAAAGCGTTTCTATATCGAATCTGTTCATTACTGCAGCTCGAGGTGGAACAGAGTCTCATAGCGCTGCGGGGTGGTATCAAAGGAGAGTAACGCTCTTGACAAAAGCCTTCCTAATTGTCGTGTCGATCCGAATAATTTTCAGGATCTAAACTCCGAAGTATATTTTTTTGATTCCATTTTAATTTTTCTATTTTCAATCTATATTCTTCTCGTTATATCCGCAGGACGGACTTCAAATTTGTGTGATAAATGTATGAGCATCGTCAAATCGCTTTATCTTGATTGAAACCAATTTTCAATAACACAAAAATTAAATCCTTTCTCCTTTTTTCAGATTTCCAAAAACTCGAACGAGAAGCACGGATATGCAGGAAACTACAGCATCAAAATATCGGTGAGTTTGTTCATTATAATTTTACATTGGAAATACATTTCGGATTAATTTCGCTAAAGTTTCTCAATAGCTCTGAAGGCGAGAAAATTCGGAATATTATACTATGTGTATAAAATAATGCCCGAATCGATCTAATGAGCTCTAAAAAGATTTCCGAAATTCGAACACCGTGAGTATGTTAGCGGAGATTTTGGCGAACAGATTTTCACAGATATTTCACTGTTATTTGAAGAAAAAAAAGTCATTTGGTACCTACATTTTTCAGCGCTTGTCTGAACTCATTGAAACGTTGTCCAATAAATTGCGAAAATGGTTATTTTGTACATACACAGTTTTTCGCTAATTTTCTAATCTACAGATAAATTTCACAACACTTCCGAATGAACTTTGAGTGATCTACGAAAAATGAGACTATTGGGGTCTAAAATTTCGGCGAAACTCTGCAAATGTTCGAAAATTTATGCATCAACACTCACGAAGTGTTCGAATTTCAAAAACCTTTTCAGAAATAACCAGGGATTATGCGGGAATATCGAAAGGAGAATATTCCACAATATTTCAGAGTTGTTGTGAAATACTTAGAGAAAATATTCCGATGCCTGTTCTCACCAGGGTCAATAAATTATTACGGAAATATCTTTCAAGAGTATCACATGGCAATACGAAGTGTAAAATGGGATATACTGTAGGTAGGTATATAAATGTCTACGATTTTATTGGCAGGCTAAAACACGAAATGTATTTATTGAGGCTGATTGAACGCATTGAGATTGATTATTATATATATATATATTGGAATATATTAACGTGACGAGAGTGCCGTCGATCAACGGTACGGTGTATATCAGGACTGATCTTGATCGATAAAAATGTCGAAAGTTGTCGGTCGCCACTTTATTGTGATCTTGTCAGCGTTGCGTTATTACTCACTGCGCGTCATTCTTGATGCTTGTTAGCGGCAGCTAGCAATTTCTCTCTCTCTCTCTCTCTGTCTCTCTCGAGATTGACAACCAGCACATCGTCAAATTGGACGGTGTCAGAGTCACAGGTCGAAGCTATGAGTGAAGGGAAGGAAGAGAAACGAAGATTTGTTATATGAATCAATAAATTTTGAATTCTAATCTTAACAAATGTGATCTCTTGGGAGAAAAACTTGGATTCCATCCGACATCGTTCAATTTTCGCCGATCGAACATTTTCCGAATCTCAGCTGACGAACTTTTGATTAATTATTGATACAAACAAGAGAAGGAAAAAGAAAGTCAATTTTGTAGCGGAGCCTCGAGAGTTGGCCGGGTTTTTGATCGACTTTGGAATATCGGGCTTACGATGTCGTCCGACGATTTATAATTACATTGAATAAACGCGGTTCTAAGCTTACAAAGGAACGTGCGGGATACAAAGTTGCAAAGGTTAACACGGTCTGTGGTTTGAGCGGCATGGCACGGCATGGCAGCCGAGAAGATCGGTAAGAAGCAATATGAAACTTGATATTAGTTTTGGTTAGTTAAACCCAAAGTTTCCCCGCCCACGACTAAGCCGGAGCTTTAGCCCTCGATCGAGGCTTTCGGACAGGTAGACTCGATCGTTCCGTATTAACTCGGGTATCATATTTTTCAATACTCAAAGACTTTTCGAGAACTATGACCTCAGAGCTGCGGATTATAAGCAGAGCGGACAAAATGTCACAATCAAGTTTCGATTGAGATAACAATTCTCCAAGCTTCCGTTTCGAAGTTCGCCAGAGAAAATGAGTATAAATTTTCCATCAGAAATTTCAGTTATAGTTGTTCGCGTTCGTGTATGGCCTCTGCAGTCCAGGAAAATTAGCTTTCGAAACTGCCCAGGTTCTTGCCGTTTGTAGTTCGTTCACAGGAGCAGGACTAGCGCGGGACTCTTTGGATAAAATCTAGATAAAGAAAACCGCGGAATAAAGTGACGCGTATAAGAAGAGAGTTGGATGGTTTCATAGAAGTAAAGAGGATGGAAAAACTCCGAAGAGTTACGTAACAACAGAAAGGGAAGAAAGAAAAGAAGAAAAGAAGAATGAAAAATAACTGTTGGAACAACTGCACATACACATGATGCGCGTGTCGTTTGTTGGAAAAGAATAAAAAGAAAAACCATAAAACAAACAAAGCGCTCAACGACATCTGCTGCAACAGGCGCTACATCCCTAGTTCACCGCTAGGCACTGCCCGCAACCAAATGCAGCTTTCAATGAAAAAAAGCTCTATTATTCACCTTTTCCCACTTATACAGAGCTTGCTAACGTTATGTTTCGTCACCAGTGCCCCTAAATTCGGGTAATCTTCGATCTTCGAATCGTGATATTATCCTCAGGCAAGGTACACTTGCCAAAATGTATCGCCAAAAGTGACAAATTCTTATCTCCTGTGGTTTCCTAATTCATCAACATAAAACTAACCCATCGAATCTCTCTGTTTCCGTGTCCTCTTCCAGAAAAATGATAGTATCTACACTCCACAATTATATACTAATAACATCATATTGATACAGCCGTACCTATAATAAATATTTGAAAAGAGCTACTTGGATCGACGATGCGTATATCTATGGTTGAGGTGACGATGCCGGTTTCACAATATCCGTACAGCCGCATTTTGGTTTACTTACCGTTTGCTCACAATTAGACACGACTGCCCGAGTGGTGTTACCGTATGCCTAGAATCTCCTCGCATTACCAATAAATTCCCAACCAGCACCGTATGGATGGCTGTTAGCCTCCTGCCATTTTTTTCGTGTTACACTGAGTGGTGGCAGTAAGATGCAAAAAATGTATATACAATACCTACGTAACGGCCGCGAGCATTCTGGACAATATTCCTCAACGAATGCTCCAAAATGTCAAAATTTTTTACTTCGAATTTATATTCAGCGAGCCGAAAGTGACCCTGCGGGTATACGGACACTAAAAAAACCGGGGTAAAGTTAATTTCTACCGAATTCCGGTACTAATTTCACGACAAATTTTCCGGGTCAGCACACGGGCCAACAAAACATGAACTAACGAATTCCGATACAAATATAACATCGAACGGAAATTAAAATATGATTCTGCTCCGACGTAAACCCGAATCTACGGAAGTTAATATTTTAGTTTGCTGGGTATATCAGGGGCCATTCAAATAATACGTTATGTTCAAAGAGAAGGGGTTCAGGCGGAGTCTTGAATGATGTTACGTCGCCAATAATGAGAGGGGCGAGAACCGGCCGGAGGCAAAATGTACGTAACGTTACTAAAATATACTCTTCGGAACGAAAAGAAAATTACATTCTTCAGCATTCGATCCCTAGGGTTGTGGGCTTGTGATAAACATTCCCGAAGATCTGCTTTCCGTATTATTTGAATGGCCGCTTGCATGATTTAGATCTAAAAGTTTGGGCATCAAATTTTCATACTTCGTGCAGATCGTCGATATCGAGATAGATGATATTGAATACTAAGATATTATAATATCTCCAGTTCAGTTCCAAGATAGAGTTAATTTCCTCAACTGACTGTAATATTTGCGAGGTAGATTTCAGATAGCGGGATTACTTTCGCACTTTCTTCCAGCATCCCGTATATACATATATATCCACTCATTTCTTACACTAAACTGCGCTGCGCGGATCCCAAAATCTGGAACCTGGAACCTGAAATCTGGAATCTAGAATCTTGAATGCGGACCATTAATATAATCCTCGATGCCTTCGCTTCGCCGCTTTTCTCTTCTACCATTCGTGAAAATTGCTGCTTGTTTTTCTCGCGGTAGTTTCTACGCTCCCCGAATTATGCCTCTACCGACAGGCATATGTACCGTATACAAGCACTAAAGTTGAAATTTTTCTTTCATCCAATTTATGGAAGTAAGTAGGTATATCCTGCGGCGGATTCAACTTTACTCGGCTAGATTAAATGCGGTAAACCCACATCTCCATGTGGAGAAAACGAAAACAGAAACAAGCAAAAACACAAGATAGAATGAATCACAACGAAAAACATCAAAATATATAGGTCTTGAAATATTTACCAATCAAAAATTTGTCACGAAATTTTTCATTTTCCGGTCGGTATATCGTATGCTCACAACTCATAGGTGTACTCATACCTATAATTCCTTGTTAGGATTTGAAGGATTGGGATATTTTCGTGGATTTTTTTTAGCAGAATATTTTCAGCCCCTTACCTCTTATACCTCAGTTCTTTATACTCGTGATCATAATCTGACGAAATTGAGGTCATTCGAGCTATGCATTTTTTCTTTCCCTCTTTTCCGTCACAGCTAGTTCAACTATGTATGTACTTTACATTATGCATCGCTAATAATTGCTTGACGTCATCGTATTAACGCAATGGTCGTTATTCGTGTATCTGGTGATTATATTTATCTCGTGAAAAAATCGATTTTTTTGTTTTTCTTCTTATTTGAAACGGTATCACAACGTATACGGTACAATATTCGATCGACACCGTTTTTTGCAAATATGAATTTTGTTATTCAAAACCGCGCCCATCGCCATGCCGGTCATTCATTCCGTCACATAAAAATGTATGAGAAAAACTGACGTCATACCTACTATTGAAATATTTGCTAGAGATTTCCTCCTTTTGGGTACTCGGCCGACATTGCTTCAGAAGCACGGTGGTGGTCGCCGGTGGAAAAACAACAACGAAATGAAGGGGATGATTCGAAAACCTCCATAGAATCTGAAGGCGTTGATAAACCTCAGCAATTATTATTTTTTTGCATTTTTTTCACCGGAAACTAGAATAATGAGGCTTTCATCTGGCAGTTGGAAATCGAAGAAAGCTATTTTCCGCCGTAGAAACAGACGATCGAAAAACGAGTGAATTCAGGAACGAAGTTGAACATTGTTTCATACAACGCTTTCATACATTTCGGACAGTAAGAATTTTTCAAAAGTAATCTTCCCATCGTTCGTTTCTCCGGCTGGAACGAGATTTTTGGAATTAACGAACGACAAGTATAAGAGGCTCGTTTTTCAATTTCTCAAGAAAACGGCAATTTCCAGGATTTCTCGAAGCGTCCGCACGTCCTTCACGTCTTGAAGCTGCTGTTTTTTCAACCGCTCTATCCGCAGTACGTGCGACTTATACGATGTATGAAAATTGGAAGGTGGAAAAGTGATCTGGTTGAATTCGTCTGTACGTTGAAAGTGGATTTTTCGTGAAACCCTCGCGAGCTTTAGCGATTTCATATCATCCCCAGCAGCGGGAATACTATTCAGACAATTTTCGTTGGTCAATTTCATATCGGGGCCAGGAGTTCACATGGGTATATAGTTTCATATACATAGCACGAGACTCGAGGTCTCCAAAGAGCCTGGATACATACGTAGATGCATACAGGTTACGTGAGTAGATACAGGGGCACGTGTATGTGCTTTAGGTAGCTAATATCAGTCCTAAGTATATACCCACGGAGGGATACAAAAGGTAAATGCCAAGGCTATGCGAGTAGGGAGCCAGCTACAGTGTAGCTGAGGACGGGAGCCGATTCTCGAGACGTTCCGCGTCCTACGTCCCACGTCTCCAACGCTACTCTGTATTAAGGTGAACGAGATTATCATCCCTGGTGAAGACTTGAGTTTAATCAATTTTAACGCCACATCTTTGTCAATATACCTGATGCCGCATACCGCAGCGCGGTCCCTTAGTCCATCAGTCGTTTTCACTGCATTACAGTCTTAGAAATTTGAAGAAGGAGGGAAAATTTTCATTCTATACTTCTCGTCGACTGCAGCCGTGTATAGCCGTCGTAGGTATATGGGTGATACGATGTCACGTTAGGTGAGAAATGGATTTTTCTTCCTCATTTTTTTCCTCTTTCGTTTTTCTCGTTTTGCGTTTACCTCTTATTACCCAAATCCATCAGTTTGATGGGTGAACCTGAGGCTCGCATGTATACAGCTCGAACCTCAAACTTCTCAGTGTTTTGGGAGAGATAAGAAAGACAGTGAGAAAGATTAGTCGTTATAGATTATACCGAATATTTTCGACTGGTAGCTATCATTATTTCCATTATCTCCTTCTCCCCAACTTTATACCAAAGCTAGGTAATGGACAGACCGTAGTAAATTTTACGTGTCGAATTTATGCGTTTGAATTTGAACAGGCTTCATCATTAATCACTGCAGTAACGTATGTATGCACGTATGTATGTATGTATGCACATAGGTACACGCAATACATACTCACATGAAATTGCTCATGATTGCTCCAATCATTTCTAGTTTTCTTTATGATTCTGTTTTCTTCTTTTGTCTTTTTCCTCTCCTCGTGTTTGGTCAAGTGTACGAGGATCAACAAAGTTAAATCCACACTGTTAGTACATATAGGCGTACAATCGTTGGGCATGATTAGTTCTTCGTATTCGAAGATAATTTCTTCTAAGAGATAACAACATACATGTATATAGGTGTGTAGGTATAGAACGGCTATTAGATAGGTGTAATTTGTCGGCTCAGCCAATAGCTCCTCCATACAGGTAGTTATTTTCAATTGCATTCAAATCTTCTGTACATCATTATAAATTAGAATTGGGTATCTACAATCAAAAGTTCAGAAGCGAACTACAAACGGAAGCCGATCATATCTCACCTCTGAAGGGAACAAATTCACGCAAATAAGAATAAACTGTATCATAGACTGGAGCGAGTGTCGTATACAGTGGAACTTATGAAAAAATAATAATACACACGACACAGCAGTGAATTGAAACGAAGATTGAACGATTTTTTTTCTCCACGCAATAAAATCGTGAGATTTCAGCCGAAGCTTTTATCCGGGCGTTGAGATGTAACGTGGACGAGGCAAGTAATTTACTCCTGAAATATCTGTAGACCATATAAGGTATGTACATGCGTCACACATACATACATTTAATAGTGATAGCACTAAACATGCTTGAAGGAGCAGCTAGAGTACGTGCGTGACGTTATATGTAATTTGTAATTGAAATATTCATGTGTCGGCAACCGGACTTCTGTTCCGCATGAAGTTATAGGACTCCGTTAGCCTATATACCAGCCAAAACGTTATAAACAACCTCTATTCATGCCCAACATCAGGCTCCTCTCCGTGCTCAGTTTTAACCGTTGGCCTCGTGTACACTGCCCGGTACATAGATAGTATGCAATCTACGTGAACGTCGACTCGTTACGCGCCTCTGCTGTGCTCTAAATTACGATACAATGACCTATATATATATATAATATATATATGTATGTGTATGCACGTAGTATGGTATATAATATGTATGCATAATACATAGGTGTACTTGCTGTATTCCAATGTGGCGAGTGTTAAACCACACGCGGTTTATTATACCGTATGCGCCATATAGAAATTGTATTTACAATCTACACACTGTCAACACATCGTGGTACCTACTACTAATTTTTTTCATTTATTTTGCGGCCTGTTGATTTTTCGATTCATTCGCAAGTTCGATTCTGACGATACTGAGGCTTTTCCAAGTTTCACATTTTTCGTGAGAGCATATCTGTTTTGAAAAATTAGCCAGGTAGGTAGGTATACTCTCTATGACTTCAGACGTATCCGAATCTGTGAAATCTTATTGAAACGAAAAGAACGAAGGAGAAAGATAACGGATACGAGAAAATTTGTTGGCAATCCAATTTCCGGTAATGGAAAACATAATTTTTCTTTCGGTCACCCCTACGTCATCACGTGACATCGTGGTGATGAAAAAAGAAAGAAACCTATCATCTTGGACGATAAATTGACCAATTTTGATTTCGGTACAATACACTCCAAACGCATGTGACAGACGAAGACGTTCGTAGTTCCTACCCACCCTATACGTAATGACGAAGCTGGTTATAGATCGAACATCTATTCCAGAGATCAGCTTTGTCCCGCAGGATTCTGTACGTATGACCTTATCTCACCGGATTCACGTCCCGACGCAAGTGTCATTGTATTGGTTGTATATGTATACAACCGATACGATATAACACCGCATGTGTTATACCGGACACTCATTGGCTGATGTGTATATACATACACGGAACAGAAGCGTAGCGTTAGGTGTACATGACATAATGGTCGATGGTTATAATGAAAACTCTATAACATAGGTAAATAGTAGGTACCTTTCGGTATTTACCTATCCGGGTATAGTGGACATTGCATTTTGTATAGGTACGCAAATTGCGAGTATTTAGATAAACCCGTTTCAATCACGTATCCAAGGTACTACGTACTCGGTCGTGGATACGACGAAGCGCCAATTAATCTGAAAGTTACGTGTGAGTATACCTCACATCATATACTTGATAAATTATCATAGACTTCTCGACGTATGGAAAATTTGCAAAGTAAAAAGAAAAGAAAGGGCAGAAAAGACGTGGCATTCGAACTACCGCGGAGAACGACATTTTCTCGCGAGACTGAAGAACGTTAACGCAATGAAATGACGAAAACAGTATTTTTAGAGAATAAATATTGACGAAAATTATCAATTTTTATCCACCATTTCGGTAACACCCGACGCCCGGTCGGAAAAAAGAAGATACTTCGCTGAAATTCGTCTTTTGAATATGCATTTATCGTGACTTTGTCGCGTTCACATTGTGAACTCCAGCCTGATCTCTGTCCATGTGGGATGCACATACCATCCGTCCTATCCCTGGCAATCGTCTTGTATTCATCCTTTTTCACCACTTTCAATTTTGTCGCGTTCATCATCAATTTTGTAATACAGCCTATACTATATTCTACACCTGTAATAGGTACAGTATGTCTAGGTCTCGGAGGTTCGGTTTGCGGACGCAAAGAACTTTCCTCCCATAATGTTGCAGAAGAGGCGACGCGACGATGTGTAGAGAATTCAGGGACGCAGTCAGGCGAGAGCGTGACATGGGAGAGAGATTATTTAGGTACGAGGTAGCTGTAGTTATAGGTATGTACACCTACCTATCTACCTCCGAGCCTTCAAGGCACCCTACGGTATAGAATCTTGTTTCTATGCAGGACCGACTGAATATATTACGTACATACCTACACCCAACCTACGTACGTACGTACATATGTACACGTATGTATGTACATGTATACGTATAGCATGTACTTGCATGTAGATTGGAGGGCAAATGAATATTCTAGCACCTGTGAAGAAATTCTTCAACAGAAACTCCTGACCCCTGTTGAGGTACCCCGTTTATATCGTAGATCATTTAGACGTTCTAATATCATCCGGACTGCAAATAGAATTTCTAATTGAAACTGATAATTGAAAAAGTTCTAACGGAAAACGATGAAGGTGTAAGATATACCTACCTACGTGCCGTCAGTGAATCTTCATAATTTACGTTATTCCAAAACGTTACGTGTGTGGACACTACCTCTCCAAAATTGCGCGACATCAATTTTATCTGAGTAGGTATGCAAAGTCAGACTTGACATTTGTTTCTGAATGATCATCTACAACGCTTCGGATTCTCATCAAAGTCATTTTCGTTCGATACAGAAATTCAGGAGGAAAAAATCATTCACTTGATTATTGATGAAACAAGAAGAGGCATAGAAAGATGTTAAGGAAAAACGATGTATTTCTAAACCCATTTTCGGAGGTAGTGTAGGTACTACTTCCTATACAGCTAGGTAGAGTTTTTATAGCTAGCGGAGTGATTGAATTATATACATAGAATAGAAGAATATAAAGATGTAGATGTATACGTACGGTAGCTATTTGTTATACAGCTAACCAACTGTCAATTATATCAAATTGAACCACTCATGTATATTTATTGCTAGATGATCAAAATTGCTGAGCGAATCTGTGAGGCTTTTCGCCTACTGGAATGGAACAGGTAATTTATTTCTGAGTTAGGTATATCGTCGGTCATAAAGAGCTCGACGAAATTCGGAACGAAAACTCTTCTTCTGTCGTTTCATTGTTTATTTTTTTTGTTTTTGTTCTGCTTTTCTTCCTGGTTCCTTATCTCTTCATTTTCTTCGACCATTTCTTATATAACGGACAGTTCACCGCAGATGGCTACTGTGGTATACTCATACCAACGAGAGAAGGAGAGAAAAAGAGTCATGGGATGTCGGGCGAATTGATATCCCAGTTTTTGTTATCCGGCGTAAATCAGGCGGCAAAGAGTTGGTTAATTGAAACAGTAGGTAGGAACCTACTACGTGGTTTTCTTCTACCTCTCCAAGATCAAGTCAGTTTTTCAGATCTTCGTGTTAACCGGCTGCCTGTTGTAATTCCTAACTACAAGAAAAGATGCGGATATACCTACATATCATAGAGACTAGTCAAAGTCTATCGTTTATTTGAATTTTCAGGCACGCTGAAACCCTGATCTAAGTATTCTTAGAGCCATCTCGATAATCGGTATTCATTTTACGTGAAAAAATATAAAACTATTTTTCAACGATCTATAGCGACTTCCCATCCTTGTACTCACAGATTCGATGTTCTTGATCAGGAAATTTTAAAAACGCGATGTCGTATGATCTAAAACATCATGGGGGGGGGGGGGAATAGAAGATGTTATCCTTTTTCAAAGGACCAAACACAACGCCTTATAGCAGCATCTTAGAGCAAGGAGGTAGACAAAGGTTTCCAGCACACGGAATGCAGATCAATACTAGCCCGTTCATTCTCTCCCACTCTTACTCTTTACTTTAACCTCTTCTCCTGACTCTCGTGTCCCCCGTTTCCCAGTTTCCCAGTTTCCACAGCTCTCCTGCAATCGAAAATTCCCTCTTTGCCTCTTTCTTGTAGAATCCTTGGTTGGACTTTGATTTGCCTTGCCAATCGTTCATATTTCACGTATGTACGTGTACCTCTTCTCATTGTTGTCGCGAGTTAATTGTTTCTCTTAACGAAGGTAATCGCTTCCTTTGATCACGGTTAAAAGCTGTTCTACGTATAATAGGTATGTTACATACAACATAGTAGACTTCATGATGGGCGAAATTTGACGACTTATTAATTTAAATTATACGTTGAACCGAATTTACTTTCACATTGTATCGAACTGATTGCTCCCGTTCCGTCTGAACGATGGCTATAACCAACAATGCGTGAAATTATTCTCTTTGGAATAACCTGCGCCTAACAGCTCCCTGCGTATAAAAAGTCTTTTCGTATTTCTCTTAACTCGATTATGCATGAAAATCCAACAAGACAAACGTAAGGCGTCGTGCTTTTGTAGACGGATATCTTTTCTTCCCCTAAAAAATCGTAAATAATTTCTTCCCACCTACGTACTAGATTCCAGAAGATAAAATCTGCAATGAGAGTTTGAAAATTGTCTTTATGTCAAACAATTCGTTGCGAAAATCGTTGAAATCGGTTTAGTCGGTCGTCTTTATCGCACTACCGATCGCAGCCATGATACAAAAATACAGACACGCGAACACAAGGTTGCATGGGGATATGAATATGCGGATGAATTTTCTGACAACTATCTTTTGCAAGGTTTCGGCTTTGATCCATTTTTCGCCATGTTTAGGTTGATATTATTTTTCGCTACTTTGTTTCGTCAACGTCACATGTATGGTATAAGCTTTGGTCTCGTGAGTAAATTCGTATCGATCTTTAAGGTCACGGTGAAAATGACACGTTGATCGAGTGCCCCTCGGCAATTCGAGTGTCCATCGAAGTCTCGATAACGGATAACGCGAAGGGACAGCTAAGGGAATTGGATGAGTTATATGAGAGAAATCTTCTCGATCGTTGTATAAGAATGGAAGATCTTGCCACAGCATCGCAGGTGGTTTTCGTCAAATTTTTATTCGACGGGTATATCATAAGCAATATGCATATCAACTCACGACCCAATTAAGAAGCCGAAAAGTTGACTCCAAATTTCATTTTTTAGGAAAAATAGAAAAAACAAACCGATCAAAAAGACATTTAACTATTATAGGTCACGCGAATTTATGAAACAAGAAACTATCGTCATTATTATTATTATTGTTATTATTTTACCAATTGATATATTTTGAAAGTCCGAGGCAGGTGGCACCCGGAGCAAGATAATCGGAGGGACGTCAATCATGCTCATGGTCCACTGCGTGTGTAGGAATTATGAATGATCCGGATAGCATGTCATCCAGCCTGTTTTGGACTGTTTTTTAGTCGACTTTCTTTTTCTTCTTCTGGTTTTTTTTTCTCTCCAGCCAAGCAGGTTTCCAAATACGATTTCATTTCGAACGGGGTTTCCACAGGGTTTGGTCTAGATGTCTAATCTGAATTCATAACGACAACAAAGAATAAGAATTTCAGATAAAAACGAAGAAACTATACGGAGAGCGAAAAATAACACTGGATATATGTTGATTACAAATTACACACAGCGAATTCAATCTACTCCGATTTCGAAAAAAATTTAGAAGAATTTAGAATTCGGGAACTCGAAAACCATTCGATTATGGAAGTTCTTGATTCACAATTCCTTATTCGTGTTTTTGTTCTCTGTCGATAGACTGCGACAGCATTTCAGAGGTAATGAAGGAGGTCCAAGAGAACATTATACAATTGGCTGTTGGTCGAATTTGGTATTGCAGGTAACCGCGCATTCAATTATGTGCCGCATAAAAAAAGATGTATGTTTATATGTATATACTAGGGTGTTTCAAAAAGAAAGAATTTTGGATTTTCCAGCGGGCCATACCTGAAATAGTTAGTTTAGATAGAACAAAATTTCTGTCAAGAGCATTTTGGGTTGAGAGAATGATCGGGCTCATTTGATTTTCCATTTTTTCCATTTTTATCGATTTCATGATGGATAATTGTTAGTAAACAAATGTTTGAACATGACTTTACTCAAGATTCTATTCAATTTTTAAAGTGATATCCATAACGCGAACGGTTTATTTACTTGATAATAAACAATAGTTTTTAGAGATAGTGGAATAATGAAGAAAAAATTCATTTGGCACCCAAATTAAACATGAAATAGAATGATGAAATTCAAAAAATATCTTTTAAATGACGCAATCTCACATTCTGACAGCTGTGAGCAAGAAAAAAGATGTTGCCAATGATTATCCGTCTTAAATTCGATAAAGACGAAAAAATCAAAAATCCGATGAGCCCGTTCTTCCACTCAACCTAAAATGCTCATGTTTTGACAGAAATTTGTATTTTACCTAAACTTTCCAGGTGTGGCCCGTAAGAAAAACGATTTGAAGACAATTTTAAACACCCTAATATATACATATTTCATTAAAAACTGGTTTAATTCATATACCTATAATATAAAATAGGATTCTCTTATTAATTTTAAACTAGGAACGTTTTCAAGCCATTAACTAGGTGCGAATAACGGTGTACTCGGGGTATAGAGAGTAAGTTACGAACCTACGATCCTCGTTCCACTTCGGCATACAACTACTAGGTAATATCATCGTCGATAATAATTAGTACAACGAAGCCGTAGGAAGTCTCGCACCCTTGCAGAGCTGAAAGCCAGGATATTGGATATCCTTTGACGGTTATATGGTTCGAAAAGTCACGATCAAACCCGAGGTTGAAAAAGATCTATAGATATACCTTGTTAAATAATGAAAGAGAAAGTGAAAAAATGACTATACAATTGTGGATTATCAAACAGTAGACTCACGTTGAGTTCAAAAATACAATTACTAATTGTAAAATTATTTGGAATCCATGAAAACGCAAGAATTCATTCGATTTATATTATATTATACATTTCAACTTTACAATTTACGTGAATCATATTTTTCGTATCGATTTCCTTCTCCGCATGAGTTTAATTCATCTTTCTATTCCCTGGGCGATTTCGCTGACCATTATTAAAAGCGATGACTGATTGATAATTATTTTTAAAAAGCCCCAGAAATTTCCTCCGACATATATAATGAATGAAGGAATTGGAAGGTGAAAAAATTGCCGTTCATGTACCACATTTATCATAATTTATTCTCCTCTTTTATGCTCCGAAGAAAATTTCAGCCATTAAAGTACTTCAACCGATACAAGCTCTTCACGCGGATGATGAGATGACTTTATACGATATAAGGTATACCTCCTATTCCCTTTTACCGAAAGCTCTGTTAACCGCGAGTAATTAGAAAACTTCTTTGCAAAAGCTTCTAACCAACGGAAATTTCTTACCCCCTTGAGAATACGAGAGAGTAATCGCTCACAGGTAGCTACAAGTCCATGGGAAAAACTTCCGCTAACCCAAAATCGGATTTCAAGTATTTCACACCGAGAGGAGTATATGACATAAGACTGTTTGATAGCAATTCATTTTTATCCGGATTTTTTCTCTACTCGTTTCATTTTTTCTTTGCAAACGCACGACTACTAATTCTCTTTTCCAAATCACGTGTTCCTCTTGCTTTTTGTAATTCTCATGATCCATCAATCTCATCAGCAGATATAGGTATAATATTAAACGTGAAGCTTATTAGAATGAAAGATAGAGTAAAATCGAAAATTTAGTATCGTGTTACAGGAATATGCTTTCATCGACAAAATTTCATCCGATATTGAATATTTTCGATGATTTTCTTGCGTTCATTTTCCAAATTTCAGCCCCATCTAATTCCAGATGCCAGTTTCTAATAATACTGTAGCGTCCATCCAGGAATACATGAATCTTACCATAAATACGTATCATATACAATCATACCGTTTACATATAATATATTTATATATTTACGCGACTTCACCGTGAGCCCACACGTATGTATATTCCTATCCCTTATTTGTTTTAATATACTCGCGCGCATCCAACTTCATTGCGCACGGCCGTACGCGGACGCAACATTCAATTGTTTTTCATAATTTCTCTGTTTAATTCAATTTCCAATCAATAGATGGTCACCCAATTTTACAATTCTCTTTAATAGAAAAGATCCATTATAATTTTCATAAGGAGTAGATTCTTAAACAAGGTACGCTCATACGCCTAAAATTATTGGGGTAAAGGGATCGCGGATTGTATGTTGGTATGTACCTCGGTCTTTCTGCCTGTCCTGTACTCCAATCAAATTCTAATTTGGCCGCTTTTCTCTATTTCTTCAGAGAGATTATCCGGCATCGCGGATCGAGCTTCGGCTTTTCTGCCTGTCTGTCTTTCCGAAATTATAAACACAGAGTCAAAAAACCCCTTTGCTCATTTAAAGTATTAATTATACCCGATATTCAGCATCGCGGATTGAGCTTCGGCCCTTCTGCCTGTCCGGGATATCCTTGCATCTTCTTAAAATCAGTAAGGGGTGTATGCTCGCCATATCTTAAACCACACTCACCCAAACACAGTTAGCATTACTAGATTAATTATGAACAACCTCGTTCCATTGATCCCTGATCTATGTCAAAACCCATCCCCATTTCCTTGCTGAACATTTGAATAAACGTATAATTTATGAATTTTTAATTCACGATAAGAAGTAAATTATTGTAGATATCATCCTTCTTTCTCAAATTTATTAATTTGAAATCCGCATCCAGTTGCTTTATTCCGCTTTGTTCGATTCCTTTTCATTCAACTGAGAGAATTCCTTCACACCCTGAAAATCAAGAATTTCGTGTCGTTGTGATCAACCTTGCAGCACGAGCTGCTGGCGCCCAACATCTACCCCTGTCTGTCCGAAAGTAGCGTTCCGCTACAATACAAACCCAATTTAGAATTTAGTCTAGACAAAGGCGTTACTGTAATATGTATCACGTACCCACGTATATAGGTATGTACTGAGGTAACTCTCACTTTTCGAAATTGATTGGTTGTCGGTTTTGTTTTGTTTGTAATTGTATTCCTTTTCCCAAGCGAGCAATTTTTCACAACAACAATAAAATGGTCGATGTTTGTACGAAGATTCTCTCTATTTTTGTTACAGTAAGATTACACGACAGTATTCAAGAAGAAAACTTCCACTACTTGGTCTTCGACTTGTAAGTAATAACAAAATATTCAATTATATCGCCGCATCACTATTTCAGAAACTAAATGAAATTTCGTTTCACGGCGACCCAATTCTTTGGTCCCCTGCATCTTCATGCGTACCACGTTTTCTCAATTTTTTCTTCGAGAATCACGTTTTATCGGTCTGCGGAAAATCAAGGCTTGAAAATAACTCGCAATGGAATATTTTCTCTATTCTTGTTACTCCATTTTCGCTATTTCTTTTTCTTTCTTTTCTCGTTCACTTCGCCTGGTCGGTGAATCCAGAGTCTTCAATTAGAACGTTAATTACTGATTTCTCGTGAAAAAGCGAAAAAATTCAGAAGGAACGAACATGACAAACAAAAGGAAAATGACGTCTTGAGAGCTGCATGAATTGTATTTTTCGATACTAGTATCCTATGCCAGCAAGAAGTGGGTAGAGGGAGCATGCTGGATCGAAGAATGGAAAAATGTCTAGAGTGAAAGTATACATATATATGTACATACACGCAGGTTCTAAATTCTGAAGTAATTCATTTTATTATACTTGTTTTGCTTCATTTCTTCTACTCTTTGTCCGTCGACGTAATTAAATTTGTGGGTACAGTTTTTCTTTGCGCGATATAAAGAGCCCGTCATTACAGCATGAGACTAATTTTCGAAATCAAACCTATATCGTGAAGTAGGTATAATGCACGTCGTAAGATATTTCGAGGCTCAACGATCCAGGCGTAGGTATTAGCTACCAGATATAGCTGCTGGATCATCTATACCCACCTATATCGCGTCCCGCCGAGCACTCTATCGACTTACCTCATGATTTCGTTATTGTTCGAAAGGATCGTGAGTTTTATTATTTGTTCGCGTTCACGCATCGTTGACCAATTCTTCACTCGATTCTTTTCAAAGATTTCTCAATCCCTTTTCTTTTTTCAACAGCAGGAGCCGCGGCCAATCAACAAACCATTCTTCATCCACGTTATGCTTTATACTATACGTACACACATACATACGTGTACATACATTACAGCCGCTAAATAATACAAAAAGAAAGAAAAACTGTTAATAGTAGATCAGCTAATCTGAAAGGAAACTATTGAGGAATTGTTATATTATTGCGGCAGAAATCACTGTACGAGCTGTCTGTAAAATTTGTTCAAAATTCAACCCCCTATTGATTGTATAAAATAGTGAAAAGAATTTGTCGTCTCAGTAATCAATTTGAAAAAAATTAAATAATGAAAATTCGTCTTCCATTTCTCGCTTGTATTAACTTCATGAAAATTCTAGATTATAAATATTTCAGAGTGACCGGTGGGGAATTATTCGAAGATATAGTTGCACGAGAATTCTACAGTGAGGCTGACGCCTCTCATTGTATTCAACAGATTTTGGAAAGCGTTCATCATTGTCATCACAATGGAGTAGTTCACAGAGATCTCAAGGTATATTTTAAATGAGGATGTGTTTTATTTTTTTCCATCCCAGGACGATGCGCTCCTTCAGGATATTGTCATTTTTGCTATTTGTATAGCTTGTGATCAGAATCGAAATATATGGCATTCGCGGTGGACCTAGGTGTCTAAAAATTTCTCTGAGGATATCAGAACTCGCGAACAATTTTAGAATTTCTCCAGGTGTATCGGCAATGTCATTTTCAATTTCTAATGGGCCACCAAAATATCGCCGTGGGTGCAGTTTTGACTTTTTGCTCGGTGTTATCTTTCTCCCCGAATATATTCAACGCGGATACAAATTTTTAATCTACTTCACGATAAGAAAATATAGGATTTTCCGATTGGAACGAAGAGAAATATTCACAAAAATTTGTTGACTATGGTTGAAAAGATTTTCGGAAATTCGGAAACTCTTCTGAGATTTTGTCTTCCGAAATTTTCGATTGAAGACGATTGTTACTTGTACGTTCTGAACATAAAACCAGAAGAATGATATCGCTCTTAAAATTTTCAGCCAGAAAATTTATTACTTGCGAGTAAAGCAAAAGGGGCTGCCGTAAAACTAGCCGATTTTGGACTAGCTATCGAAGTACAGGGTGAACAGCAAGCATGGTTTGGTGAGTTATTATACCACCATACAAGGTATAGTATTATGCATAATTCAAGTTCCCACTTATCGAGATATCGATGTTGAATACAGTACGCGAACCCCCGCGTGGCTGCTTGAATATTCAAAAGTCTATAATTTCTAATTTTCCGAGTCATCGGCTATGCGATCGTAGATATAATCCAACAGGAAATGCAATCCTCTCATCATACCACGAGGTCAACTAGCGCTTAATTTCAGCATATCGAATGGCAAACTATAAACAAAAATGAATATAAGATATGAATAATGAACCATACTTCTCAATTCAGCGATATTAAATATGCAACAATTACTGTCGTACCTCGGTAACAATGAACCGACGGGTATATTAAAATGGATATAAATTTCAAGGATTCGCTGGTACGCCCGGTTATCTGAGCCCAGAAGTTCTGAAAAAGGAGCCGTATGGAAAACCGGTAGACATTTGGGCATGCGGTGTTATTTTATACATCCTCCTGGTCGGTTATCCGCCCTTCTGGGACGAGGATCAACATCGGTTATACGCACAGATCAAAGCTGGTGCATATGACGTAAGTTTGTACCCCACGAGCGTGAATTATATTAGGTTTATTCTCAGATTTTCTCGTTATCATCCAAGCGCTTCAGGTATTAACGAGCGGGCAACCAATTTCAGAGCCTTTAAATTAATTATTAATCAAATTTTATCCTCGGTAAGTGCTCAACCCCCGCAAACATTACGCAATGCTCAATTATTCACGCTGAATCGGGTAAAAATGAGAATGAAAATTTTAGCAAATTGAATCGAGGTCGAAGAATTTTTGCTCGGTGTAGAAAATCAACTAATCCGTGCTTCAGCACCACAGATAATGAATTTTTCAACCCTGACTTTCTTTCTGACCATTTATCTTGACACGACGCCTAGCTTTTTCTCTCTTCTCATTTCTCAGTACCCCAGCCCAGAGTGGGACACTGTTACACCCGAAGCAAAGAATTTGATCAACCAGATGCTAACGGTTAACCCAAGCAAGAGAATCACAGCTAGTGAAGCATTGAAGCACCCATGGATCTGCGTACGTATCTTCCGCCAAAATTCGTGGCCCAAGTTCATGATTAAATTCGACTTTTCCTTTCCGGATCTATGCACGATTTGACTGAATATTAATCTCCGTTCATTTGTTATGTTCTATGCAGCAACGCGAGCGTGTGGCATCCATCGTACACAGACAAGAGACTGTCGATTGCTTGAAGAAATTCAACGCAAGGCGCAAGTTGAAGGTAAGAATCGTAAAGTAACGGTATATCTACATTAAAAATAGGAACAAAAGTCCGGAAACAGAGGGAATGTGCACAAAAATGATTCACTCATGACCTGAACATTGCAGCGAATCATAAAAGAAAGCAGAAAAAAGGGGGAAAAAAAGAAAAAAATCCAGTAACTGAATCGAAGCATGAAGTTTTTTCATTGATTCGAAGAAAATGTTGATTGAATTTAATTAAATGAAATTAAGATTGAATTCAAATCGTTGGGAAAGTGGAAATGTTCGGAGAGTTTAAATTCCAAATTCAATAATCTGGTGGCCATAAGATCGCAGATTGTGTATAGTGGTAATAATTTGAAGTAGTACCTATTTGTACAGTTTGAATATGTACATATGCCTATATTCTCACATTGTGCGACGGCGAGTGTAACCGTCGAGACCATTGGACGAGGAGCGCCGAGATCGGCATTAGTTCTCTCCTGTGTGCACCACGATGATAATATACTCGTACCAAGCAGAGAGGCACCAGTTAGTTGAGTTCGGATTGTTGAGCCGATGTGACATGACTTGTAGTACAAGGCAGAGTAAAAATCGGAGAAGTTTCCTTGTTCCCATAGAAGCTGTGTTTTATTTGTTGGTAGGATTAAAAATGCGAGCTTTAAAAGCAAGATTTTTGTTATGCAGACAAGAAGCTACCGAGGCTTCCATCCCCGAGGTGCGAATCCAGAATTTTGAAAGACCTTTTTTTTGTCAGTCAATTTTTTATACCAGGAGGGGTCGATGAGAGCGCACAAAAGAAAAATACTCACAGACAAGATTCAAAAAAATGTGCTATCCAAACTTCGGATATATTCAGATACTCAAATCATTCTCACTTTTGAACTTTTGACAACATTTCTCAAATGGGAAATTCTCCATACCGAGCGTGAAAATGTCGACACAATTATAAATAATTCGAGCACATTGTCTCTTCTCCTCTGATGCAGGCTGAATCAAACCTGTTCTTTTTCGAATTTATTGAATCTTTTTACAGTCTTTTCGCACGATTGTGGGATCGAATTTCGTCTATTTTTCCCTCGAATGAATTCAGGATTTGAAAGTCGTCTATCGATATACAGATCGTGGACGAGAATTTACTCACGGATTACAGTTATCAACAATTTCAGTCTAATTTTTGAGCTTTTCGTTTCCCCTAGTTCATAATAATTATCGATACGGCCAATACCTCATTTCTCCGTACACCTTTGAACCAAAATTAGTTTTCTTAATTTTTCTCGTAAAAAAAAGCTAATAGTTTTGTTGCGTGTGCGCGTGTGTTGACAGGGCGCCATCTTGACAACGATGTTGGCCACAAGGAACTTTTCCAGTAAGTATGATGCACAGGGTGAGTACCTCCGGCCAACTTCAAAGTTTCTTCACGAACCCCAAGGACGTAGCCAAAGTCAATCATCCTCATATCTATACCAATATCATTGTATCCCCGTAAACTATTATCAACATATGACGGAGTATATATCGCTGTTTAATAATTCAGTCCCCATTGTATACTCATAGATACAGGTATTGCAGTAGAAGAAGGAAATTATTGTCAGCATCCCCCGTCCCCCAAAAACCGGGTGAGGCTGAAGTTTATAATAATTACGTTAACCGAACAAAAACTGCGTGGAAAAGAAAGAGGGAGCGATAGAGACAAAGAAAGAGAAAAATCATGATTTTTGTTCATCGATATATAAATTCAAATTTCAGCCTATACTATTTCTCGTGATTTTGTTCCGTTAACGTTGAATAATGCAGAGAATAAACTTCAGCACAGAAAAACCGCGACCCTGGTTACATTCTACTTCTTTTTTTTCCTCCACCTACCCAACACATAATAATTATATTACCATGCACAAAGAAATGTTATATTATAATAAATTATAGTTCCTATATATATATATAGATACATGCACATTTTCTTCAGTGATATGCATACACGTCTAGGTATATTGTATCGTATATGTATACCACATGGGTTTACTGATCGATATTCCATTATGATTTTTTCGCAATTATTCTTTGGTTTCATTTTATCAACCCTTACGAATACGTTTGTTCGAAGAACGTGCAGCGTAATTACCATACCTGTGTGATATAATGCAGGTTGAAGTGTCAAGGTTGTGTGGGTACCTATACCTAATGTATACGTAGGTCTACTGTAATGTATTCTACTAGATGTAATATAAATATGTATAATGTAGGTTTAAAAGTGGAAACAAGAAATAGATAAAAGAAAACTGATCCATCATATACATAGAGTAAGAAAAAGAGTAAAAACGTAAGAAAGGAAAAGGAACGCATATCAAGCACGCACTCGCACAATTATAAAATCCTGTAGTTACTTTCTACACGCACGAAAAATAGTAATATATAGTATAATATATATAGATGGAGCCGACTACAAGTTTTGAGAATCATATTTTTAGGAAACAATCATTTCGCTCGCCGAGTGCAAAGAAATTAGACGCATAATTGCGAATAAACTTCGAGACGGATTTTGGACAAAATGATTTTCATTCTTCAATATGAATCGATCGTATATTGGATTACATTGGTACACATTTTTTACGCGGAGAGGGAATCATAGTTTGGGCGCATCGCAGAGGTCGCAATGATCCGAATGAAATATTCGTAATTGATTTATCATATTTATCATTAATTATTACTCAGTCGCGTATACGTCTAGGCATATGCAGTAAAATATCAAAAATTCATAATATCAAGGCGGACGGAAATGAAAAGTAATTCGAATGCAGCTGCTGGGGCGTATTCAGTGATTGAAAACTCGTGCAGTTAATCGAATAGCTGCAGTATGTAGCCGTAAATTATTTGTCGTATATTATAAATGCGCTGGTGAGATTGTCCGGAATTTTATTCGCATATTCGATTGAACTAAATCGAACGCGACGTGAAAATTACAAATACATATACCACCAATGTATGTTAGATGTTCTGTTTAATTAACGATGTTGAGATATTCTTTTTATCCTATATTTTACTTTTTTCCCCTCTCTCTATCTCTCTTTTGGCCCTCTACCAACTGCCGGTGACGTGATTTTCTATGCCTAGAGCTACACTCGATCGATAATAATAATCATAATATAACTAAAAATCATACACATACAACAAATTTTAGAATTTAATCAGTAATTTAACATTTTTGTTAAGAACTGCACAGGCAATTTCCGCACATCAGCGCTTCCATGCGACAGATGTATCTATATCATAGGTATAGGTAGCACACAAGTGAAAAATATCTTGTTCAGTGTACGACTAGATTCCAATTGGCGTGACTGAAAATCGGTTGATATTACATGATACTATAGTTACACCAATTGAAAATTAGTTGTATCAATTGAAGGTTCAGTCGCGACTATACGAAAGCATATTTCGTAAATCCAACAGTATTTTTTTCTCAGTGTACAATTAGAACACGGAGCGATCCCGTAATTGTTTGATTGGGAGCGTACAGGTACAATACTCGTACTAATATCATGTTTAAATTGAGGGAAAAACTTTTACCTCGTACGTGAAACTCGATAAACTATACCGATGACGAAGAATATGGAAAAATCTATAGAATGTTTGATATCAGTGGCTATCTCGGAGCAGTATTTGGAACTCGAAAATCACTAATTGGTTGGAAAGAATCGAATAATTTTGGAATTGAAAAAATCACGGAGTTTAATGTCAAAATGGTGCCCAAGCGCGAAGTTAGAAATTTTGAGTAAATTAACCGGACTTTGAACAAATAATTCAGTTTTTTCATACACAATTTCGTCAAAATTGAAACCAAATTTTCACCGCAGCATTCAATTTTCATAACGATCTTACATTTTTTCTCATTGGTTACGGGTACTACGTGGTACTCACTACCTTGAAGTTCGATATTATTCGGAAAACATTGTGCTCGATCGCTTTGTTACATTTTTTTATTTCCCATTTTTCTTTCATTCCATTTTTATTTCATTCTTCTCGTCTCCTGAGCCGTCAAAAGTTGACGGTTCAGAAGAGTACCGCGTCCGTGCCTTTTAGTTGCCTCATTGTTATATGTGTACGTGTAGGTAGGGTTTTTGTCGACGATCGGTTAAATAAGACAAGAACGAAAACAAAAATCTTCAAGAAAATAAACGAACGCTCTTAGTAAGCTCGTTAATAGTGTTATTATTACAGAACACGTCTATTGTGGTATACATCTCACTTCGGGGAACCATTATACTCATTGTTAGTAGACACCCATAAGTTAATAATATGACCTTTTAGGTTACGAGATGAAATAGGCGTTCCCTCTTAGTTTGTGTATGTTGATATGTATGTATATACTTGGCACCACACACATATCAACGTTTCGAAAGACAGTAGATACATCATAGTTATATTCTTGAATAATAATAAATACCGAGAGAATATTACAAATCGTACAGATACGCATGTACCTGACGTACGGTCTAAATACAGGTTGTACGTGTGTATCGAATCGTCGGATGTCGTATACCGATTGCAGTCAAAAAGAAGGAAGAGGGGGCTACTATGCGATTTAGATATATGTATTTTCTATTTTCCAATCTCGCAGAGAGAAATAATCAAATTATGACAAATATTGTCTAATTTAGTGACTCGTGTGACTCGTATAGGTATCATTACACCTCGCGTTCGGATTTACTCCGGATTTGAGCAAAGGGTGTATTGTACCTAGTACATACGCATGCATAGGTACAGCCAGATGGATACCTACATGGATACACAGCCGCTTACACCCAACGCGAATTAAACCGGAACAAATATCGCGCACTCAATTACAATCCTGCAGCAGCGGACGAAAGGGCGAAAACAACTAAAGTTGTAAATCAGAAACTAGGGGGAGGGGGCACAGAGAATCTATTGGATACGTTACGTTACTGCCGTTGCTGCTCGGAGAGAAGAGGCTCATCTGTTCCACCGTTAGAGAAACTATGTAACAATGAACTTTTGCAAAGCCAAGCCGAGCCAAGCCACCCACGTAAAGCTACAAACAAGGATTCAAAGGCCAGACTTTAATTTATTTCATCAAATGACATTTAGACTCCAACTTTTTGACTATGTACGGGCAGAAAGCGGTTGAGGTTATTTCCGTTGTAGAGGAGTTCATTGTTATTCTTAAAATGTTATTTTATTTCAATTTTTTGTATATGAATTTTATCTGAATACGAAACTGCAGCATAGTTAACGACTTGACGAGGTGAATTCATTATTCAATTAATGAAAATCCGGGTCGACGAATTGTAATTTTTGTTCGTTAATAATTATATTTTCGACAGAAAATTGAATTTGGGCCATACACATACTATAGTATGACAATAGAAGAGAATGAGAAAATAATTTGATTAGTTATTCTCTTCGAAAATCCTTGTTACTTGACACTTCGAACAAAGTTCTACGTATGTAGGGATTTTTGGCAGATGATTTTTAATTACGTGATATAATAATTCTTTGGTGCATAATGTGTGGTGGACTTAGGTGATTCCCCAAATATACATGAAATTGTGTGTATAACATTTGAAAACAGGTTGAAGTGAAGTGGGCCGGAGGTATATATCCTTCGTTCAAAGAAAAGAAATGATAATAATGATTAACCCTTAATAATATTAATAAACTATCAAATAATTTAGAGCACATAGGTATATACATGCATACCGACAATGATTACAAATGCCAACATATCGAGCACACAAAATACAGACAGAAATATGTCATTGACAGAAAAACAAAACAACAAATCAGAAAAATATCAATGGTTATGTATAGTATAATAAACGGATTTCAGACTGATATAATGATTGAACGATTGTGCATTACCTTTATCGGTGAAATTTTTGTTCAAATCTATAAATCGAGAAATTCTAAAATAACGAAAACTTCATGAATTCAGCACAATAGGTATATATGAACGAGAATATAATTGGAATAAAATTGATTCATTCAGTTTGAAATTGGTTATATTATTATATGTGATCATGTTGATATAATTACGCGCACATCACGCTCGATCATAGAATTATACTATACAGATTTCATCTATCTCAAAGCATGTTTGTTCATTCAGTTCTTCACGATCGTGATCCATGCCATAGATCCTATAGAATAGATTTGTCTTTCATTATTAGTAGGTATAGTACATACCTGTGAAAACACGATAAGTAAAAGTGACGGAAGTATCATTTCGTTTTTTTTTCACGTCTACAAAATCCGAGAAAGTTAACTTTTCGTGTCACATATTACATATCGTATCATTGGGGTTTCATTTTTATCCTACAATGCAGAAATAACGAGATAAAGGGAGGATTTCTTACTATCGTAGTCACAGATCCGATCTCGGTGTTGACGAAAGAAAAAAAAAAAAACTCATGGAAACTATTTGGAAATAAATTTTCATTCATAATTTTGTTTATAATTCTGTTTTCCTTCGTTTCAAGACCCAGATAAAATCTTTTTCACACGTCTTTTCCATATGATTATTATAATTCAGTTTAGTATCTGCGTGAAAATGGATGTGGAGGTTTGAATTCTTATCACGGTATGTGTAGCATTAGCATATTACGGTTTCGCTATTGCGATGATATAAAATAAATCGGTAGCAATAGTATTTTTGTATCCGGTTTTCACTCGTTTTCTATTTTTTGCCCAGTTTTTTTCTATTCAATTTTCTCTTTCTCTTTAATTTCGATGCAATCAAGCAAAGCGACGCAAATTCCTCGATTTGCTAGAGATCACGTCAGTTCACACCCTGCAAACGTAGTAGCTAGATATCTAGGTATCATTATTTAGCAAATTTTAGCTACATATTCTCGTACCTATACATAATAATAATAAGGTTTCACCGTAGATACTGACTGCACTAATAGTGAAAATGTTTAAAATTGCATTGTCTTAATTACATTAATTGTGTATATCACCTATAAATTGAAAGAAAAAAACGTGAATAACCATGAAAAACTACGTATATATATACAATAGATATACATCTATCTGCATATATGTGTAGTTTGAAAATGAACAAATAAATAAATGAACTGATAAATAAAATTCGCACGATAAAAACTGATAAATCAATTCTATTGAGCGTTAGTAGAATGATAATTTATATCATAGTATTGTGGATAACTATTTCAGCTTCAAATATTATACTACCTCATAATCCAGAGGCCTGTTCATTAATAATATACCCAATTTTTTCTTCGGAGTTCATAGCTGCGTTTTAATATAACTATACTACTCGCTACCATAACTCTGAATTTGGATTCTTGCTTTAATCCTCGAAAATTTTGGAGACCAACACGCGCGAGAAACAAAAAATAATGGTATTACGAAAAAAGGAAAAAGCTCACGGCCTTGAGTCGAGCTTCGGCGGAGACCAACGCACGTGTGATTCGTGCAAGACCGTGAAATTTTGCGTGATTTCGAGTTCGAGCGTTTGCGGTGGCGAGTGGTACAGTTATGGCGAAACGCAGCTATAACCGCAGAGGAATGAATTGTAAACTGTATGTAATAATGAACGAAAGTGTAATATGCGAAGGTATATACTATACCCGATATACATATTATCGCTTGATTGTCTCTTCTTTTATTTAGCCTAATCCGGAAATGGGACACTTTTCGATTCTCATGCGTCTACTTTACCTATGATCTTACTATCCAATTCTATGAAAGTATATCACTCCAGTACCTACCTACTTCTTATATATACCTAATACGCAATGAATAGACAGTGTGATTTTCGTGCATTTGAAACTTTATAGAGTGCCTGTCATTAGATATATTTATATATATTATACAGTTCATCAAAATTCACCTACAGTGATCTAGTGATGATTTATTCGTTAAAAACGAGAAGAAAAGTAGTGAAAACAAAATGAAAAGAAAAAAGAACACCCCCCACTCTCATTTCTCCACTTTTAATAATTTGTTATTCTCTGTTTTTCAACATCATGTATATAGACATATCAATTCCTGCATTTGAATCAACGTAAATATCAAAGTTCCACGAAAAATATAGGTCGATATTATTTTTGTGTATTGTTAAAAATTTGCTCGATACAATGTTCGAATTCTATTGATATTTTCAGTACCGCGGTCTATCAAATCTATTTCCCTATTCTATTTTATTTCATTTTACATTATATTTCAAAAAGTAAGACCAAGAACAGATGAAACCGAGAATAATGAAAAAACCATTGGCAACTACTTCTTTTGTTTGTTTTTCTCTTTGTTTTGTTTGGTTCTAATAATTGATAAATTAATCAAGACAGAGGTAATTTCATCATCGATCATGTCATGAACGTGCTAGTGTCCGTCACATATAGATAGGAGATACACCATAGAATTCATAGAACACCACTAGGTCATAGTATCAATTGACAATTATCACAACTAACAAACGAAACACGCACTAGAGTATAATTCAAACGCACATTGGTAAAATATATATGTATTATCAATATTCATTCGCACACGTGGAAGAAGAAGAAGAAAAGAACGAATAAAAGTAGATACGGTACTACTACTACTACTACATACTTATGTTTCACTCATGAAATTTCTCTAATTTTTTTCACACCTTTACCGCTTGTACTTATTTACCAAAGAGAATAAACGAAAACTGAAAAATCATTTAAATTCAAATCGTTCGTTCTCATATAATAATTCACGTATACCAATAAGGTACATATATATTTTCAATTGTATCATAACACTGTTTAACAATGAAACACAAAGGTATGAAGGAAAAGTTAATGAAAAAATAAAGCACACTTTACACGGTAGTTAGTTTGGTACGTGTAAATCCTAGCTGGCTAGCATCAAGCAAGCGATGTTAACGAGATGTCTGTGTCTGTTTTCTTTGGTTCACCCCCTACGTTACTATCAACCAACCCATCGCAATGAACCAAAAACCAACCACGACCAACCCATACCAATCGAATTGAATCCAATCGAATGAAAAATCTTGCCGTACGCTGTGATCCGAAGAAAGTGGTAAGACAAAAGTGTCATGTCATGTTTTATTGTCAGCCAAAACAAGCAAACGAAAAGAATAAAATAAAAAATTGCATAATTATGAAATTACTAAATTCAAACAGAACAAAAAACCAATAATTAATCAATTTTTTCATACAATATATATATGTCATGAATATATATTCAAATTCTTTAAATATATACTTATATCTGAACTAACACGGGCAAACGCTCGACAAACACAATACATTAACAATTTTATTATCTATTTTTGAATAATTTTTCTTATCAATATCTATTCTGTTTTGAAAAATATATATATATATATATTTGTATATGTATATATATCTATATCATGATTAACAATAGTTAGAAATGATTACCTTTACAGAAATAATTTATCAATCAATTATCCAATGAATTTAGATTTGTTCATTTCGAATTCTTGCTGTCTGCGAAAACAAAATGATCTTCTATGATTGTTTCAGTAATTTTATACCGAGTTTTTTTTCTATATTTTCAAAAATTAACGTGCTACATATATTAAAAATAATTTTGTCGATAATTAAAACAGAATAGATGATTTGTTTTTCGATATATAATCAATTCTTGCTCATATATGCGTTTTATATCGAAACATTATTCATTGTACATAGCTTATTGGTATGTTGGGTTTCGCGGACATTGTGTATATATGTACATATATATAAAACATAAAATTTTAATATAGCATGCTTGCTTTGTCGTCTATATGTTGTGTCTCATTTTTTGTTTGAAAGTGATATATAAAGAGTTATAATATTTCGTATTTCGTAATATTTCGTTATATTATATATATGTATTACATATTGTTATCAGATGATAATTGGGTACAGATAAATTATTCCCGGTCGATGAAAAATTGGTAAAAAATAAATAGAGATACAATAAAGACCGTGGACACGAAACTACATTATTTTGTCGGATTAATTTATAAAAATTATTCGTCAAGAAATCATTCGTCTGAGGAATGTCGCGAGATTTCTGAGATGAATCTGAATCTATTTTTACTTGAATTGAATGGAAATTGAAGATTCAAAAAATAAATGGGACACAGAATTTCTGTAATGTTTCTAAATGTTTATCGTAGTTTTGTTTGTTTCTATTTTATACTCGTTTACTCTAGCATCCGAACACTGACACCTTTGGCTTATAATAGTTATCTACTTTTCTTATGTAATACATAGATGTTAATGATTAATTCTTACTAAAATAGTCGAGGAGGTTAATTGATTTTGTATTTCAAATAAGCCGTTTGGGGTGAAATTTTTCGATGTAACAAAATTTCAATTTTTTACTCTCGCAAGGAAATGAAGGTGTTGTTTGATCGAAGAATTTCAGCCGAAAGAATTGCCTAAGAATTCATTTCATTCGGCTAATTTAAAATAAACAATATAATTGGTGTTTATGTAGATGTCATTCAATGTTAAATTCCAATTTCTGACTATATTATTACATCTGTAATCGATTGAAATATTCTTTTTGAATAAGTATCTATATCATCTAATGATTCTGAAAATCTTGCACACTTGAAAATAATTACATACTATAAATAATTCGTCGATATAGTTATAATAAAAGAAATTGTTACAATTTTCAAAATATATAAGAATTGCTGGTAGGTTACGAAAAATTATTCATTTTCTCTTAGGTAATCGAAACAATTATATTTTTTATAAAGGCTCACGTCATCAGAACCAATATGATTTACATCAGAGATTTTCGTGACGATTTTCAGACACTTTCACAATTACTATGAAATTTCAGAAAAGTATAAAAATGAATGAAAAATAACAATGTTCGTACTTTTTTTCGAGAATTTATTTATTAATGTTGGGGAACATTCGACATAAAATAGTGTAGAATCAACATTCTTTTCCATCAAGAATTCAGTTACCTTCAAACGAACTTTGATCTCGATGCATGCAAAATAATTTCCATTCTTTTTTCAACAAAGTTGCCAACATTTTCCGATGAACAATGAAAAAAACTTTGGAAATTCTGAAAACTCGAAAATCTCTAATAACAGTCTTAAAATGTTTGAAGTTTGAACATTTTCCTACACAAAATCGAAGTTGTTTCAGCTCTTCTTATTTCCAGAATAACTGGTAAATGTATTCCAAAAATTATCCAGAATATATTATTGCTTGCGGGGGATCTCTCCACAATTTCTTTTATTACAACTGTAAAATGTCCTGCTTTTACAGAATTCTATATTCATATAATAATCAAATTAAAGTAATATTCGAAATCGGGTAAAAGTACAGTAGCTATACATAATATATTTAATATTCAAACACGAATATTCAATTGAGAAATTGAATTGCCTTTTAAAGTTACAATCCTTATACTAAGTCGTCTGCATTTTAACAATTAATAATTTTATTTTTTTCGAATTAAAGACGTTTCGTGTTCGCGAATTTTTCATTACTTTATTCACAAAATTTATTGACGCTTCTAATCGATGTAACCTATCTATGGCCTATGAATTTTGTCTTTGTTACTGCAGTGTTAATTTCGAATTAACTATACCGTTTCCTCTAATGTGCTAACAAATGTTTCTTGTCATATTTTGAAGTAAAGACAAATAACGGCTGGAAAAATCTTCAACTAATTTCTCAGATTCTTTTTATCAATCTCTTAGATCCGTTTCTTATTTATTTATTATTCTTCTATTTTTTAACTATATAATATCTACTTTTGTTGATATATTTATAAATTTGGAATAAAAAATTGGCAAGAAAAAAAACACTAAAAAAATAAAATTAGATCTCGATATAAGTATATCTGAATACTAAAACAATTTGCTTAATAATGCAGGTCGAAGTATCATTACGAAAAAGGGAGATGGTTCTCAAGTGAAAGAATCAACCGACAGCAGCACCACCATCGAAGATGATGACGTCAAAGGTAGGATATTATTTCACATATCATCATTCTATAATTGACAAATACGTGAATCGGTTATCAATACTGACGGTTTTGGATGAAAAATAAGATTTGCGGCAAGGTATAAATGATATTAGTGAAAAAATTACGCGTTCATGGAGTGAAATTATTTTCATCCACTCTTCAGGTTAATAGGTTATAATGACGGAAACAAAACAAAAATTGCGTCACATGGTGCCCTGATATTCGTAGTCCATACCTATAGTATTATCCTCAAAAAATTGGCTGCTGCATAAATAGTAAAAAACGCTTTTATTATAAGACCACGAATAATTCGAAATTATTAACGTAAGCAATTTTCAATTCTCTCAGCTCCTATTCCAATTTGGAGATAGAATAAACCCCGAAACACGAGACAAAAAGAAAACATGCAAGAAATAGGCGCGACATAACCAAAAATCGGTATACGATTTTTAACAATCCTTAATCAAACTATTGGGGATTTTTCACAATTCAGATACTCGCGCGGGTGGCGCTCCGGCGCTAGGAGCTATCATCGCGGCTGACTAACACAACAACTAATATGAGTGTGGCGGCGAAAGTTAGAGAATTTCGCGGATAGCTTGAATCGTGGTTTAAATCCGAAAAAGATGTTCTTTTTCTTTGCGGGAAATGCTTCCCGATTCGCCGTGGTACTCATATTATTTGCTAGTGACCCGCCATGACAGTTTCTAGCACCGTGGCGCCATCTGTGACGAGCTTCATTGCGAAACATGCTCGCTCTTAGAAAAAGAATAAAAAAAAAAAAAAAAACATTAACAAAAATAACACATGGGAAAGAAAAATTACAAAATTCAAACATCAAGTGGAACTGTTCAACTATATCTGATTATATCTATATACATAACATAATATCGTCGTTTGCATTCCGTTGAACAAGTTATACCTCCATATTATTCAAATTATCTCCCAAATACCCGAATGTTATTAATTGATCGAATTCAATTTCCGTGCGAAATGTAGGTATATATGTAACATACATACCCAATTTCGATCATGTTTGAGGGAATGCATTCGCGTGATCATTGCCATGCATGCTCCCCTCCTCACCTCTCCACGCGTACTACTCGCCATATTCCTATATTATGTGTTATCTAAAATATTATTATTATTGTTATTGTTATCATTATTATTATATGATTATTATTCGTCATGGATATAATTTCATTGATTAATTATTATGTCTCTAAAATCGTTTGAACTGTCGAGTATTAATTATGTGTGTTCTCAACTATATGTCGGTAACTCTCTGTGTCATAAATTATATTATAATCTATATTATCTAATTATTCGGAGGGCATTCAGTGATAAGTTGGCCGCTTCAAAATAATATGTATATGATCGGAGTTCCGTTTTTGAGTAATTTGGATATATGTAGAGACTGATTTCGTTTAAAAATGAATTAGTATGACGAACAAGAGAAAGAGATAAAATTGTTTCTCCAAGGAAAATATAATAATTGCACGAATATCCTTCAAATTTTTATTCATTTTATGAAGAAGTTTCTCGAGAACCATATCATATTCCGGGTTAACCCTCATCACTCAACAGTCAGTATTTGAGTCAACTCGCAGTTTGCTAGTTTTCGAGTGAATCTGAAACCTACAGTTTTTCACTTTCAATTCGAAATGTGTTCTTTCTCACGCAGAATTTGAATGGAACTAACTTTCACCCAGAATCTGAAACGAATTTGAATAAGAAGTTTATCGGGTCGGGCTTCGATTCATGAAAAATATCCTGAAAATGATCGTGGCAAATAATGCACTTATCTTTGAATGGCCGACATATTTATGATGTTCACGTTGATCAACGTCCAGTAGTGTCTCTTGCATATAACATTTAACAATTTATTAAAATGTTGCTCACAAATCCATAACACTAGGTAGAAATATTACGTCGCCATGCAGTCATCGATTTTATAAAATGTATAATATAATGTTTTATAATATATTTTATCCCAAAGTCGGATATGTCATATTTTCAAATCTATTTGAGTATATATAATAATTGATAATTATGCCAAAATTTGAGGTGTATTTCGATATAGTAGATCTGAAAAACGAAATCGCAAAGAAAGACGAAATTCCTATGAATTATTACCATCCGGTTATTCATCTGCAGAACGTAGAATCATAGAAAAAACCAAAATCCAGCTATCACGTTTTTACAGAAGGATAAAATAATAAAAATGTTAAACTGCTTTCTATTTTATACATTATCACAACTAAAGGAGCAACAAATAAGCCGACGCCATTTATCCCCTCGTACATACATATTTTTACGGAGGTATTCCAAATTGCATGGTATCGAATAGTACTACATGAAATGTTGATCAAGGTATTTTTTTGTTTATTATGGAGTAGATATAGGGACAAAAGCGATTACGATTATGTCTCGTACACTTGAATTTCCAAGCCATGCAATTGTGCAGATTGATTAAGTAGTTGGAAATTCGAAAATTGCAAAATGAAAAAAAGAAAGAGAAAGAAAAAAAAATACCACCACGAGCAAAGTCACCGCCATCATTTCACGACCACGACCACCATCACCACCCACTACCACTACCACAGTCATCATCAATATTGATCACAATAGATATAAAATAAAGAAAAAGATAAAAATGAAATCAATCACTTGGGTGCATAGTAAGATATCAAAATAAATTTAGAAAATGATTGCGCAAAAAGAGAAAAACCGCACGGCGACTACACGCGAATCACCGCGATACATAGGATGTTATCACATCACTATTATCATTCCGATTGCCATTATTTATTTCGATATTATCAATAGAGTATATTATATTGTAATAATAATCAGCAAACATCTAGGTAATTATGTTTCATCTTCTAAAATTCTTTTACATAATTATTTATTTTTGCTTATTCTGGTAAAATAAGTCATATTTTATAGTTATAGCCAATATTTAATTGTAATATACGTCTGATTAGTTATTATTCATGCTTCATCTAACACTAATTTTACCTTATATTTTTTTCAAATTTCACTATTCATTACCATTATCATTTTACAACGCAATATTCATAATAGAATCATCAATTTAAATCCATTCATAACGGTTTAAATTAGCCGTAATGAATGTTCAATCTTTCAATTTCAAATTTTTCATGGTAGCTTCGGGATGGAGCTACCATTTACTGATGAACTCACAAAGTGATCTGATTTCATTAGAATGAAAAATAAAAAAATCTAATTACGCAATATTTTCCATTTTTCTGCAGCAGACTTGATAACTTTTTATTTCCATTCCCATTAATTGAAGGGATCATTTAGTAACTCGGTTGTTATGTTGAAAATTGACGATGAACAAACGAAACAACTTCACTGTCCGTTCATCGCTAATTTTCAATTTACGATTGTTATTTGTTTCATTAATTTTGTTCATCATTTTTAATCGTCCGATCTATAATTTTATTACGTGCGAATATATATATTCTGCTTTAGCTTTGCCTTCGATGTGTACTTTTCTTATCGATATTGTTTGATTATAACAATTATGTCTGTGGAATTTATATGACAATAGAAAATTTATCTATCGCATATTTTTTGGTTACAAATTTATTAGAAATTTTAGAGGTAGTTATTACCATCGGTATTATATAGATTGTGTTAGTTTAAAATTGATAATCTAAAATTCAATTATTATTAAATACATTTATGAACCCAAATATCTGAGCCAACAATTTTCTAATCTCACATCATCACACAGTCGAACGCGGTTAGTAAAGGGGAAAAAGAGATCACATATACATACAAATTTTGTAGAATTATTGCATCATTTTCAATAATCAAGCACCTTGTGATATTTCCGAATTTATCAGCACCGCACGTAATTTTCCGTATGATATAATTACATATATTTTTCTCATGATGGTAAACCATTTTTCAGAAAATTGATCCGTAATAATATTGATGCATCGATCCATCACTTTCTTCTTTCAATTCTTATGCCGAATCATTGAATCAGAAAAATGGATTGATCGAAATTTGATAATCCACCAAAAAGGTTCAATTAAAATTTAAAAAATTCTCCAACGTGGAAAAGATACTCGAAGATTGAACCGATAACAATGGTTTACTATACAATTCGAACAATTTTTACCACACGGTAACGTATTATAGAAATAACATACATTTTCACCGTTCACAATTCACACATGTAAAAAAAAAATAAAAGAAAAAAAGTATGGTGTTATGGATTTATGAACACCATTCTATTCAAATAACTAGTTCATTCTATGTGCTAAAATTAAAAAATAGAAATAATAATTTTTCCCTATTATAATAATTTTCAATTTTCCTCGCTTTGCGCATGTATACTCCCTGTTACTATTCTTTATTTTCCTCCGCACGTTTTATAAAAACCCCGGGGCACTTCTGTATATATACTGTAAATTTGTCAAAAATTGCCAACATTTCTGAGAGATAGAAATATTAAGTTGTTTTTCAATTTTTTTTCTTCATACCAATTCATTGAAATTTGAAAATTAAATTTTTCATCAACTTCGTTCAATCTCTCTCAACTTGTGGCAATTATAATCATATTTCTACGCACTTTCAAAATCATCACGTATTACTGTACAGGCCGTATCTATCGAATTCATTACAAATCGTCGTGCTTTTCCGTTTCAACGCAGTATCCAAACGTATATTCAATAATAATGAGTTAAATCAAACAGATAGGTGTATTATTATGTGATTGTATGAAATTTAACCCATATTGATCCCTCCGCTTTCACATTTCATCTTCATTTTATTCCACATCTATGTAATAATTATTATACTATATTTATGCACTTCGATGAAGTATACCCAAGCTTTTTGCGTAAAATTACCTATCGTTCAAAATTTGCTATGCCATAACGAAATTGAAATTTTTACTGAATTTAGATGCAAAAAAGCAAAAATTCTTTATGGAAGACCATCCGTAGAAGAACAATATCAATTTCTTGTATTTATTATTATACTTATACGTCGTTCAGAAGCGAAAGTAAGAATATTCCGTGAGCGACTTAAAATTTGTACTGGTTCATAACAGTAAGGCATAACGAAATCGCAAAAAAAAAGTATTGGCGATTTCGTTATCCAAACTATATCGCAAATTGAGGTGGCGATGGAATAGCTGACATTATTTTTTGTGATTTCGTTGCTTTAACGTTATAATCTTCAGCTTTATCAATTTTTAATAATATTCGTAACTTTTGGTGCTCTTTCTCACGTTTCGAGTAATTTTCGTGAGGGTGATATCATCCAATCCAAATGTTATATTCGTGCGTTTATAATTATGGAAACGTTAACTTTCTCGCCGAATCGTTTTTGTTTGAACTGATCGTGGCTTCGACAAACATACCTTTCAACCCCACGACTTGCTTGAAACGCCCCATATAGGGCCCGTTGCTTCATTTACCTAATTACGCACAAAGAGAGAAAGAGAGAGAGAGAGAGAGAGAGATAGTATCAGCAACTTTCGTAGCTTTGAAACAACGACGAAGTTATATAATTCACGACCAGGTATACCTATGTACTATAATAACAATAACAAAAAGTGTTTGCGTCTTTCAGTGAAATGTAACATTCCCGGGGAAATTTCATTATAATTCACTTTTGCCAACGTTATAGTTTCCTTACGCCCCCCCCCCCCCCCCCCCCCCCCATACTGCAAAGCGTTTCACTGAAGTTAAAGTGAAAATCATTCCTCCTTTGAAAAGTTCAGAATAATAAGGGGCTGAGCGGTGTAAAACAAAAATCATAGTAATGCAAATCATAGGAATTGGAAATTGAAAAACAATATACAGTAAATTTATACAAATGATTAAATTTGGCATTGACTGAAAAATGTTAGAGACTGTTTCTCTAACAGGGAAATTTGTTCCCGCCAAGTAGGCTACGGGATATCGATGATATCTGTAGTATCGACGGAGTTTCCTTTCCCTGCTGTGAGGGCAGGGAATCATTTATTATATCCAGCACTATTTGACATTCTTCAGTCAACACATCAACATAATTGAAAACACTTTGAACTTCTTGATTTTAAGATTGAAATTTTCTCAACTCCTTTTTATCTCGCCTTTTCATACAACTTTTATTTGACAAATTTGAAATGCATTCTGGGTATACGTATTCGCATATATACATATATAATATAACTCCGTTGGCTGTAGATACATATAATAAGCATATACATAGCCAATCACAAATGAGTTATCAAGTAGATATACCTATGTATATGTATATGTAAAACGATGAAGTATGTATAATCTGTATACCTACTATATATATTTTTGTATATCTTTAAATGTACGTGACCGTATGTGTGTATGTTGTACAGAGGATAAGAAAGGAGGGGTCGACCGGAGCAGCACGGTCATTGCAAAAGAACCTGAAGGTAACCGATTAAAAAACCAAAAGATTCATATCGTCTATTAACATACCTAATTTTATGTATATCTGTATATTCACTCACATTATTATATGCCATTAGAACGCGTCGTAGTTAATATTCACTGAATTTATACACCGAAACAGTTGACCAGAACATCCCCAAATTCGTACTACTCACTTTTCTTTTTCTAAGATTCTATTTTATCAATCAACATTTTTCCATCAACAACGCGAATCAACGATCTCCTGATTCATTGAATACCATAAGCACAGGAAAATATCCAACGTTGCATGACTTGAAAAAATTTAATTGAACAAAATTTATCCAAATTTACTACACTACCCTCGAATCGAAGAAATTGTTCACTATCTTCCAGACAATTTCATCGATGTGTCATTGTTTGGCATACGTGGGTCGAAGTAGTAAAGTAAAAATAACTAGCCATGGGATTTTTTGAACAGAAAAATAAGAAACTCAGTCGGTCAGGGATTATTCCAAAATTGGTCGAAATTCCAATCACTGGGCATGTTCTAGTCGTGTACATACGGAAGAAAAAATTCTTATTTTTCTTCTTGTCTGTTGAAACTCAAAATTTACGTCATCATAGACACGAAAATTAATTGTTAATATCTAATAACTCGTTCTTGTACAAAATTGACTTGCACGTATTCTACGTTGCGAGAAATACTTACTTGTGCTTTTCTTACCATTGTTATTATTATTATCATTATTGTGATCCATTACATGAGCATTTTTAGAAAAGCTTCTAAAGTTTTCTTTTCTCTGCTCTTCTCGTTTCAAAATGTCGCTTCTTTTCTTCAACTTTTTTCATAACGTGTTTCGAAAATTATAAGATAAATTCTGTTCTCTGTTTTTTTTTACTCCGAGCAGACCTGTATAGATCAATAATAATGGTATAAACGATCAATGGTTGACGTACAGTTATAACTAAACCGCTCCGTCGTTAGTCTAACAACCGTATAGATTTGGATGAATCAGCGATAGATGCGCAAAGTATATTTGTGCCAAAAAGATAACACCGAGAGATGTGAATCGTGCCAAGTAAAACCTAATAACAGTAACCGCATACACGAATAACCTGATTCCTAATTCGTATGTATTAATTAATCAACCCTAGCGAAACGTGTGCTTTTTGTTGCCATTTTCGTTATCACACTGACAAAAAATATTGAACATCTACCCATAAATTTTGAAAGGCCTGCCAATATGAGGCATGAAGAATGAGAAAAAATACATGTAAATCAGAAAAGCTGGAAACTATTGATGGAACATGATATTATAAATTGCATTTCGCCGTATTGTCTATTTATAATACACATTTTTCGGTGTATAGTTATTCTTAGTTTCACGGTGACAAGGATAGCACGAAAATTCCCATTTACCAGTGCTGATTAACATTTGCACGCGTTTAAATACATACATGTACTCGTACTCGTGCGGAATTTCTAACAGACCACGACGGACGAAAGGAGGAGGGTCGTTCAAGTCAGACTATTGGACCAAAATACTTGCAACTTACTGCTTAGCAACCTCGAATAGATCACAGCTTTAGAATTAGAGGTATAAACTTGACAGAGATAGTTTCACCGAGCTTCTTCTCTTCTTGACACTATATTGCTACAGACCTAGAATCCTGGATTCTCAATCTAAGAGAATTGCCGAAAATTTGAATATCAATTCTTTCGTCATCATGTTCAGATATCTATTATAATTACAATAAAAAATATTTCGAACCACTATTCGCAAGTGCGAAAAGTTCACGGTCAAAACGAAAAACGTGGTACAATAATGTGAGTCAGTGTGTCAAGCCGTGAAAAATCTTGTGACGTCTCAATTTCGCTTTTAACGATAACAAGTTAAATAATTGTGCTGTCTCGATTTCATGAAAATCTTATGAAAATATAATATCCGGGGTGAAATGTCAGCGGCAATGAGCATTCCAGGCTCGTCAAAACAGGCGATAAGTAGTAAGTTTTTCATCCGCGTGATTTAATCAGTAATTTTTGTTCCCTTTTCATCAAACGGTTCTTCACATACATAGCATATACATAGCATAGCATATACATACCTATGGATATACATTATAGTAATAGCTGAAATTGTTCAACTAGAATCAATTAATACGCGTTTCAAACCGTCAGAATGAATTCCGAGAAGGTTTTACATCTTCGAAGCATGAGATAGAAACCGATAATTCAACGTTACGTTACGTTACCGTTGTACTATATCGTACCTAGAACTCTCACAATGCCTGCAACGTTTAACAAAAGAAAGTAGGTACTAGGTACGTACGTTGCTGTCCGAGTATAGGTATAAGCGAGAGAATTATTATCAAAGACAGTCTATTTCAACCACTCAGACAGTTTGACAGCACTTTGTATTTTCTCTCACGATATAATATCCACGGTACCAATAGGTGCAGTATTGTCATCGTCACGAAACTAAATGACACACATTGTTCCTTTCAGGCTGATGTTCGTAACGTTAACGATATTATTTCTCCTCATTTTTCTTGCGTTGACCTCATCAACGTCAGCCTGCACACAGGCGTTTTCGTGTAAAATACATTATTATCATAAATCATTATAATACCCAGATGATGATTATTAAAGTTGATTTATCGGGATCCTCCGGCGTCTGGGGTGCTACATTTACACCCTTACTCAGCTCTAATATATACGTGAACTTCGGTGTCGCCCTTAGGCTTTGCCTCTCAAGGTACTCCGCCCAGCAGTCCTGCTGCGGTATCAGTTTTCTCCAGGGTGATGGGTCAAGCCCCACCGGCTTTAAAGCAACCTCAAACCGGTGGAAGCCCACTTGGACTCGCCGCAGTTTTGCTTCAGGGTGCACAAGGTAAAATGGTTATGTAGTAAATACATTCCGAGGAAACATTACCCTCTCACCACTTCTGCAAATCGGAGATGGACGGAATATGAAAAAACTCATTACGATCCCGTTTCTTTTTCTTTCTCTTTTTCTTTTCCTTTTTTTATTTTCTAGGACAGAAATATTCGAGATCCGATTTTATCACACAGGCTCATAGTGAAGGAGGAGAAAATTATTCTTGTTACGATAAAACGTGATTTAATCATTCTGATCTTACAACGAATTGAGACACTTTTACATATAATTTTGTTCCAGTTTTTCTATTTTTTATTAAACTTTTGGAACATGGAAATTCATGAAATTACATTTTGGTGATGGGTATAATTTGAGTTGAATAATTTTTAACTGAAATTGTACAATTGCATTGATTGTAAAATATACCGTGAAAAAAAATATGAGAACTTTACGGTTTAGGATTTTTAATAATTCACCAATTCTGTATTTTCATCTGAGCTTCTCGAATCTTCATTAGAATATTTATTGAATCAAGAAGAATAATCATTGCGATTCGCTGGGTCAGATAATTGATGAACCAGTGAACCGTATACTCTGCTCTGGTTTCTACTGTATAATTGAGTTTGTGTTTCTTGTTTTCTGTTTCGTTTTGTGTGAATTTCTGTTATTTATATAATTTTGAAGGGAACAAAAATTTATTCTCACCGTACAGAGTTCGAATTTTATGTTATTCGATAACTTGTTCGTCTTTTTGGTTTCAATTGTTTTCAAATTTATGAATTTTTCCCAATTGTTTCAATGGAATTTGTTGTTTTCCTCTTTGTCTTGGAATAAGGTGAGGATTGAATTACCTTTCGCGAAATCACAGCAGAATGAAGCTCATGCTGCTCCTCGCTTGTATTGGAGAAGCCGGATAACTTAACGCGGCAAAAGATTTTTTTATTTCTATTTCCTTGTACCAAGCTTTCTTTCTTTTCGTTTTCTTCTCTCGCTTCCCTTACCGTTCTACGCACTAGCTTTTGTATGAAACGAAACTTTATATCGATGGGAAAATTCTTTGCACTAAATTCTTACGGAAATATAGATACAATAACGGGTATAACGGTTTTCGAGCCCACGTTTTCAGAAGGGGAATTTATTGCAGCTACGTAGGTGTATTTCTCTGTGCGATATTACATCCCGACTCTGAAAAAATCAGTCTTCATACTACCAATGCGAGAAATATTTCAACAATATTGCAAATTTCAAAATCGACTCGACCTTTTTATATATGTGTTTTCTTCCCTTGTTTTTCTCCATTCTTTATTATTCTATCTTTGTCTTTGTTACTTTTCTTGCCTTGATATATCCAACATTATGAATTTTTGTGGAGTTTACTTTGTATTAACCAGCGTACCTTGTGCGTCTGAATGCACGCTGTGGACATTACTATCTATACCTACTAATAATAAACTGTATTCCATGTATGTAATAAGATTATTCTTAAGAGAATGTGGACTTTCGTGTGTCGGTCAAAATTATTCTTAAGACGGATTATTCTATTTGAAAATAATCAGGTATTCTGCGATTAATATAATTATAAGATATAAGAAACTGGCAGAGATAGTTATCGCTAATGTACGTACTGCTTGAAGACCTGTACGCATATTATAAAAAGTAGAAGTTTGAAAAATTGTCAATGAAGCCTGAATTATAATTAGAATAATTTCATCGCTAAGGAATCAATTACGCCATATCAATCAGTTAGCCAGAAACCGTAAATACCTATACCAGTAGACAAAATTGATAAGCTTGTGACAAAAATTCACAATTTTTATACCCGTAAATCGCAAGAAATTGCATCGAGGTTGATGATCCTCGCCAATCATGTGGTGGAACAGGTTTTGTTTTATGATATTCAGAATTATTCAGGTGTGAAACTAATATAAATTACACGATATTTTGGTAGGTATGAGTGTCGTGGGTAGATACCTAATTTTAGAATCTTTATGTGTAAAATACGAGACGTCGTCGTCAGGTTCTCGCAATATGCGTTGGAAAATGAGTAATTTTAAAGATTCTGCACGGATACCACGAAAATGTAATTTTACGAAAATGTTCCCGGCGATGAACATCTATATCATTATAGTACCGTCTTTCTGTGGTGCGACGAATTGAATTTTTGTATATTTAATTTATTGTGTCGTATACCGCGGACCGCCCGAGATCAACGAGTATTGGTAAGAATTGCAGTATTGAAATTCTAGGGTTGAGCATGATTTATTTTTTTATCTCACTTGAATCATTAATTCATTCTTTTTATAAATAATCTAATTAACTAGTGCCTTCACACTCGTATACGTTATACTAAAATATTAAATAATTTGGTTAAAATGCATTTATTAATTTATACCTGATCAATTATAATCATATCTATCTATATGTATAAAAATATATTATCAACGCTTCGTATATTACGTTGGAAGTACTATCTACATACCTAATTCTTTCTGGCCTTTTGGTATTATTATATAACAGTTTTCCGCTTTAACTTTTTTTTTTATATCGTTTGTTCGTTTATAGATTTATACGTATATTGATGAACACTTTTTCAATTCTTCTCGCCTTTTTTTCGTACATTTTTGTCTTTGAAAATGAATAAAAGTATCTGAACTACTGATGACTATAACAAAATTAAGAGAACTGAATACCTCGAAGGTACGAACAAAGAACTTTCCGGTATGTCGCTAAATCGATTTCTTTCATATCCTATAGATGTTAAAGAGAGAGAGAGAGAGCGAAAGTTCAAATCGAAAAAGAATGGAAAATTAGATAAAGAATGGAAAAAATTTACACTGTAAATAAAGAAAGAAAGGAAAAAACGGAGGCTCTGGATAAATTAATTGATCAAAATAGTCAATCCAATGAAAATATTAGTTTGAAGAAAATTTGTTCTTGCCTTCAACGAGCCCATTTACGAAACTGATGATCAATCTTACGTACGCAATTAGAGATAAATAGACTAAAGATGAAAACAAAGAATGACAACTAACAATAAGTTATGAATGTCACGTCTGAGTTGGAAAAGATGTTACCACTTATATCGAGAAAAGTTGGTCGATGGTTCTTGAGAAAACGTAAGTGGGCTCAATTTTGTTTAATTCCCTCACATTTTTCTACATCTTTTATAATTATCTTCCACTTTCTCTATTTTTCTCTATCTTTTCCCCTATCTTTTTTTTTTAAATATCTGAATAATTAATGACGAAGGAAGTTAAAAGACGCGAAGGAAGTTACGAACGAACGGATGAGCACGTTTGGTTTACGTTTGGCGTTTTGATCGACGTTCACACATACCCTTGTTGGTTCGTTGGTTGCATGACTAGCTGGCAGTGGGAGTGGCAGTGGCTCCAGCCACAGTAGCAGCAACAACAGCCAGAACAGCCAAACCGGGGGATCCCCGTCGTCGACGATTCATCTCAACGCCAGGAGCACGCCTCGACATCTTGACTCAAACACTGGTCTGTAGCTTCCTTTCATTTTTCACCATTCACCTTATCAATATTCTTTTCGCTCTTTATTGTATATGCATTATACTATCTATATCGTTGATCTAATAGTTATATCAATTACCAGCATCCCGCCATTCGTTCACTTCCATCCTCCGATTCATTGTACAGAAAATTCTCTGAACTTCAATCAGATTCAAATATAAATATGATACTCAAATTTCGTACAAATTTTTCCGAATGGTTCTGTATTTGTTGGGTGTATTTTCTACAGAAAATGAAAACGAAGTTGTCTTGGCGAAAAATTTGAGAGTCTTATAGTTTTCGAAAAATAGCGGTTCAAGGTGACAAATCATGCGCTTTGGTTTCAAATAACAGTAATGTTCGAGTCAACGGTGAGCTAATCTCCGTTGTCTGGCGATGAAAGCGCCGTCCTACTCTCCCATGCACCTTACTACTTGTGATTGGTTAACTTCAGCTGGATATAACTCAGAAACTATTAGACTCGCGAATCTTTCTTTTCAAAAAATAAATGATCATGATTTCCTTTATCCTTTCCCATATATATTATACATGCGAAGATGAAGTGATATTTCCCTATATCTAACAATTTGAAAGAAATCGTTCCCGATCTTTTGGTTCATCGTAGTCTCTGAAACCTTCGTAGAAAAGTGTTTATCTATTGACTGACTATTTATTTCAATGTGTTTCACACATAGTATACATTCTTATGTGTTTATATATATTATCTACCATATTTGTGCATGCTTATACGTACGATATATATTATATGTGTTTGCTGTTTGCTCTTTTGCCTCTGGTTTGGTGTTGGGTGTTCGTTCGCTTGCATCAATTGCATCAATTGCATCCATGCACAATTGCATGGTGGGCCGTTCAGATTCTGAGGGTCTTGGTCGAGACCGAGTGTCAACTACTGGAACAGGCGGCTACTGTCAGCTGGGAGAAAGTGGAGAATACGCCGGCGGTAAGGCCGAAAAGGCATCAAAAACGAAAGAGCAAAAAGAAACGTCTAAAAAATCACACAAAGATGAAGACGCGTGCTCTAAACTTAGGCGATGTCGATTACTGTAAACGTTGTATTCTACCTATATAAGCATCGTATTCCAGCCTTCAAAAAATAAGCTTTCTCAAAACGAAGCCTCGATTTTTCGAGGACGATTAAGAGATTCAAAATCTCACGATGAACCTGAACCACAAATAGGTATCACGTTTCGAGTCCGCGGCACTCGAATATCTCGTATCTAATTTTAAGACGTTTCAATTAGAAAAGAAGAAGAAGCCAGATATTGTTCCGCTGATACATTAGGTGCTAATAAATATATACAAGAATCGTGTTCCAATCGTGATACGTAAATGGATACGTGACTACTATCTATTGGTAGTTGATAGCTATGGTACCTACAATGAACATACTATATAATGTATATCGAATTTATGAAAAGTCTTTCATCCACAAAAAAAAAGGATTCAAAATTTTAGAGAGGATTTCTATAGAGTTCCATCTTATAATTCCAGGTTAATTTTTCTTTCTATCTTTTTGCGTCTTTCAAATGTACTAATTTCCAGTGGTGAGGACCGCGGTATGAAGAAATGAAATTAGTTTGACCATGTTACCTCTGCGAATAGTTGTTACAGTTTGAAAAATCAAAAAGAAGCCACGAACTTTCAAAGAATTCGATTCCATTGAATCTAATAATTAATGATTATGGACTGTAGGCAGGTATACTAAAGAAGAAATTTGAAGATAAAAAAATTATGTCAAATATTATGTAGATATATATAGGTAGATATATGTTATATACATCAGTTGACTAATTGTTATTCATGTTGAAAATAAATGGTTTTCAAACCCTAAATCATTTTTACGATATGCTATAGTATTCGCATTTGCATACTATATCGTCTGAGAGAATCAATGGCAGTTATTTTTCTTTTTTTTTTCTATTATTTCCTATGATAGATTTTATTATAGAGACAGAGTACACGTAATATAATTTCCATAAACTGCCCTCGTTAGAGTTTCATGGGAGTCAACTAACTTCTATTAGAACTAAACTAGACTATACATCCTAATCAGATATTTCAACGTATCTACATAGCGAGGCAGACTAGACGGTAGGAAGTAAATACGAGAAACTGTAGTTCGTGATAATAACCACATCGAACGAGCACCGCATAATTGTATGCATAATAATACAGAATTTCGAAAATAGGACAAACTCGATTTCTGCTGCGATATAACATACCCTACTAGTGTACGGGAAAATCAGCGTGTGTATCAGAATTTTTCGAAGTATACGCATTTATATAGTATGTAACTATTCAAGAAAGTTATACCTATATAGCAATACAATAAACGTGAAAATAACAATTATCTTTAGACGAACAAATGTAATATACAAATCCACGAATTCGCTCGATTTACTTAAGGCACGATTCCCATCTCGAGAAGTTGAAGAAATTTGTCAAAACTATACAAATACACCACTGCGAGGTATAAAAAGATATGAATATACCGTAATTTGAATGGAAATTACGTTATATGTATGGAGGACCAAAGAATGAGAAACATTCGTTTGTCAATTTCAGCATTGTCAATAACAAAATTATTCATTTGGGTATCTATTTTTCATTGTTTATTTTACCAATTTTGAGGGGTTCTTTCGTTTCAATACTCAGCTCAACTCAACTCAGGTCGGTTTATTGTTTAACGTTGATGTTTAATTGTCTCAGACATCATACCACCACGGACGTAATTACGTCACGATGTGGTAGACCATAAACCAAACGTGCGTCACAGGCATTATGCTACGTGCAATTGCGAATTGTGCCTAATGTAGTGCGTATGCATGCGCTTGACGTTATCGAACGACCGGTTCGAATTGGCCGAGAATTCCTATCGCACCTCAGTATATACAACATACCCATATAGGCAGTCTATGGAGCTCAATGGAATTTCTAGTTTTAACTCTTAACAAGAGCATTCGAGTACCATAGGAATAACGTGAGCCAGGAATTTGCAAATTATCGATCTATACACTCTGACACTCGGCGTTAAATTTATTTCCAATAAGATTATCAAGAAAACTGAAATGCTCGAGAGAATATGTGAGAAAAAAATGATGTACTCATAATATAATATCCGTACAAACGTAGATTTCCTTTACGCTTCTTTTATGGAACATATCAATTTTGGTGAACCTAGTGTTTTATCTATGCCATAAATTGAAGAAAAAAAGAAAAAAATTCAAAGAAGCGGAATAAAATTTTGTTAGCCATGTAGCTATGTGAAGAGCGTGCCTTTTTTCTAATGAGAAAGGTATATATGTCATTGTAGAGATAAGAATCGTCTGTCCTATCAAGACCTGCAGCCAGCTATCCACGAATTCACAGTGCTCAGGTAAACGTAATTTGACATTAATAGTAAATGGCAAAAATGCCCATTCTTTACCTATAATAGATTTGTAAGTTTGTACAATCGATGTGTAATTTCACTATACGCGAACAAAAATCGTATAGTCATTGAAGCAAGACGAAAGAAAAATCGAAATTTGGCGCTGCAAAAACGGACTTAATCGATTTTCAATATCTCGCACTTGTTACGTATTGACAAAAATCGGGCAAATAATCAATGAACATACAAAATCGTGTAGATCTCTACAGCCTTCATTTGAAATCGTTGACTGTTTAATGTCTAGTGATCGGCACAGAAGGAAGGGCGCTAGTTCAATTAGCTCATTTACAATTACGGTTAAATTCATTATTATAACATCGAATAATTTTATAGAATCGTTACCGAATTCATCGTCTTAGAATTTCTGAATATTCATGAATATAAACCTAAGAAAAAACCGAAGCAATAAGATTTTTTACGCGATGTACCATAAGCCCGAAGATTGTGGTAGTGATTATTTAGTGGCACCTTATCTTTTGAATGGACAACCGACCTTACTTCACCTACATTTCTTATCAATAGCCAATGGGACAAACCTATCCCGAACGAAAACAAAAGGACCAAGAACATACCAACGAATAGAATCAAGTTATTTCTTAACACGTGACTGTGGTGGTGGTGGTGGTGGTATAAAAAACCTTGTTATAGCTTATATCCACAAACCTGGTTCAAACTCACGTAATAATATACTTTCACACCTCAGAGACTTGATATGAGAGTATATTAGATTGAACTCTGTGTTTTACCAAGCGTTACGTTATATTATTTGACAAAAATAAAGAAGAATAATATATTCTTAGCGTGGACAATTTATTTATGATAATATTCGAATGGTGTTAACAATAAGCTGCCAGTGTAGACGACGAAATGCGCGAGACGATGAAAATTGAATGATTACGGAAATTTTCAACCACGATTACTCTTCTGTCGGATTATAGTTTCCGGAAAGAAATAAAAATCGGTTGAAACTTTCGAAATTTTTGTATTGTTTATGAATAAAGAATTATAAATCAAGTGGTTTATTGCATTTGTAATAAATTTCATAAACGATTGATAATTGATCTTGACTCATCTATAGAGCGGGAAATTGATTGGTCGGTCAGTAGAGAAGAATTTCCGAATATAATATTAAATATAAAATCCGAATAAAAAGTGTGTAACTCTTGATTGGGTAAAAATGCGCACGAATTGATAATAAGAACGTTTCCAAAGTTGCAAACCATCATGACGGTTGTAGGGTCGTAGTATTTTGCCTTATTTAATTAAGTACATACTATACCCTCGTAAATAAATAAATATAAATACTAACGTTCATGCATGTGGCTGTTGTGCTGTACCATGTGTCAGAATAATCCTGACATGGTAGAATTGATTCAATCTAATACTGACGATAAAATATTGGAAATTACAGCTCGTCGACAAGAAATTATCAAGATGACTGAACAATTGATCGAAAGTATAAACACCGGTGACTTCGAAGCATACACGTAAGTTATATGTATTTGATAATTTTTAGATTATTCTGTGTCTAGCTGGATCTATAATAAATGAAAATCTGATTCGTTCATTCAAATTTTTGTTATTATGTCATGTTACGACTCCGGTATAGAATATACTTGATTATTTTTTCACAAATTTTAGAATAAAGGTGGTGAAAGGTTTGCGAAATTGCAAAATTTCTTGAGCAACAGAGATTCTGGAGTTACATTATTTCCACATATTTTCAGAGTTTCAATAAAATTTGAAAAAAGAATGTGATAATAATTCTCATAAACTTTCCAAAGTTTATGTGAGACAATGGAAATCTCCCGAAAGAATAGTAGTGAAAAACGATTTTTTTTCGCTCGTCATTCAGTTATATTTTGCGGAACTCTGATCTCGATGTATGTCAAATAAATTGAACTATTTTCTGAAAAATTCCGCAACATTTTTCGATAAGCTTTAAAAAAATCTACGTAATAGTTTGTGTCTTCCCAAATTCCACCGTGGACTCTGCGACGATCTGTGGAATTTTCTTGACAAATTTGCAATCATCCTCATGAAGTTCTCGAATCCCGAATACTATTTGAAAAATAATCGGCGATATTTGGACATTTTACAAAGTGTTTCAGTGTTCTCCTGTAATTATCAGAGTTGTTCAGAAATTTGTATGAAGAAATTCAGGAGTACGGAGGCTGCGCATATTTAAATAATAAATACATCCTAACATAAAATATGCGTCTGCAAATGAAACCTTCATTCATATTCATATCTGAAATGTTAAATAATTAAAAGATATTTGTTTTTCTTGATTCGCAGGAAGATCTGTGATCCACATTTAACAGCGTTCGAGCCAGAGGCTCTAGGTAATTTAGTCGAGGGAATGGACTTTCACAAATTTTACTTTGATAATGGTAATTAAATCTTATTTGCATCACTCTATTAGCAAAACTCATTTCGCACGTAATTTTATTAATTGCTATAATGGTTTTTCATTTGTTAATAAATTAATTTTTCTAATTTTTCTTCTTTATAATCACGTTCTTCCGACTTCTTATATGCATAATCCCACTGCCGTCTTTTCTATAGCTTTTTATCTTTGTTAATAAAATTTTTTTTTATTTCCCCCTCTAATGTTTGCAGTCAATTATAATTGTACCGATGTAATTATCTTTCGAGCTCAGGAACAGCTATAATTCGTTCCTTCACTCAAATTTACAAAAGCCTATTCAGATTCCTTAAAATTCACGATTTCCCGAATACCAAATGCCTTGCTTATCATTTTTGAATATTCTACAGTCCTTGGGAAGAACTGCAAAGCAGTCAATACGACAATTTTGAATCCGCACGTACATCTACTCGGCGAAGATGCTGCCTGCATCGCTTACGTCAGACTGACACAGTACATGGATAAGTAAGTCTATTCGAATTATTACCAGTAAGCCATAGCTAACTCACGGACGCTAGTAATCTTCGAAAAGTCATTGGATTATCATCGGAATAATAAGCTCTCGTCATTCGGTTAGGGATGTTTTTGGGGATGGGAAAAATGAGAAAATTTTAATTTTGAAATTTTGATATGAGATCCTGGGGTGGGAATATTATGAAATAGAATTTAGAAAGTTGATTAATTTTTCAGGCAAGGAGGAGCGCATACTCAGCAAAGTGAAGAAAGTCGAGTATGGCACAAGCGTGATAACAAGTGGCAAAACGTGCACTTTCATCGCAGTGCTGTAACAGGGCCTTCGCCTTTTTCGTTCACTCACAAATAAGCCATCGCCTCGAAGATCAATGGTGTAGGCTTACCTCAGGGGACGAGGATGAAAGAGAAGAGATGAAAAAATATTAGGATATGATAATATGAAGGGGACAAGGGATAAAAATAATTGTGAGAAAAAGAATAGCTGTTACAAATATAGAGGAGTATAAACGAAGAAGCAAACACGCAAACAAATAAATAATTATATAAAACAAAGCTATCAACCGAGAGAGAAACAGTTGAGAGAGATAGAGTGATGATCTAATAAAATTTGACAAAGAAAATATTCGAAAAAATAAAGGTGATGAAGTACAGTAGTAGTACCTATATGGACGTCGTCTAGTCAGAGCGTTGTATCGAAATGCCTGTCTGCCGAGTGTCTGCGGGTACGTTAGAAAAAATTGAAGCTCCTATATTGAGGAAAAGGTAAAAAAAGAAAGAAAGGAACAGGAGACAGAGCGAGAAATAACGAAATGGGAAATGTGAAGTAAACAAAAAGTAAAAAAAATATTAAAATTTCGGATCTGAGCGATAGATGTATGTGTATCGCAGAGTATAATAGGACAACGCCGGGCCCTGGAACAATTTTGGTATTTATATAGTATTCTATATCAATGAACACGAGAAAAATATGTGCATGGAGAAAAGCTCCAGGCTTATTCGAAAGAAAGCACCTTGAAAAAAACAGCCAATGAAAAAAGATTGAATGAAGAACAAAAAATATCTCCATAGGGTAATCTTTTCAAAGTTACTCAATTATTATAATAGTATACTATTCTATATACTATAATATAATGATACACAAGTACTTATATATATAGGTAGAGATAATCTTTCAAAATTTTATAATTATAATCCTATATATATTATAAATTCGTTTTCTATATTATATCTAATTTCATTGATCGTGCAGATATTTCGATTTATACATACATATTCATTAAATTGAGAATATTATACTTAAGTCTGCTTAGTTAGAGTAACGAATTTCTAGCATCGGCAGCGTGAATGTCTGTGCTTTTTTTTGGAATTTGTCTTTATCACTCATAGTACGACTGCAGCTCCATACTACAGTAGTTAGCTAATGAATCGCAGTTATTACTTAATATATATTCGATAATAAACTTGGAAAATGGAAAGAAAACGAAGATTGAAAAAAAATAAATAAAATGCCAAGATGAAAATTGAAGAAAAAAGAAGAAAAACGATTTACGATAAGTGATGAGAAATATGTGTAGGGAAAGGAGAAGGAGGTACAATTACTAATAATTGGAAGGAACTTTCGGTCCTATGAAAAGCTACTGTTAAATTAGCCGTACAATCGACCGATGTGCCCTCAGATGATCGCTGCATTATAAATTAGATAATTGATTCGAATCTGAAAGACTTAAATTTGTCACTATAATAGTATAATTATTCTATATAAATTTCAAGTAGAGTAAAAAACGGGTTGTAATGCTATGTCTCCAAATTTTAATCAGGGAATTTAAAAAACTTGAAAATCCCCACCGAAAGAGAAAAAGAAAAAATGCAACACAAGCCTTCACATGTTGAATAAATATATATTATCCTGTATCTTTAATTCATTCATTGAAAACTAATTACATGAATCTCATAATTATAATACAATTATATATACTTAGATAAAACGCTCATGCAAATTTTCTACCCACCGGCACCTGGATAATATAGGAACAAGGAAGAGAATTCCCCAATTTACTATACTATATACATCTTTTCTTTGTTTCCCTTTTTCTTCTTTCCTTTTTCTTTTTATTTCACTAAGGCGATCCTATGCCGATCAAGATCATAATGTTGATTCGATAGATGTTGAAAATTTAAATAACAGGGTCCTTATATAATAATATGGGTATTGAATATTGCGAATGGATTATAAAAACTTTGTTACAGGGATCTATTATAGATGGGTTATGTTTTGCTAACAAGGAAAAGTGTTCTGACGATCCTTGGTGATCTGAAGAAATCTTCCAAACGAAGAAAAAGAAAAAACAACAGAATTTCTATAGAGATATAAATGCTATGACAAATTCGTAAACAAAATTCAACACTAAACAGTTGAAAAAAAAAAAGAAAGGAGTTTCTACTCAAAAAGTATTTGCCATTTCGACTATATTTGTCTATACTAAATTACTGACTGTTATTATAACTGAATCGTACTATAATCTACTATCAGTTTGTCCAACCTGATCTATTTACGTATATTTCACTAAACCCAGGAAATTGAGGGCCCGGCGTTAGCTAAGTTATAAAAGAGAATCGAAGTATTATAACTCCTTGCATCATAAGCTTAGTACAATAACCGCTCGACTACAGTAAAAATAAGAAAAATTAAAGAAATAAATGATAATAATAACATGAATTGATAAATATTGTGTATCGAGGTATTACATAGTATAATAAAAAAAAACATGATAATAATAATACGCAAAATTGATACACCATAAATATACGGTCATGAAGAGTAAAAAAAGAAGAACAAGAAAGAAGGAAAAAAATTCTAGATTACCGATATTATGTTGAATAATAATATTATAATAAATAATGAATAATAAATTATAGATAAATATTATAAATTGTGAAAATAAATAATAATTCGGGCTATGAAAACTATTAAGATCTTCATCTTATACTATACTTATATTGATCGAATTCGAAAGTTATATTACGTGCAAGTTATACTACATAGAGTCGTGTTTAATATTATGAAATAAAAGATTAGGAAAACGTAAGGAGAAAAACAAGAAATGAAAAAAAGCTAACGATGTCTTTTGAAAAAAACTTGATTCGTTCTATTTAAATTTTACTAGTTTCACTATTGCTACCTAACTATGATATACATATATATACATATATATTGTATATGTAGTTGATAATTATATTATTCATATAATATAATAATGATACTACTCTCTCTCTCTCTGCCACTGAAAGCTAATCAATTCATTGCGCGATGGTAATAATATCTATCTATGTATATTATGAATTTATAATCTCCTAATATCTCTCTACTTATATATATATATATATATATATGTATTTATATATATATATATATATAATGCACAAGTGAAAGATTTACGAATAATATCTGTATCTATACCTATAGTATAATTGGGAATAGAGTTTGAATATGTGATTGAAAAGTATGAACTCTGGTAAAAACTTCTCAGTAATTCTGATACAGAACAATTGGAAGTATACAAAACGCGATTGAAACGTACATATAAACTGATTCGATATACTTGTAGATTTTTCCTCAGTTCCATTGTGCTTCATGTACGCCCAATTGCTTTCTATATTAGAATCAATGGATAGTTTTGAGCTGGAAATAAAGGGTCTACTGAGAGCGAACAAAATTTAGAGAAAATGAAATGAAATAGAATAAAGAATAAGGAAAATCAGAAGAATGATCTTGCAGTATGCTAATAATAAATATAATATATTCATGATCAATCGAAACAGAATTATATTATAGTATAATACATGCAGGCTGGGTGGATGGCGCGTTTTCAAAATTATCAAAGATATACAATAATATTAATAATAACAATAATAATAATAATAATATTGTAATCGTGCGCATAAATAATTATGACATATTATACAACGTCTTTGGGTTATGTCATTTATTTATTAAACGTTTGTTTTTTTGTACCTCTGAATCTTACCGGGATTGCGAAAGAGCAGAAGAAAAAAGAACAAGAAAAAGGACAAGAAATTTATATAAAATAATCAATAATCATCGTGTTGAATATAAATAAATATATAGGCGTCGATTATTATGTCATGAACAAGTAGATAAATGAAATAAATTAAATGAATTGAATAAATTAATAAATAGCCATAATTCTCAGTGAAAAGTCCTATAGGTATGGACATATTTCTATAATCTATATCAATATAGTACAGACTGTAATTATCTACACACTCCACGCTCTCTGCCGCATCTCTCTTTGCATATTATCTAAAATAGTATATTATATGTATGTGTAAAATATAATGAGGTGATTATTATTATTATTATTACTATTATTATTATGATTATTATGATTATTATGATTATTATTATTATCATTATCATTATTATTATCATTTATTGCGATGAAATGTTTATCGAATTTGCAGGTAGATCATAACAATTCTTCGTTATATGCAATGAACCTATAGGTGTATCGTAATATATATTATCGTACACGTTCGTACATACATTATATTACGCATCCTTCCTGATATATAATATATATATATATATATATATATTTATATATATGTGTGTGTAGGTATGAGGCATCATTTACTATACACAAATCCATATACATCATTGAAAAAATAAGTAAATAAAATCAAATACAAGTGTCCAATATATATCTCCCATCACGTTTATATATCCTATACATACTACATACATTATGAATAATCTAATGAGAATAAAATATAAGATAATAATAATACACACACGAATATATATATTTATTTATATATAATATGCGTACATATACATATTATATAATAATAACAATAATAATAAGCTTGAATTATCACCAATATTTTACACATATATATATATATATATATATAATAATATAAATATAATGAATTATGATGAATATAGTTATTCCTAATACGACACATGATATATACATATATATATATGTATACCGATATATCTCTAATTCATCGCTTCTATGTGTGATTGTTGTATAAAATAATTATTAGTCATTGACTATTATTGTTATCATTATTATTATTATTATTATTATTATTATTATTATTGTATTATTAACATAATATGATACCATTGAACCTCACCTAAGATCAATGATATAATATAATGTATAAATATATAATGGGTATTTTTTAGGATCAGATTCAACAGTAGTATAAAATGCTTGGAAAAAAATAATGAAAGAAAAACCGATCGACAAAAACCGCTATATATATTCAATTATTATACCATTTTTCTTGTTACGGTATTTTGAATAAATATTGTATGAATTATACAGGTATGTATATCATATAAATAGCGTATAACTATATGATATATCCTTATCACTCGTATATAGCATACCTTTATACATATGCACACATATATACATATATATATATATATATATAGTATACATATTATATTATATTATATAGGTACCTATAATTAATTATATTATTACAATCTCATAATAAATCTATATTGTCATGAAAGGAAACTGTTTACGTTAGGAATATGACTATATCCATCATTGACTTGAATATGATTGAATGTATACATAGTTTCTCATTATGGAAGATTTTACATAAAACTATATATAATACGTCTCTGATCGGCTAATAAGATCAAACCTCATTGAAGATCATTCTGTATTGATATATATTTCAAATTGAAAATGAATATCATTACTGGAAAGTTGATATAATCAGGCGGAAGGAGCTGAATATTTAATCAGTAAATGAAAAGAACAATCACATCCATCCCCGCACTATTACTATATATTGCTCTTTGCTTAGATAAATTTTTATATAGTTGGTATATATACTTAAAAGTGATCTGTAATATGATATTCCGAAAATTCTAGTCAAATTAAACACACACTTAGAAATTATAGGTATTATGGTCTCATTAGTAGCGTACGATTATTCAAAGTTTACATATTACGTGCATATCCGTCGCTGCACTATTTAGAACTTCCAATGAATATAAGTTGACAATGAGAATTGTTCATCAGATGATTTTACAGAGACATTTTGCTACTGCAACTGCAGGCAAACTCATTGATAAATTAAGCAATATTCTGTTCGTTATATCACTATATTTGATGATATACTAGCAAACGGTTGGTCAATTTATCAATAATTACTACAGTTGTGCTAGAATTCAATGATGATGGATCGGTAATACTTAATATACATTATGTCATTGTTCAATCTGAACATTCATTATTATTATTAATCACGAGATTCACCTCGTCGCCCATTATCCATTGTTTGGCCTAATTACTACTCACGTTTGTCTATATTTAATGTCATATATATAGATATATAAACCTATAGTATATGATGATATGAATATTATCCTCTATACTTATACTATAATATCATCTACGATGTATAACTCTCCTTGACCTCTCCCTCCCTCCTTACCACCATCCCGTCCCCAAAAAATTTGCAGTTTGTGATTTGGTTTCGATGTTATATTTGTCAGAAAATAGAAAATACAAGTTCTCCCTTAGCAGATGCAGCGGTGAAAAGAGATGTTCATCAGACATAAACTATTATATCCGGTCCTCGTTTGTGGCACTCACAATACAATATATACCTATAATATTGAATTAATATTTTGACCGTCTTCATAAGTTACGCGTATACCTATTCTAATCCACACAGATACATATTGAATGATGTATGTATATATATATATACACACATACACATTGCACTGTAACTAAAAAGAAAAGAGAGGAACTATTTTTCATCTTGCTGCAAACTCCTGTTATTATTATTGATATTAATTAATCTTGATTTTTCGAATAACAAAATATATGCACCAACGTGTAGTTTTCTACATACATTATTATATATACATAACATATGCAAAATATGCGCTGTATCGATGGAAGAATTTATATGCCGTAATGTCATGTTTCAATTGAAATAATTAAACGGCCAATATCAATGATTCCTAGCATAACTTCTTCATGATTTGCATAATTATAGTTCTCCATATTTATACCTATACGCGCCATAAATGTATGTATAATGAAATTTTCTCAATTTCTGTATCTGATTTCTCTTTTTCTTAAACATCTTCGTCATACTATAGCTTTAACATATTATTGTTTTAGATTAAACCCAACGATTACGAAATAAAATAAAATACTTACATAATATTTTCTTCTCGGATACAGATTCTGATATTATTCATTACGTGTACATAACTTTAGTTATAGAGTATAAGAAGATGCTGGTTGGTTGTTGTTGAAGCGCTCTCTGGAAGAGCTGGTTGTATTTCTTTTTTCTTCGCTAACTTCTCTTTTATCAAAGTTCGAGACTTTGTGGTAACGAATCTTACATTGGATAGAATCTCTTGTACTTATTTCCGACCGATTACTTTTTTTTCTGTATTTCTTTTTTTGCTTGTCATGATTATACGATTGTTCATCAACATGTTTGATGATCCTTGGATCAGAAATTTTGAGATCTGTATCCAGAAAAAATGAGAACAGTTCAACAAGACATTTAAAACAAAGGGAATAAAACGAAAGGAACGCAAAGCAGCAATTCCACTGTACCTTATATTAATTAACATTTGAATATGCGCAGAGTTATTAACGAATATATTATTAAATTATGTACACTGCGAAAGATTTTATCTCTTCTTTTCTTCTTTCGTTTCAGTATTTTTGAACGGCTAGAAAAAGAAAGTTGGAAGAGAAAAAGAAAATGTTACACACTGTGTGAAAGCTGCAAGTTGACTTTTTTTTCTCAAAACTCAACTAATCATTGTACATTTCTTACATGTATTGTTGTAATGTAATTTATTATGTCGTAAGATCGATATTTGGGATACAGATTAGCGTCGAAAGCTGAGAGGCACACTCAACTAGTAGGAATAAATCTAGATTAGTCTAATAGTGTTACATGCATCGAATGTCGAAGGAAAATAGGGTGAAAAAATCACAAGCTTGATCTAGCTGTACCTCAAATACCGAAAGAACTAATATGATACATGCGATTATAATATTTAATTAAGGAGTTAGCAATTATTGTGTGCAATTATTACGGCAATTTATGATAACAGCAACGAATTATGGCAATTCTCAATGACAGTAAAAGCTGATTTTGCAACTATTCGCATTGATCGGGATATTCAACTAAAATCATACATTTTTTGGACTGTTTTATATTTATTTATTTTATTTTTCTTCCGCCCTTACATCCAAAGCATTATAAAGCGCGCGCATTCAATTGCGGTAAAATTTCATTATCGTTCGATTGCTTCGGGAGTTTATATAATGATACAGATTGTTGCAAAGATAAATAGACCATAAAATTTCATTCACCTCAGAGGGTAGATGAAAACGTATTGAAGAAATTTTTTTAAAATGGAACATAATTGAGAATAGCCGTATATGATATTGCCAACTAAATTATAAACTCTTAATGGTATTTAAATATAATATATTATAACATATATGATATAATAATATTATTATTATTAAAAATGTAATTATAACATAAATAACGATTGATTACAATTTTGTCCTAATGTTCCGAAAAATATAATAAAAAAAATAAATAAAAATATCTCTGTAAAATAGTTGGAGTTCCACATAGCTATTGCTGCTGCTGATTTTATTCATTCATTATCATTATTATTGTTGTTATTATTATGATTATTAGCGTAATTATTATTATTATTGTTGATATTATTATTATTATTATTATTGTTATCATTAGCATTAGGCATTATACGTTCACATTAATTATCCCCTGCTGATTTGAATGATACTATCGTTATTGTTCATTATTATCAATATAAACACAATTATTAGGTGATGAAATACGAATAACATTTCTATGGTGTACAACTAGCAATTACTAAATTTCATTCTTGGAAACAGATTTTTCAAATACAATTATTTTTGTGCTCAATACATACATTTTTCAATAGCGCTGTATTATTTGCCAAGATGAAGGTCCCATAACGACCATTGAATAGTTGAATATTTCGTTACTTATTATTGAGAGAGAAAGAGAGAAGGCAATACAAATTTTGACATAGTATTGATAATTATACCAAAATAATATGTAAGCTGCCCAATACATAATTTCACCCATTGTAATGATCAGAAAGACCGAAAAAATAAAGGAAACCATCAATTTTATTCAAAGCTTGGATTTATTGTTTTTTGATTAAGATTTTATATTTTGTATAATTTATGTTTATTTCATTCTATACATATAAGTGTCCTCTATAATGGTATGTACATTAGGATGCCACCTCTTCGGCGAATATGTTCTCCTGATACCAAACTGAAATTTCTACTTAAAAATCCAAAAATCCGGATTTTCGCGCCCCTCTCACCGATGTCCCTATGCTCCTATACATGTACATACATAGAGGCAAAAATAGTGCCACCTCTTCGGCGAATATGTTCTCCTGATACCAAACTGAAATTTCTACCTAAAACTCCGAAAATCCGCGATTCTGCCCCTCTTTTCACGTATATCCCTATGCGCCAATACATGTACATGCATACAAGAAAAAATAGTGCCACCTCTTCGGCGAATATGTTCTCCTGATACCAAACTGAAATTTCTACCTAAAACTCCGAAAATCCGCGATTCTGCGCCTCCTTTCACGTATGTCCCTATGCGCCCATACATGTACATGCATACAAGCAAAAATAGTGCCACCTCTTCGGCGAATATGTTCTCCTGATACCAAACTGAAATTTCTACCTAAAACTCCGAAAATCCGCGATTCTGCGCCTCCTTTCACGTATGTCCCTATGCGCCCATACATGTACATGCATACAAGCAAAAATAGTGCCACCTCTTCGGCGAATATGTTCTCCTGATACCAAACTGAAATTTCTACCTAAAACTCCGAAAATCCGCGATTCTGCGCCTCCTTTCACGTATGTCCCTATGCGCCCATACATGTACATGCATACAAGCAAAAATAGTGCCACCTCTTCGGCGAATATGTTCTCCTGATACCAAACTGAAACTTCTACCTAAAACTCCAAAAATCCGGATTTTCGCGCCCCTATCTCCTATGTCCCTATGCTCCTATACATGTACATACATGCAGGCAAAAATAGTGCCACCTCTTCGGCGAATATGTTCTCCTGATACCAAACTGAAATTTCTACTTAAAAATCAAAAAATCCGGATTTTCGCGCCCCTCTCACCTATGTCCCTATGCTCCTATACATGTACATACATACAGGCAAAAATAGTGCCACCTCTTCGGCGAATATGTTCTCCTGATACCAAACTGAAATTTCTACTTAAAAATCAAAAAATCCGGATTTTCGCGCCCCTCTCTTCTATGTCCCTATGCTCCTATACATGTACATACATGCAGGCAAAAATAGTGCCACATCTTCGGCGAATATGTTCTCCTGATACCAAACTGAAATTTCTACATAAAAATCAAAAAATCCAGATTTTCGCGCCCCTCTCTTCTATGTCCCTATGCTCCTATACATGTACATACATGCAGGCAAAAATAGTGCCACCTCTTCGGCGAATATGTTCTCCTGATACCAAACTGAAATTTCTACTTCAAAATCAAAAAATCCGGATTTTCGCGCCCCTCTCTTCTATGTCCCTATGCTCCTATACATGTACATACATGCAGGCAAAAATAGTGCCACATCTTCGGCGAATATGTTCTCCTGATACCAAACTGAAATTTCTACCTAAAACTCCGAAAATCCGCGATTCTGCGCCTCCTTTCACGTATGTCCCTATGCGCCCATACATGTACATGCATACAAGCAAAAATAGTGCCACCTCTTCGGCGAATATGTTCTCCTGATACCAAACTGAAATTTCTACCTAAAACTCCGAAAATCCGCGATTCTGCGCCTCCTTTCACGTATGTCCCTATGCGCCCATACATGTACATGCATACAAGCGAAAATAGTGCCACCTCTTCGGCGAATATGTTCTCCTGATACCAAACTGGAATTTCTACCTAAAACTCCGAAAATCCGCGATTCTGCGCCTCCTTTCACGTATGTCCCTATGCGCCCATACATGTACATGCATACAAGCAAAAATAGTGCCACCTCTTCGGCGAATATGTTCTCCTGATACCAAACTGAAATTTCTACCTAAAACTCCGAAAATCCGCAATTCTGCGCCTCCTTTCCCGTATGTCCCTATGCGCCCATACATGTACATGCATACAGGCAAAAATAGTGCCACCTCTTCGGCGAATATGTTCTCCTGATACCAAACTGAAATTTCTACTTAAAAATCCAAAAATCCGGATTTTCGCGCCCCTCTCACCTATGTCCTTATGCACCTATACATGTACATACATACAGGCAAAAATAGTGCCACCTCTTCGGCGAATATGATCTCCTGATACCAAACTGAAATTTCTACCTGAAACTCCGAAAATCCGCAATTCTGCGCCTCCTTTCACGTATGTCCCTATGCGCCCATACATGTACATGCATACAAGCAAAAATAGTGCCACCTCTTCGGCGAATATGTTCTCCTGATACCAAACTGAAATTTCCACTTAAAAATCCAAAAATCCGGATTTTCGCGCCCCTCTCACCTATGTCCCTATGCTCCTATACATGTACATACATGCTGGCAAAAATAGTGCCACCTCTTCGGCGAATATGTTCTCCTGATACCAAACTGAAATTTCTACTTAAAAATCCAAAAATCCGGATTTTCGCGCCCCTCTCACCGATGTCCCTATGCTCCTATACATGTACATGCATGCAGGCAAAAATAGTGCCACCTCTTCGGCGAATATGTTCTCCTGATACCAAACTGAAATTTCTACCTAAAACTCCGAAAATCCGCGATTCTGCGCCTCCTTTCACGTATGTCCCTATGCGCCCATACATGTACATGCATACAAGCAAAAATAGTGCCACCTCTTCGGCGAATATGTTCTCCTGATACCAAACTGAAATTTCTACCTAAAACTCCGAAAATCCGCAATTCTGCGCCTCCTTTCACGTATGTCCCTATGCGCCCATACATGTACATGCATACAAGCAAAAATAGTGCCACCTCTTCGGCGAATATGTTCTCCTGATACCAAACTGAAATTTCCACTTAAAAATCCAAAAATCCGGATTTTCGCGCCCCTCTCACCTATGTCCCTATGCTCCTATACATGTACATACATGCTGGCAAAAATAGTGCCACCTCTTCGGCGAATATGTTCTCCTGATACCAAACTGAAATTTCTACTTAAAAATCCAAAAATCCGGATTTTCGCGCCCCTCTCACCGATGTCCCTATGCTCCTATACATGTACATGCATGCAGGCAAAAATAGTGCCACCTCTTCGGCGAATATGTTTTCCTGATACCAAACTGAAATTTCTACCTAAAACTCCGAAAATCCGCGATTCTGCGCCTCCTTTCACGTATGTCCCTATGCGCCCATACATGTACATGCATACAAGCAAAAATAGTGCCACCTCTTCGGCGAATATGTTCTCCTGATACCAAACTGAAATTTCTACCTAAAACTCCGAAAATCCGCGATTCTGCGCCTCCTTTCACGTATGTCCCTATGCGCCCATACATGTACATGCATACAAGCAAAAATAGTGCCACCTCTTCGGCGAATATGTTCTCCTGATACCAAACTGAAATTTCTACCTAAAACTCCGAAAATCCGCGATTCTGCGCCTCCTTTCACGTATGTCCCTATGCGCCCATACATGTACATGCATACAAGCAAAAATAGTGCCACCTCTTCGGCGAATATGTTCTCCTGATACCAAACTGAAATTTCCACTTAAAAATCCAAAAATCCGGATTTTCGCGCCCCTCTCACCTATGTCCCTATGCTCCTATACATGTACATACATGCTGGCAAAAATAGTGCCACCTCTTCGGCGAATATGTTCTCCTGATACCAAACTGAAATTTCTACTTAAAAATCCAAAAATCCGGATTTTCGCGCCCCTCTCACCGATGTCCCTATGCTCCTATACATGTACATGCATGCAGGCAAAAATAGTGCCACCTCTTCGGCGAATATGTTCTCCTGATACCAAACTGAAATTTCTACCTAAAACTCCGAAAATCCGCGATTCTGCGCCTCCTTTCACGTATGTCCCTATGCGCCCATACATGTACATGCATACAAGCAAAAATAGTGCCACCTCTTCGGCGAATATGTTCTCCTGATACCAAACTGAAATTTCTACGTAAAACTCCGAAAATCCGCAATTCTGCGCCTCCTTTCCCGTATGTCCCTATGCGCCCATACATGTACATGCATACAGGCAAAAATAGTGCCACCTCTTCGGCGAATATGTTCTCCTGATACCAAACTGAAATTTCTACGTAAAACTCCGAAAATCCGCAATTCTGCGCCTCCTTTCCCGTATGTCCCTATGCGCCCATACATGTACATGCATACAGGCAAAAATAGTGCCACCTCTTCGGCGAATATGTTCTCCTGATACCAAACTGAAATTTCTACGTAAAACTCCGAAAATCCGCAATTCTGCGCCTCCTTTCCCGTATGTCCCTATGCGCCCATACATGTACATGCATACAAGAAAAATAGTGCCACCTCTTCGGCGAATATGTTCTCCTGATACCAAACTGAAATTTCTACCTAAAACTCCGAAAATCCGCGATTCTGCGCCTCCTTTCACGTATGTCCCTATGCGCCCATACATGTACATGCATACAAGAAAAATAGTGCCACCTGTTCGGCGAATATGTTCTCCTGATACCAAACTGAAATTTCTACCTATAACTCCGAAAATCCGCGATTCTGCGCCTCCTTTGACGTATGTCCCTATGCGCCCATACATGTACATGCATACAAGCAAAAATAGTGCCACCTCTTCGGCGAATATGTTCTCCTGATACCAAACTGAAATTTCTACCTAAAACTCCGAAAATCCGCAATTCTGCGCCTCCTTTCCCGTATGTCCCTATGCGCCCATACATGTACATGCATACAGGCAAAAATAGTGCCACCTCTTCGGCGAATATGTTCTCCTGATACCAAACTGAAATTTCTACGTAAAACTCCGAAAATCCGCAATTCTGCGCCTCCTTTCACGTATGTCCCTATGCGCCCATACATGTACATGCATACAAGCAAAAATAGAGCCACCTCTTCGGCGAATATGTTCTCCTGATACCAAACTGAAATTTCCACTTAAAAATCCAAAAATCCGGATTTTCGCGCCCCTCTCACCTATGTGCCTATGCTCCCATACATGTACATACATGCAGGCAAAAATAGTGCCACCTCTTCGGCGAATATGTTCTCCTGATACTAAACTGAAATTTCTACTTAAAAATCCAAAAATCCGGATTTTCGCGCCCCTCTCACCGATGTCCCTATGCTCCTATACATGTACATACATACAGGCAAAAATAGTGCCACCTCTTCGGCGAATATGTTCTCCTGATACCAAACTGAAATTTCTACCTAAAACTCCGAAAATCCGCGATTCTGCGCCTCCTTTCACGTATGTCCCTATGCGCCCATACATGTACATGCATACAAGCAAAAATAGTGCCACCTCTTCGGCGAATATGTTCTCCTGATACCAAACTGAAATTTCTACCTAAAACTCCGAAAATCCGCGATTCTGCGCCTCCTCTCACGTATGTCCCTATGCGCCCATACATGTACATGCATACAAGAAAAATAGTGCCACCTCTTCGGCGAATATGTTCTCCTGATACCAAACTGAAATTTCTACCTATAACTCCGAAAATCCGCGATTCTGCGCCTCCTTTCACGTATGTCCCTATGCGCCCATACATGTACATGCATACAAGAAAAATAGTGCCACCTCTTCGGCGAATATGTTCTCCTGATACGAAACTGAAATTTCTACCTATAACTCCGAAAATCCGCGATTCTGCGCCTCCTTTCACGTATGTCCCTATGCGCCCATACATGTACATGCATACAAGAAAAATAGAGCCACCTCTTCGGCGAATATGTTCTCCTGATACCAAACTGAAATTTCCACTTAAAAATCCAAAAATCCGGATTTTCGCGCCCCTCTCACCTATGTCCCGATGCTCCCATACATGTACATACATGCAGGCAAAAATAGTGCCACCTCTTCGGCGAATATGTTCTCCTGATACCAAACTGAAATTTCTACTTAAAAATCCAAAAATCCGGATTTTCGCGCCCCTCTCACCGATGTCCCTATGCTCCTATACATGTACATACATACAGGCAAAAATAGTGCCACCTCTTCGGCGAATATGTTCTCCTGATACCAAACTGAAATTTCTACCTAAAACTCCGAAAATCCGCGATTCTGCGCCTCCTTTCACGTATGTCCCTATGCGCCCATACATGTACATGCATACAAGCAAAAATAGTGCCACCTCTTCGGCGAATATGTTCTCCCGATACCAAACTGAAATTTCTACCTAAAACTCCGAAAATCCGCGATTTTGCGCCTCCTTTCACGTATGTCCCTATGCGCCCATACATGTACATGCATACAAGCAAAAATAGTGCCACCTCTTCGGCGAATATGTTCTCCTGATACCAAACTGAAATTTCTACCTAAAACTCCGAAAATCCGCGATTTTGCGCCTCCTTTCACGTATGTCCCTATGCGCCCATACATGTACATGCATACAAGCAAAAATAGTGCCACCTCTTCGGCGAATATGTTCTCCTGATACCAAACTGAAATTTCTACCTAAAACTCCGAAAATCCGCGATTCTGCGCCTCCTTTCACGTATGTCCCTATGCGCCCATACATGTACATGCATACAAGAAAAATAGTGCCACCTCTTCGGCGAATATGTTCTCCTGATACCAAACTGAAATTTCTACCTATAACTCCGAAAATCCGCGATTCTGCGCCTCCTTTCACGTATGTCCCTATGCGCCCATACATGTACATGCATACAAGAAAAATAGTGCCACCTCTTCGGCGAATATGTTCTCCTGATACCAAACTGAAATTTCTACCTAAAACTCCGAAAATCCGCGATTCTGCGCCTCCTTTCACGTATGTCCCTATGCGCCCATACATGTACATGCATACAAGCAAAAATAGTGCCACCTCTTCGGCGAATATGTTCTCCTGATACCAAACTGAAATTTCCACTTAAAAATCCAAAAATCCGGATTTTCGCGCCCCTCTCACCTATGTCCCTATGCTCCCAAACATGTACATACATGCAGGCAAAAATAGTGCCACGTCTTCGGCGAATATGTTCTCCGGATACCAAACTGAAATTTCTACTTAAAAATCCAAAAATCCGGATTTTCGCGCCCCTCTCACCGATGTCCCTATGCTCCTATACATGTACATACATACAGGCAAAAATAGTGCCAACTCTTCGGCGAATATGTTCTCCTGATACCAAACTGAAATTTCTACCTAAAACTCCGAAAATCCGCGATTCTGCGCCTCCTTTCACGTATGTCCCTATGCGCCCATACATGTACATGCATACAAGCAAAAATAGTGCCACCTCTTCGGCGAATATGTTCTCCTGATACCAAACTGAAATTTTTACCTAAAACTCCGAAAATCCGCGATTCTGCGCCTCCTTTCACGTATGTCCCCATGCGCCCATACATGTACATGCATACACGAAAAATAGTGCCACCTCTTCGGCGAATATGTTCTTCTGATACCAAACTGAGATTTCTACCTATAACTCCGAAAATCCGCGATTCTGCGCCTCCGTTCACGTATGTCCCTATGCGCCCATACATGTACATGCATACAAGAAAAATAGTGCCACCTCTTCGGCGAATATGTTCTCCTGATACCAAACTGAAATTTCTACCTAAAACTCCGAAAATCCGCGATTCTGCGCCTCCTTTCACGTATGTCCCTATGCGCCCATACATGTACATGCATACAAGCAAAAATAGTGCCACCTCTTCGGCGAATATGTTCTCCTGATACCAAACTGAAATTTCTACCTAAAACTCCGAAAATCCGCAATTCTGCGCCTCCTTTCCCGTATGTCCCTATGCGCCCATACATGTACATGCATACAGGCAAAAATAGTGCCACCTCTTCGGCGAATATGTTCTCCTGATACCAAACTGAAATTTCTACGTAAAACTCCGAAAATCCGCGATTCTGCGCCTTCTTTCACGTATGTCCCTATGCGCCCATACATGTGCATGCATACACGCAAAAATAGTGCCACCTCTTCGGCGAATATGTCCTCCTGATACCAAACTGAAATTTCTACTTAAAAATCCAAAAATCTGGATTTTCGCGCCCCTTTCACCGATGTCCCTATGCGCCTATACATGTACATGCATACCAGCAAAAATAGTGCCACCTCTTCGGCGAATATGTTCTCCTGATACCAAACTGAAATTTCTACCTAAAACTCCGAAAATCCGCGATTCTGCGCCTCCTTTCACGTATGTCCCTATGCGCCCATACATGTACATGCATACAAGCAAAAATAGTGCCACCTCTTCGGCGAATATGTTCTCCTGATACCAAACTGAAATTTCTACCTATAACTCCGAAAATCCGCGATTCTGCGCCTCCTTTCACGTATGTCCCTATGCGCCCATACGTGTACATGCATACAAGAAAAATAGTGCCACCTCTTCGGCGAATATGTTCTCCTGATACGAAACTGAAATTTCTACCTATAACTCCGAAAATCCGCGATTCTGCGCCTCCTTTCACGTATGTCCCTATGCGCCCATACATGTACATGCATACAAGCAAAAATAGTGCCACCTCTTCGGCGAATATGTTCTCCTGATACCAAACTGAAATTTTTACCTAAAACTCCGAAAATCCGCGATTCTGCGCCTCCTTTCACGTATGTCCCTATGCGCCCATACATGTACATGCATACAAGCAAAAATAGTGCCACCTCTTCGGCGAATATGTTCTCCTGATACCAAACTGAAATTTCTACCTAAAACTCCGAAAATCCGCGATTCTGCGCCTCCTTTCACGTATGTCCCTATGCGCCCATACATGTACATGCATACAAGCAAAAATAGTGCCACCTCTTCGGCGAATATGTTCTCCTGATACCAAACTGAAATTTCTACCTAAAACTCCGAAAATCCGCGATTCTGCGCCTCCGTTCACGTATGTCCCTATGCGCCCATACATGTACATGCATACAAGAAAAATAGTGCCACCTCTTCGGCGAATATGTTCTCCTGATACCAAACTGAAATTTCTACCTATAACTCCGAAAATCCGCGATTCTGCGCCTCCTTTCACGTATGTCCCTATGCGCCCATACATGTACATGCATACAAGAAAAATAGTGCCACCTCTTCGGCGAATATGTTCTCCTGATACCAAACTGAAATTTCTACCTAAAACTCCGAAAATCCGCGATTCTGCGCCTCCGTTCACGTATGTCCCTATGCGCCCATACATGTACATGCATACAAGAAAAATAGTGCCACCTCTTCGGCGAATATGTTCTCCTGATACCAAACTGAAATTTCTACCTATAACTCCGAAAATCCGCGATTCTGCGCCTCCTTTCACGTATGTCCCTATGCGCCCATACATGTACATGCATACACGCAAAAATAGTGCCACCTCTTCGGCGAATATGTCCTCCTGATACCAAACTGAAATTTCTACTTAAAAATCCAAAAATCCGGATTTTCGCGCCCCTCTCACCGATGTCCCTATGCGCCTATACATGTACATGCATACCAGCAAAAATAGTGCCACCTCTTCGGCGAATATGTTCTCCTGATACCAAACTGAAATTTCTACCTAAAACTCCGAAAATCCGCGATTCTGCGCCTCCTTTCACGTATGTCCCTATGCGCCCATACATGTACATGCATACAAGAAAAATAGTGCCACCTCTCCGGCGAATATGTTCTTCTGATACCAAACTGAAATTTCTACCTATAACTCCGAAAATCCGCGATTCTGCGCCTCCGTTCACGTATGTCCCTATGCGCCCATACATGTACATGCATACAAGAAAAATAGTGCCACCTCTTCGGCGAATATGTTCTCCTGATACCAAACTGAAATTTCTACTTAAAAATCCAAAAATCCGGATTTTCGCGCCCCTCTCACCGATGTCCCTATGCCCCTATACATGTACATACATAGAGGCAAAAATAGTGCCACCTCTTCGGCGAATATGTTCTCCTGATACCAAACTGAAATTTCTACCTAAAACTCCGAAAATCCGCGATTCTGCCCCTCTTTTCACGTATATCCCTATGCGCCCATACATGTACATGCATACAAGCAAAAATAGTGCCACCTCTTCGGCGAATATGTTCTCCTGATACCAAACTGAAATTTCTACCTAAAACTCCGAAAATCCGCGATTCTGCGCCTCCTTTCACGTATGTCCCTATGCGCCCATACATGTACATGCATACAAGAAGAATAGTGCCACCTCTTCGGCGAATATGTTCTCCTGATACCAAACTGAAATTTCTACTTAAAAATCCAAAAATCCGGATTTTCGCGCCCCTCTCACCGATGTCCCTATGCTCCTATACATGTACATACATAGAGGCAAAAATAGTGCCACCTCTTCGGCGAATATGTTCTCCTGATACCAAACCGAAATTTCTACCTAAAACTCCGAAAATCCGCGATTCTGCGCCTCCTTTCACGTATGTCCCTATGCGCCCATACATGTACATGCATACAAGCAAAAATAGTGCCACCTCTTCGGCGAATATGTTCTCCTGATACCAAACTGAAATTTCTACCTGAAACTCCGAAAATCCGCGATTCTGCGCCTCCTTTCACGTATGTCCCTATGCGCCCATACATGTACATGCATACAAGCAAAAATAGTGCCACCTCTTCGGCGAATATGTTCTCCTGATACCAAACTGAAATTTCTACCTAAAACTCCGAAAATCCGCGATTCTGCGCCTCCTTTCACGTATGTCCCTATGCGCCCATACATGTACATGCATACGCGCAAAAATAGTGCCACCTCTTCGGCGAATATGTTCTCCTGATACCAAACTGAAATTTCTACTTAAAAATCCAAAAATCCGGATTTTCGCGCCCCTCTCACCGATGTCCCTATGCTCCTATATATGTACATACATACAGGCACAAATAGTGCCACCTCTTCGGCGAATATGTTCTCCTGATACCAAACTGAAATTTCTACCTAAAACTCCGAAAATCCGCGATTCTGCGCCTCCTTTCACGTATGTCCCTATGCGCCCATACATGTACATGCATACAAGCAAAAATAGTGCCACCTCTTCGGCGAATATGTTCTCCTGATACCAAACTGAAATTTCTACCTAAAACTCCGAAAATCCGCGATTCTGCGCCTCCTTTCACGTATGTCCCTATGCGCCCATACATGTACATGCATACAAGCAAAAATAGTGCCACCTCTTCGGCGAATATGTTCTCCTGATACCAAACTGAAATTTTTACCTAAAACTCCGAAAATCCGCGATTCTGCGCCTCCTTTCACGTATGTCCCTATGCGCCCATACATGTACATGCATACAAGCAAAAATAGTGCCACCTCTTCGGCGAATATGTTCTCCTGATACCAAACTGAAATTTCTACCTAAAACTCCGAAAATCCGCGATTCTGCGCCTCCTTTCACGTATGTCCCTATGCGCCCATACATGTACATGCATACAAGCAAAAATAGTGCCACCTCTTCGGCGAATATGTTCTCCTGATACCAAACTGAAATTTCTACCTAAAACTCCGAAAATCCGCGATTCTGCGCCTCCGTTCACGTATGTCCCTATGCGCCCATACATGTACATGCATACAAGAAAAATAGTGCCACCTCTCCGGCGAATATGTTCTCCTGATACCAAACTGAAATTTCTACCTATAACTCCGAAAATCCGCGATTCTGCGCCTCCTTTCACGTATGTCCCTATGCGCCCATACATGTACATGCATACAAGAAAAATAGTGCCACCTCTTCGGCGAATATGTTCTCCTGATACCAAACTGAAATTTCTACCTATAACTCCGAAAATCCGCGATTCTGCGCCTCCTTTCACGTATGTCCCTATGCGCCCATACATGTACATGCATACAAGAAAAATAGTGCCACCTCTTCGGCGAATATGTTCTCCTGATACCAAACTGAAATTTCTACCTGAAACTCCGAAAATCTGCGATTCTGCGCCTCCTTTCACGTATGTCCCTATGCGCCCATACATGTACATGCATACAAGCAAAAATAGTGCCACCTCTTCGGCGAATATGTTCTCCTGATACCAAACTGAAATTTCTACCTAAAACTCCGAAAATCCGCAATTCTGCGCCTCCTTTCCCGTATGTCCCTATGCGCCCATACATGTACATGCATACAGGCAAAAATAGTGCCACCTCTTCGGAGAATATGTTCTCCTGATACCAAACTGAAATTTCTACTTAAAAATCCAAAAATCCGGATTTTCGCGCCCCTCTCACCGATGTCCCTATGCTCCTATACATGTACATACATAGAGGCAAAAATAGTGCCACCTCTTCGGCGAATATGTTCTCCTGATACCAAACTGAAATTTCTACCTAAAACTCCGAAAATCCGCGATTCTGCCCCTCTTTTCACGTATATCCCTATGCGCCCATACATGTACATGCATACAAGCAAAAATAGTGCCACCTCTTCGGCGAATATGTTCTCCTGATACCAAACTGAAATTTCTACCTAAAACTCCGAAAATCCGCGATTCTGCGCCTCCTTTCACGTATGTCCCTATGCGCCCATACATGTACATGCATACAAGAAAAATAGTGCCACCTCTTCGGCGAATATGTTCTCCTGATACCAAACTGAAATTTCTACTTAAAAATCCAAAAATCCGGATTTTCGCGCCCCTCTCACCGATGTCCCTATGCTCCTATACATGTACATACATAGAGGCAAAAATAGTGCCACCTCTTCGGCGAATATGTTCTCCTGATACCAAACCGAAATTTCTACCTAAAACTCCGAAAATCCGCGATTCTGCGCCTCCTTTCACGTATGTCCCTATGCGCCCATACATGTACATGCATACAAGAAAAATAGTGCCACCTCTTCGGCGAATATGTTCTCCTGATACCAAACTGAAATTTCTACCTATAACTCCGAAAATCCGCGATTCTGCGCCTCCTTTCACGTATGTCCCTATGCGCCCATACATGTACATGCATACAAGAAAAATAGTGCCACCTCTTCGGCGAATATGTTCTCCTGATACCAAACTGAAATTTCTACCTATAACTCCGAAAATCCGCGATTCTGCGCCTCCTTTCACGTATGTCCCTATGCGCCCATACATGTACATGCATACAAGAAAAATAGTGCCACCTCTTCGGCGAATATGTTCTCCCGATACCAAACTGAAATTTCTACCTGAAACTCCGAAAATCCGCGATTCTGCGCCTCCTTTCACGTATGTCCCTATGCGCCCATACATGTACATGCATACAAGCAAAAATAGTGCCACCTCTTCGGCGAATATGTTCTCCTGATACCAAACTGAAATTTCTACCTAAAACTCCGAAAATCCGCAATTCTGCGCCTCCTTTCCCGTATGTCCCTATGCGCCCATACATGTACATGCATACAGGCAAAAATAGTGCCACCTCTTCGGCGAATATGTTCTCCTGATACCAAACTGAAATTTCTACTTAAAAATCCAAAAATCCGGATTTTCGCGCCCCTCTCACCGATGTCCCTATGCTCCTATACATGTACATACATAGAGGCAAAAATAGTGCCACCTCTTCGGCGAATATGTTCTCCTGATACCAAACTGAAATTTCTACCTAAAACTCCGAAAATCCGCGATTCTGCCCCTCTTTTCACGTATATCCCTATGCGCCCATACATGTACATGCATACAAGCAAAAATAGTGCCACCTCTTCGGCGAATATGTTCTCCTGATACCAAACTGAAATTTCTACCTAAAACTCCGAAAATCCGCGATTCTGCGCCTCCTTTCACGTATGTCCCTATGCGCCCATACATGTACATGCATACAAGAAAAATAGTGCCACCTCTTCGGCGAATATGTTCTCCTGATACCAAACTGAAATTTCTACTTAAAAATCCAAAAATCCGGATTTTCGCGCCCCTCTCACCGATGTCCCTATGCTCCTATACATGTACATACATAGAGGCAAAAATAGTGCCACCTCTTCGGCGAATATGTTCTCCTGATACCAAACCGAAATTTCTACCTAAAACTCCGAAAATCCGCGATTCTGCGCCTCCTTTCACGTATGTCCCTATGCGCCCATACATGTACATGCATACAAGCAAAAATAGTGCCACCTCTTCGGCGAATATGTTCTCCTGATACCAAACTGAAATTTCTACCTGAAACTCCGAAAATCCGCGATTCTGCGCCTCCTTTCACGTATGTCCCTATGCGCCCATACATGTACATGCATACAAGCAAAAATAGTGCCACCTCTTCGGCGAATATGTTCTCCTGATACCAAACTGAAATTTCTACCTAAAACTCCGAAAATCCGCGATTCTGCGCCTCCTTTCACGTATGTCCCTATGCGCCCATACATGTACATGCATACGCGCAAAAATAGTGCCACCTCTTCGGCGAATATGTTCTCCTGATACCAAACTGAAATTTCTACTTAAAAATCCAAAAATCCGGATTTTCGCGCCCCTCTCACCGATGTCCCTATGCTCCTATACATGTACATACATACAGGCACAAATAGTGCCACCTCTTCGGCGAATATAGTCTCCTGATACCAAACTGAAATTTCTACCTAAAACTCCGAAAATCCGCGATTCTGCGCCTCCTTTCACGTATGTCCCTATGCGCCCATACATGTGCATGCATACACGCAAAAATAGTGCCACCTCTTCGGCGAATATGTCCTCCTGATACCAAACTGAAATTTCTACTTAAAAATCCAAAAATCCGGATTTTCGCGCCCCTCTCACCGATGTCCCTATGCGCCTATACATGTACATGAATACCAGCAAAAATAGTGCCACCTCTTCGGCGAATATGTTCTCCTGATACCAAACTGAAATTTCTACTTAAAAATCCAAAAATCCGGATTTTCGCGCCCCTCTCACCGATGTCCCTATGCGCCTATACATGTACATGCATACCAGCAAAAATAGTGCCACCTCTTCGGCGAATATGTTCTCTTGATACCAAACTGAAATTTCTACCTAAAACTCCGAAAATCCGCGATTCTGCGCCTCTTTTCACGTATGTCCCTATGCGCCCATACATGTACATGCATACACGCAAAAATAGTGCCACCTCTTCGGCGAATATGTTCTCCTGATACCAAACTGAAATTTCTACTTAAAAATCCAAAAATCCGGATTTTCGCGCCCCTCTCACCGATGTCCCTATGCTCCTATACATGTACATACATAGAGGCAAAAATAGTGCCACCTCTTCGGCGAATATGTTCTCCTGATACCAAACCGAAATTTCTACCTAAAACTCCGAAAATCCGCGATTCTGCGCCTCCTTTCACGTATGTCCCTATGCGCCCATACATGTACATGCATACAAGCAAAAATAGTGCCACCTCTTCGGCGAATATGTTCTCCTGATACCAAACTGAAATTTCTACCTGAAACTCCGAAAATCCGCGATTCTGCGCCTCCTTTCACGTATGTCCCTATGCGCCCATACATGTACATGCATACACGCAAAAATAGTGCCACCTCTTCGGCGAATATGTTCTCCTGATACCGAACTGAAATTCCTACTTAAAAATCCAAAAATCCGGATTTTCGCGCCCCTCTCACCTATGTTCCTATGCTCCCATACATGTTCATGCATGCAAGCAAAAATAGTGCCACCTCTTCGGCGAATATATTCTCCTGATACCAAACTCAAATTTCGACTTAAAAATTCAGAAATCTAGAAATTTGAGGAGATTTTTCATGCCAGCATTTATTTCTCCTCTCGCATGTGCATGCCCTGTGCCCTCATACACATACATGCAAAATTGAGCAGCTTCCATGTAAGGTGTATCGAATCAATATACTCACATTGGTATTGTAAATAATATTTTGTGTATAAGTATTTTTTTTATTAACTTAAAAATTTCTACAATACAATAATATAGTTGACTATTGTGTAAATATAATTAGCCATAGATTACTTATATTCGTTATTCATAAGGCTTTGCCATAATTTGCCATAATTTATTACATATTATATTTTAATATTATGACATTTTCTCCCCAAAGAAATTCATGATATCCTTATCATAGCGATCTACGTGTTTTTGTATGAGATGCGGTAGCACCGTCATAATATACTATATTGCACGCGATTTACAAAAGAAAAACCAAAAATAACATACTTTTCATTCTGATATTTGAAGAGATAAATCCAACATTCCGATAAATTCATGTAAGCTATCAATATAATTAACTCCGAAGAAATGCAAAGATCGTTTCTCTTCTTTCTACACTATGTATTATTAAAATAAATAGTTCTGTTATAAAATATTCTATTCTTTCACTTTCATATTTATCTCCTATATCGTAGATCCACAAACCATACTTGTAAAATAAGCTCGGTTTTCATTTGTTGTTAGAAAATTATTATTACAACTATTATTTTTCTTATGAATAATAAAGTAATTAATAGCTTCTATTTGTTATTTTATTGTTTAATATCGTTTTTCACTCATTTCTATTTCAATTCTTCTTCTCACTAAAGTATATGCCACTAAAAACTATCCAAAAGTTCAATATTTTTCGTATTCATCATTGATATAATTTCACTTCCATAAGTTCATGAAATTTTCATCACAGCTCTTGGTGATGATAGATCGTCCGAATTCATCAGGATATTGATTACATTTTCTAGGGTATAACTAAGTTTCAACCGCGATTCTTGTGTCCAATATAATTAATTCCTTATCAATTGCCGAAAATTGTTTCCACTCCGTATAATAATGCTGAATTAATTTAAGCCCAATTGTTCCTTTTCAAACTTCATTTGTTATAGACAAATCACTGTAGCTGTTGTCGCAATCGTCAGTAGATCTCTAACTGAATCATAAGTTATGAAGGTTAAATAATGTTATACACACTTCTATCCGCCTCTTAGTTCGTCGATTTCATCTCCACTTCGTCTTCTGTTTCGTCCGCGCCCTATAAGCAATTAAACAATTTTACTACAAGAAAAATCAAGGGCTAAATTAGCCACTTAGAAAACTAAGAATTAAAATGCATATACTTATTTTTTCAATAAATTGAATCAGCATTGGTACAAGTTATTCTAATTTCTTTTTTATCAGAGCTCAACAAAGATCTAAATTAGATTCCAAACCAGTCTATGAAATAGCTAATCCAGCCACATGGATATCACAAAAGGAATGGAAACTGGTGAGTATTGTATACAATATTAATTTGTATGTTAAGACTTTAAAATTCTACACAGGCCCTAAACACTTGTTTAAGAAGTAGCAAAAGAGAGGTCGGGGAACGTGAAAGAAAATCATCAAAACAATTTTCTTTTTCCACATTCTATAATATTAGGCGCAGTCAGGGATTCATGGATTATGGAAGACAATCAAGCATAAGATGAAAATGAAATCAGATTATGGAGCAATTCTTAATAAGAGGAAGGATGTACGAAGATGTTGAGATGTGGAATAACGGTGCTGCTTTTAGGACAGAGAAAAAGTGTAGGACTAAACGTTGATAGCATGCGACATTCAAATAATACATTGATTGAATATGTATTTTCATACTTCCTGTGATTTTCGTAATAAAGAGAGAGGAAGAGAGAGAGAGAGAGAGATAGAAAAAGAGAGAGAGACAGAGCTAGAGAGAGACAGAAAGAGATAGAGAGACAAACGGTTGTAATTTGCCTACCAAAAAGCTCAATCATTCTATGCTCAAACATTATGGATTCATGGAAATTGCCAATTTTATAATAAACAGGAGCCAAAGGTAACATTCGCACTTACTTTTTCCAGGATCCATAATGTAAATTACATTTTCAAATGTGGCATGGCTTTTTTTTCATGAATGACAATTGTGTAATATAAATTATTCAATTATGTCAATTAAGTGAGAAGCAACAATTGTATTAGCACTGAAAATGAGCATGTGTTAGTTGTACCGAACAAATTTATAGCTAGCAATGGCGAGATGATACAATCAATTTTTGTTACATATATTGAGGTTGAAAATTAAATTTCAAAGATTCAGTAATGTAACGCCCCTGTGATGACAATATATTTTTGATTGCTGTTCTAAAAACTTACGAATCACTCTGACAACAGGAAAACTCTGAAATACTCAGTCTTTGAAAAATCCAAGTAACTCCGATCATCTCAATAAAGATTCTTGGGATTTGAACACCACATGAGTGTTCTTAGAGATCTTGGTAAAATTTTGTATACATTTTCAAAGAATTTCACTGAAATCTTAAGAGCTTTTCAGTTATACGAAAATTTTCGAGAGAATAATCACCAGAGACCTAATTATGTATGATACCGATTAGGAGATCATGTATGAGTAAAACGTTGGTATAGTAGATTGAATAAAATATATTTCAACGAACAAACTTAATATACAACATTTTTTTTGTTATTACGATGAAAAAATTAAAAAATAAACAATACGTAGAAAAAAGACGTTATCCAAAAATCCGATAATGTTTTTCGGGTTTTTTTTCTCGTTTTTCTTTCATATTTTGGTAATTAATATACCTATTGAAATATGTGTGTGAATATGTAACCCATACTTCGAATATGATATTATATGGACAAAAATTTTAAGACACCGCATGCATAACGATGATAGTCAAACTTGGAAGACATTGTATTTACAATTTGCTTTCTGTTCAATGTATTGATTTTTTATTCTGAATCTTTTGTTTTTTAATTTCCGACTTGGCAACATATTGTATTTGACAGTGATGTACGGATACCAATTTCAATTAATATAACAAAATAAAGAAACAAAAAAACAACAAACAAAGAAAAATAAACGATTTACAAATTATAATATGTTATTTTTGTCGTTAATTAAAACTTAGCTCATTTTTCTAGATTCAATTATATCCTTCAGGTATTACATTTCTATGAGATAAAACTTGTTTCTTTCGCACACACAAATAAAAAAATGTATACAGAAACCAATAAAGCGCATTGCCTGCCCAAACAGTATGCATACTCGGATAATTCGTTTTGCAAACGAAACTTAATCAATCAGTCGATCCTGTTATAAGTTTTACGTAATTCTAAGGATACTCGTGAGTGTTTTTCAGTCAAATCATTTAGTAACTTGATTAATAATTTTCGAAATTTTAATACTATTACACATGCAATGATCAACCAGTTCCCGAACGCTGTTTATAAACAAATGAAACAAAAAAAGTCTCAAACAAATTTTTGTCACTCTCGGAAACCTATTTACGCAACTTTTATTGTTGCGCACCAGTTTTTGTTTAGATTATTGCAAACGTAAACAATACTACAATTTTCTTTTAAATCTTAATTGAATATACGATATGTTTGTAATTTTTGGTTAAATTTCATTTTCAATCATGTTATTCTAATCTGAATTCTCATCTTCATTTTTTATTTCAATTGCCTTTGAATTATGGGTAAATTAGTTTTCAGATAATAATTTTTTGTGTAAAGAACGATTACTTGAACTATGACGAAATAGTAAAAGTTACGGTACCGTTGTGACCAAAGTACATGGGACTACTTACAAGTAAAAACAGTGCGGTACCTCAATCTGAAATCGATTTTAAATCGCTCGAAATCACGTGAAATCGTATGAAATCACTAAAAACGCAACGAGATCGCATAGAATCATGTGAATTTGTTTGAAATGGGAAATCAAGTTCGACACTGTTTTTAAGAAGTGAATAACCCACCTACCCTCTTGTCCAACGTATGAGGTATTATTTTAAAAATGAACTATGGGTTCTAGGACTCGTTGTGGAAATCTGAAATCTCAAAGATTATAAACTCTCGCTACCTCTGCGTATCTGGTTAAGACAGGCCAACATCCTGATCATGAATACTGCAGGTACAGTGATGGTATCTTTGGTCTCTTCTAGCATCACAGCATTTCTTTTTTTCAGCTGTGAAAATCAAGTTTTCACAGATTAATCCCACAGTTTAAATTAGCGATGACGATCAAAATTCAAACATAGATAAAATACACCATGACATACATCTTCAGCAAATTTCTCATCGAAACTAGTGTCCTTGTTGATAGGCGCCCATAATTTAACGTCATAATCAATTCCTGACGTAGCCAACATCGGCAGATGGGGATGAGGCTGTAGACAATTAACTACGTGCTGATCCGCTTCAAGAAGCATACACAATTTTGCTGTGCTTCTTTCCCATATAAATACATGCCCACAGTCGCTACCAGACATGACGTATTCATCACCCCAAAAGTTGGCTTCTTTAATCATTGTCCTAAAGAAACTAAAGTCAAAAACGAGGGAAGGAAGAAGAGATGAGAAATTTTGTTTGTCGGTCTGATTTTAACTGGCTCGGTCCGCTCGGAGGCTTTTTTTCACCACATGTAAAACGTTTTCTATTCTGTTTTCTCACTACTACGTCTACATACATTTCTGATGGTCAGTTACTGTTTTTAATTTTCATTATTCTTATTACGATTATTTTATAACTGACAAAAAAAAGTTACTTCTCTTTCAAGAAAAACTTTAGCTTACGACGTTAAAAAACCATTTCATTATTGTTATTTCAGTTATCGGTATTATATGATAAATCACAGTTCGAGTCGCTGGAAGTAAAAATATGAATTAGACACAAGTAAATAGCCACACGTGAAGTACTCCTATCTCATATTTTCTGTATATTACTCACTTTGATTAGAAATATTTAGTCTTTTTGTTATTTTTGGTTTAAAAATAGGTGTGATAAAATGTAACTTAGATCATGGATTATAAATATTTATGTTTTCAAATAGATTATTCAACAATATTTAATAAATTGGTGGCAAAGACTTAAGCTGTTCTAAAGAATCTTGATAAATTTACGAAATTGTAGATATAATTGTTCATTGGATGATGTCTAGGTTGAAAATAATTATTCATTTGTTAGGAAAATTCACCCAAAGAACGAAGGAAAAATCAGAGAATAATAAGAGTTCAACAAATGTGGATAACAGAATATAGACGAACCTTGCGTTACGATGACCCATATATTTTTGTTTCACTCTTAGTTCTGTTAGAAAACTTTCGTCGAACATTTCATGACCCTGCGATCCCCGAGCATTTGCTATCACCTCATCCATTTCAGTTTCGATTGGATTTACTGCTCTGGAATTTATAAAAATGATACAAAATTAAAAATACCGTAAGCCAAAAATGCTCAACGGATCAAACTTATTGCAAAGTGGATTACACTAAATTGCCAAAATTCTCGAATACGCACCTTGTATTTATCGTCATATCTTCATCGTCGCTATCATTGTATACATCTTCGTCAGAATCTGGTAAATACAAATGAACTGAGTAATAACAATATCTGTTTATTTTTATGACAATCAAATTATTTGAATATGATTGAATGAAAATTTACCCTCATTATCATTACGAGCCGGTTGTTTATTTAGACTTTGACTTGGCCCCGCATCATCTCTTGTGACATTAGAATTCTGACTACTGGACGGACCTGAAACACAACACAAGATAAAAAGAATACAAACCATGAGCAAACACGTCATGCTCTCCGTTGTTCAATCCGAGTCCCTAATTCGATAAGAAATAGACAATTTTCAAAATTTTAGATAACATACCTGGGTGAAAACTATCACGAGTTACTTCATCGGCAACGCCAAGAGAAATTGTAGCTCCCGTTGAGCTTTTGTCTGAATACGTCAAGCTCACAGCAGGTTCGCTACCGTGCCTGTAATTATGTGAATGAAAATAGTGAAAACTGATTACAATGTTCAAATTTTCAATCAAGCGGAGTGAAATAAGATTCATATTTTCTCACCGTTCAAGAAAACCATCTCTCATGGTAGTCAATCTATCTTGTAAGTTTTCCATAATACTATCTTCTCTGTTTCCATCAATACTCGTACTCGGCATATTATTATCGTTTCTATTTTCATTATCATATTTTGATATACTGAGAGATTGTAATGACTGAATAGAAGCTTTTGGGACTTCATTATGACTAGAATCAGTTTCCATAGGAATATCGTCTTCTGATTTTGGAGAATTTCTATTCTCATTAGGCGCAGGTGTAGTCTGCTCTACCAGTTCTGGAGATCTTACGTTAATACTTTGACTATTGTGATTTTCTTCAACATCTTCTACTCCCATTGAATTGTTGTTATTCTGAGCTTCGGTATCGACAGAGTTTGAATTTTCAATTTGATCATTGTCGCCGCTTTCTTCTACTAAAAAAAAAGTAAAATTCTAAAACAATGATAAACTTGATTCAAATTCCAAGTTTTTTCATCCACAATGTACAAAAGGTTGTGAAATAATATACCCAGCAATTAAATTGTTGGTGCGCTGACTCACCAGGTTCTAAAACTCTTTCATTTGATTCAGGCTCGTCATTAACTCTATCGATATCAACTTCGATATTATTTTCACCAGAATTTTGATTACTTTCTTCTTGTTGATCTCCGACACCTTCAACACTATCTTCTCCGCCACCGCTAAGAGCAGCACGAGTGGCAGGATCATTCAACATGCGACTAAGAACGTCGGTCATTCTCTGCATCAAAGAAGTATGAAGAACGGGGCGAGCTTGCGCTATTTCTGTTGAAAAATAATTAAATATTCGTAAAAAATGATCGTCGTCGAATCAAAATGTACATAAATTTATAAAGAATTTTTACCAGTCCCACCACGTCGACCACCTTCCCTTTCAGGGCGAGCGTCTGGCCCAGTATCTGACCAATCGCCACGAAGTCTTAATCGTCTTACTGGCTGAGTCGATCTTAATCTTGAAGGATGTTTGTGTCCCTTGCCCTTTCCAAGGATGGAATCTTTCTTCAAATTTAGGCTGCCCTGATCCTGTATTGGAAGGAGATTTTTACTCAGTTAGAAAGAATAAAATAACGTGGTGCTTTTTTGACTCCGCATTTATTTTACATATAAAAAACAAGAAGTTAAACTACCACCTTAACACTGAATAAATAAAGGTGATCACTGCTGTAGCTAACGAGGATATCCTGACCATCCGGACTGTAAATCAACGATGTTATTCTATATGAATTCCCTTCAAATTCTGGTACAGTAAAACTACACAATGGTCTCACTGCGCCACCGTTATCATTCCACCCTAACAAATGAAACGAAGATTGTGTAGATTTATGCCAAGAAATATTCTATCAATCAACGAGCAATCAATAAAGGATTTTGTATCCACCTGTAGCTGGAGTGCCGAGCATTCTTCTATCAAAAGTCCGCACCGTGCTATCAGAACATCCAATAGCTAATTGATGTGGTATTAAAGGATTAACAGACAGAGCAGTTACCGCTCCCTGACAAGATATCAATACATCCTGAGAAAATACATATATGAGTAATATATTCTTTCAGGATTTCACTCCAAGTTTAGTGAGACCCTTTTCTCTTTTTCATATACATACATCTCTACATCTTGTAGTGTTGCATTTATCCTTAACTCTAAGATCGAACCATCTAACTGTCCCGTCTTCACCGCAACTAAGAAAGCTGTGGGGTTCGCTAGGTATCGTGGCAATTTCGTAAGTAGTACCACTGTGGCATGTGAACTGATTATTGAAAGTCTCCGTTCTTCTCATCAGATCTGTATGAACAAATTATTCAAGGGAATACACAAGATTAGTAATTATCTCAATTGGAATTTGACCGATTCAATATTTTTCACAATTCCTACTGATGGTGAGAAATGCAAATCATAATTTGGAGCTTCAAAAGACCGTAAAATAAGCGCAAGGAACTGGCTATCAGCCAGTTGTATTTGTACACACACCAGACTTTGTTGGTAATCTAGTCTAGATCTATAAAAAGATTGAGTGACTATACCGAACACAATTTGATATCGATAAATGTGTTGTACTGCATTAATTACAAACAAATAATTCATCACAATTCTTACCTGTATAGAGAATTATTCCATCTCCGCTACAAGATATTATACGATGATCTCCACTGTTTGGTAAAAATTTTGCGCTGAATATATTTGCTCGATGACTCGTTTTGTAGTCTGTTAAGACCTGAAATATACAATATATTGTCAGCAATTAACAGATCTGTTATCGTAGATTGATGCATTTTGAGTCTATGATTAACTAAATAGAATTAGTTACCATAAATTAGCACAAGCCGATTTCTAACATAGCTCTCGATAATTATATACAGATTATTACAGTTTGTTCAGTTTTTTAATGCGTTGGATGTTTAATGATGAGATGATGAGAAAAATTGAAGAGGATTCAGTTATAATTGAATGAAAATTATGCTAAATAGGAATTGGATAATTGGCCGAGGTTCAATGATTAATGAGGTTGAAGATCATAACGTTAATGCAACAAGAATGATATGAGGAGTTAAACTCCCTAATACAGGATTGTAAAAATAGCAAAATATAGTATCCAATTATCTAAATTGATTGAAACATATTTATCACGCATTTTGAAATTTTGATAATGTCCAAATCCTGGAATATGAATTTTGTTTCAAAATCATTTCGTTAACGTTACGAACTTCAGCCGCATAATGATTACAAAGTGTTGACCTCACTCCGAATTCAATCCACGTGCAATAGTAAAATTAGCATGTCCGTTTTCTAGAGGTGAAGGTTTCAGCTTAGCGTGGCATTGCAGATTTCGCAATAAATAAATAGCCAATCATTCTTTGTGATTCTTGCTAACTTGTATTACGTGGAAGAAGGATTTAAAATATGTCAATCTAATTGCTTGAGCTAATATGTGTGTAGCGAGGAGCATCTGCAAGGCATTCGAGTGAGCGATCGATATATGCGGCATTGGGGTTTGACGAATGTGAAAAAGAAGATTGTGCAAAAATTAGCGAAAGATAGCGTTTTCATTTGGTATAACTGCACATGTAATTTTGTAGCAGCATACTTTCATATATTTCAAGGATGGTTTGTGTCAGAATAGTTTTGGCAGAAGATTACCTATTCTATAAATAAATGAAGAAATTAAGAGACATGACAACAAGCTTGTTCGGCTCTAGTGCAGACCCACAAGCAGCATGCTCTCATTAATTATAATTCCAAGCAATCGGTGACTGATGATACTTATGCCATGTTATTAAAATAAAGATGCACGTGCATTTGCGCTTGGTTCTCCATGTATCCTCGGTGAAAATATAGTATGCGTACAAATGTTTCCAAAAATTTTGGTGTGTACTTATGAAAAATTGTGAAATACTCTGTAAAAACTATCTTGAATACTACAACTATCTTTGAGGAGGTTCTCAATATCTAAACACTATCTGAGAGTTAACGGAAACTTTGGGAACAATTTTCAGACACTTTCTTAGCGTCACTGAAATTTTAGTGGAAGTAAATAATTTTCATTGACTTCATAGAGATTGTCTGCAAATATTGGCAAACTATTAAAGAGAAAAAATGAAAACTGATTCTTTTTCATCGGAGATTTAGTGAAATTTGAAGAATGTAATCATGAAATCTGAAATGTCTAAGAAGTGTTTCTTTATCTTGAATTTCGGTGAAACTTTCTGGAAATCTGTGAAAATTTCCAACAGAAGCTCTAATAACAATGATGAAGTGTTTGAATTTCTAAAATCCTTCCAGAGATAATCGAAGTTACTTGGACCTTTTAGAAAGTATTCCAGTGCCTCCTTTTTTCCAGAGATATTCCAACATTTTAAATAATACAAACGGAAATATATTTTCACCACGGTGGTATTCCTCTAAATACCCGAAACACATTCTATGCATCTTCAATGAACAATTTGTAAATTATTTACGGCGTGGCGAAAAAAACAAAATCAAATAAAAATTATTCTTTTGTACAATTGCGGGAATGAAAAATTGTGCCAATGAAGTTCTTCTTTGGTTGTTTTGTTTTAAAATAAATGAATCAATACGAATTCTCACTGCTTCGAAAAATGTATTTCGATAGATGGTAACAGGTATTAAAAATTGTTCGTTTTCACGTACACACAAAACACGTGAATAATTTTCAATTTTCATCAATATTTGATTAATTTTTGTCTGTCCAGAAACCTAATCACTTACCTAATCTTAAATAAAATGAAATTGTTGCTATACTTGATAGCTAAATCATTAAATATCCATGCATCGCATTGCATTGAGCGATTGTTTTGATTGATCTGAGAGACAAGAGAGATCTTACAGATAACTTTAATCTACCTTGTGCATTGTTTGCTTGTTTGTTCGTTTGTTTGTACGATTATTTTCACTTGAGACATAATGGTTTTTTCTTTTTCTACTACGATGCGTTATTTACCAGAGTTAATTCCCGAGCACAGATGCAGTATTGAGTCAATAAATATATATACTATATGTACATGATCGATTAATTGATATTGAAAATTGAAGAAGTACTAAATTATATATGTTATTAAAGTTATCAAATCATGCGAATGAATCAACTTTCGGAGCGATGTTGGCAAATTTGATAGATGTATCTTTACCTGATAATTATATGCATTTGTTAGTACCAAATGTTGATCGTCGCTTCCAGATAATAATAATTCACCGCTATTATTCCAGCAAATTGAATTGACGCAACCGTTGTGAACTTTCAATCTTTTTAACAACGACATTCGCTGCATCAACTGTAAACTCGCTATAATATAAACAATATACTGTTTTAACGGAAAATTGTAAATCCGAAAATTAAAATATCCGAAAAAATGTCAAAAAATCCATGTTCGTTTCGTGAATCTTTTTTTTCCGATTTCATTTCAACTTTATTGCTGATGAATACAGTCATTCAGAGACGAAAGAAAGACGGGAAGGCAACAAAAAAGAATTGAAAATAGATTATTGATTATAGTTTACGAATGAATTATTTCAATTACATGCTCACCTTTGCTACTTGTGTAGAGTTTGAGCCTAGTTGTATCGTCATAAGGCTGATTATAGATGTCGTGAAAGATATTTGGCTTAGCTTTCTTCATGTTTTGTTTCTTGTTGAAACCCCGAAGGTATTAATTTTAGTTTTAAAAAGTGAAAAACACGCAGCCGGAATAAGTCATAAGATGACTTTCTTGTTTCCACGGTGTTGTTTTCTTTTTGTTGTTCGAATCTCAAGTTTAATTCAAAATCAAAACACAGAAGAATAGATCGTAGGAAATAGAACCAGACACGAAAGTATAAAAAAAAAAAAAATTAAATGAGATGCTTATTCTTAGGTATACTTATCATTGCCATACCTATCATAATTCATGTTCGTTAACCAGGCGTTATTTTATCACTCGATCATTAGATAAACACCTTACGGTAGTATAATTTTTGTTTTATATCTTACTCAAAGGTAAGTTCTATTACAATACACCGAAATTGCATGTCACCAATTGGTAGTTCGCAATATGCGGTTAGATTCCGTCTACTTCTGTCTCGTCTACCCCGTTACCTATCGTTACTAACTTTACTCACTTACTCGCGTCGCATACTTATAGTATGCGTGTAAGCAATCACGGTTGCCATAAGTTCCAAGAAAACAGCTGAGCGACGGAAAGCCCCTGGTGACATCTGTAGTCCAAATCCGACCGTCGGTGAAAATATTTCTTTCTTCTGCTCAGAGATGGCGACTCGCAAAATGATATATTCGCTATTTTGTATATCTTACGAATTTTTCAAATATTTGATTCATGTTTCGAACGTCAGCTCGGTTCAGAATAAATTCATAATAGAATTTTCACAATTCTACGGAAGCCAAATGATTTCTTTTCAATTAATAGTAGCTCGTTATTCGTAGGTCCGGAAAATCTGACGAAATAATTATTTCGTACTGTTATATTGAAGGGTTGAAAAATATGGATGCCTATAGACACCCACATGCATTTTCCAACCATCATTTAAACGAAAAAAAAAACTATTTATTGATTCTTAATGATGCGAGTAATCTCCGCATACGATATGTTTTCAACAATACAAATTATACAACGTTTTGCTTCGATGAGACACTCGTTCGTCGCTTCTATAATATGCCATGTTTTAATCAATTTTGAATGAAATTTTTCTGGATATGACATTAAATGGAATTATACAATTACCATTTAAAAAACTTTACATGGAATTGATATACATACAATAATTATTTGTTAGAAAGAATATGTATTTAACATTTAATAAATGTGAGGTGTAGGTATATGTACCTTCATATAAAGTAGGAGTATATATTCGAGTCCGCGCTTTGATAATTGATAATTGTGTGGAATTAAACTTAGAATCTTTCAGAATATGTCGATCTCACGAAAATCTCGCATGTGTTGGTCTACAAAATTCGTCTTCTGGGTGAGATCGTAAGATTTTGCAAGATTCCGAAAGAATCGAAACGCAGAGCCGATGGATTTTCATACTATTTAATTCAACTGTGGCAGAGATAGTCATATGATTATATGAAAACAACCATATCAGATTTCCTAAGGGGGCCTAACATATTCGAAGATATATTCAATATAATTAATCGAAGCTCATATCAGGACGTTTAGGTACGAACGCACCTCTCACGTTTTGTTGTACGATCGAATTGGCATTTTTCGTAGCGTCCGCATTTCGTCCCGCCACAACGAACACCGTCATCTAATAAAATGTAAAAGATTATTATAACTCCAAATGTATTATATACCTGCTCTTCCAATGAATTTCAATCTAATAAAGTATAATTTACTTCGAACAAAATACAATCTCTTCACGCATAAGTATGATTATGCCGTCGTAATTTTATCGACTATCAAAGTACGTATAATATACTACCGCTTACCTCTGTTGGAAGAACCCTTGTAACCCCCGTCACTTCCGGTACTCACAGGGCTAGGGGAGGCGCATGAGGTGGAATGACATTTGTTTGGGCAGCATTTATGGTTCAAACTACATTGATGATCGGAAACGCACGTCGGAGTACATGCAGTGACTGTATTTCTCATTGGACAGTTGCCACTTTTAGCTGTATAAGACAAATTTTAATGGGAAATCATAATGTAATATCAATTGTGGAGATTAATCATGTCGTATCTCATATCGGCAGATAGGTTCATTGTTACATACGTATAGTTATAATTATTAGAAATTCGCTCGCAAACTGTCTTCATAGTTTAACTTGTATTTCAAATTCTGAATTTTAAGTATATAGTACAACAAATACACGTGTACCTTCGTCGTGCCTAGATATACATTGACACAATGAAAGATAAATTACTTGGTAAAATATACCTATCGGAGTTCAGAGGATCAAACTTTCGACCTTTACCGACAATTCGTCATTCCGAAAATGCCTGGGGCTAATTTAAATTACTATACCTATGCAAATCACGTTGATGTCGGTACCGACACCACAATTGAGTAAAGCGGTTCTTATATTAGTTTTATTTCATGATCGTTTCTGAACCGGTTCGATGATCAGCCCGATATATCGTGTAGGTACTTGCGGGTATAAAGTTTCCACGCAAATGGTGTTATAGAGAATGATACGTGATATACTATTGTATACGAAGTAATTATTCTTCGTCGTACTCGTACTTACAAGACAGCTGAGCCCGTACAGAAACCGCGATCAGCATCAAAGCAACCAAAAGTACAGCAGCTTTAGCTGTAATAAAAAAAAATATGAAACAGCTTTCACTAGCGATGGGTATGTTCTCGTTTTTGCATATGGGTAAAAAAAGTCCTAGAACGAAGTAGGCATGATCAAATTATGTTACCACAAATATTTTCCTTTCTAATAACTTTTGGAGGCAGATTATCGTCATCTTGAATATTTGATACTCGTTTTGCTAATCATAAGTCTCAGTTTGTTAATTTTTTTTCTCATTTTTTGTTCTACTTTTACAGTATTGCGTTTGACGCGAAGTTGCGGATGAGATTCTTGATTGCATTACGTATAGTACTGCATTGCATATGAAGGTTACGAAATGCGCTTGGAACAATCATTCTTCCCGCATGACGCGTAGCTTATTATTATCACAGTTATTTCACGGGCAAATTGAGATTTCGTATGACTTTAACAACGAGATTGTAAAACAATCCAAGAAAATCAACTGACTACGTTTAAAATTCTATAAAATTCAAAATTATATTCAAAGCTATAGTTCTTTCAAGTAACGAGAAGTATACGAGCATTTAAATAGGGAATGCTTGAAGCAATTTATTATTATTATCTTGCTACGAAATTGAAAATTTCTTTTTCCCGCCAGTAACACGAATAGTTAATGATCAGTCAAAATGCAATCAGATTATTGAGTATTGATTATTTGAGGCTGGCTATACGTACCCATGGTGTTGAATTATCTTTCAAATAAACAGTCGAAAGAAGCAGGTCAAACTTCTCAACTGAACTGACGGTAAACAGGCAATGGAATCGAACCTCTTATACATATCCCCACCAGGAGAAGGAGTCTGTCAATATATATTCATAGGGAAAATAAGGCTACAGGAGGGATTTTCCCTCAACTCATAAATCGTATGATAACTAACTAACTTTGCAAGTGCAAGTGACGATCGGGAGGTATCCATGTATTTTCGTGGAATCACAATTTCGTTCAACTGCTGTGATGCTTGTACTCCGCGGTTTATGCAACTGTGGTACATGGGAGGAATACTATACATATACGTACGTATATTAAGCCATACCGTTTATTTGACACAAATGGAACGTGGGGGATAATTGCGAGTTTAAACTTGAATTTAAATGGTGATTACCGTTGAATTTAGAGCATACAAATTTGGTTTCACGTCATCAGCTTTACAATGGTGAAATTTGTTTATTGTTTCATTTTTGCTTTTCCCTCTATTTTTTATTTTCAGATCATCAAGCTGCGTGTTTCCTGCATGAAAGAGTGATCGAACATTTTCTATTTCTTCACGTACGAAAGTTGATCAAATTTCTCGTTGTTATAATTCTAATTAATTATCATTTTCCCAGCTATTTCAAACATTTCATCCTACTTTCAGGTACATAATATCGCGGGGTTCCATGTCAAATTTACGTCTTAAAACCCTGACCACTTGAAATTTGTTTGGATTTGTAATATGTTATAGTACACTAAAAAGGAGCGAATACGTATTTTTGAATTCGCAGGATTTGACCATTCTCTTATTTATTTTACAGCTGGTTAGAGTCTTCGAATTTTTCAGCATCCCACTTTTTCAAATGAGTTTAGCTGCAGAACTACTTGCTCAATGGAAAGTTGTCCACATTAAATTTATCAAATTATTTACGATAGGCAAATTTTGAAAATTTTTGGATTCTTCTGCGTATACATTTCACACTGTCAAAGCACAAAGTATCGTTTCAGAGAAAGTCACAATTTTCACATTTTTTCCCGTTCTCATTTTTCAATACGATGAAGAATGGCCCAAATACTAAACTATGATCGGAGTGGCTCGAATTTTTTTTGTGAAAGTTGCAGTTATCGTAATCGCTTCGCCCCTAATACAAAGTCGATTCAATGAGTTAAGAAACAAATTTCCAATCATATCACCAAGTCTTTTTTTTTTGCATAAGTGTATACTTTTGTCGAAGAATCAATTTACTGATAATTTTCGAATCGATTTTTGATCCGAAAGAACCAATCGAAGTAGCTTCAAATTGTGTAGAAAAAATCGGTATTTTTGTAATTCTTGATGGTATTGAAAAATTAAAAATGGCTATTACCCGCCCAATGAATTTTTGTGCTTCGATGGAGTGAAAATGAATACGTAGAAGACTCGAGAAATTTATAAAACATGTTTATCGTAAGATCCACCGATACGGATGACTTTTCTGCTCGGTAAGCAGTTTTTGAGTTAAACTCATCTAAACGGGTAAGTTATTGAAAAATACAAGAATTCTAAAACTAGCTGTGAAATGAAAAGGAATTGTTGACACGCACAATCAAAAAATACGTATTCGCTCTTTTCCAGAGTACTATAGCACAAAGCAACCCCCCTCCCCAAAAAGAAGAGAAGCGAGAGTTCGAAAATGTAAATTTGTCATGCATTCCCCCACATCGGTATATACCCACCGCTTGAACTTTACGCAGAAGTCTACTGCACGATGATTTAATGTTTACCAATCGTTGGTCAAACATCGTATTTACCACTGTGAATAATTATACGTCTGAGAGTGAGTGTTGCTAGAAAAATGTGTGAACAACATTTTTACAGTTGACACATTTTCCATCAGACAACAATCGGTTTTAGTAATCTTGACGAATGATCGGACTGCATCGGAGCAATCATAGCAGCGTCGACTTCAGTTCACATTTCTGTGAAAGCAATTGCCACATGAAAATATCACAACTTGAATGTGAAATTGTTCAGAAATATTACGCGCGATCTCACGATCGGTATAACCGAAGGACACAGGTACTGCAGCGTACTTGCTTCCATACATGTACATGGCATTATTTTCCTCGTTTGTTAAGAGAATTTCGTTCTCATTGGACTTCTTAGAATGAAATTCTCATCTGACCAGAATATACCGCGGTAAGAGGTTTGTTCGCCGCAGTAGATGTGATGGACGAAAAAATGATTTTACAGTTTAAAATCAGTAGATAGGAAACTATGTTTCACCTGTAGCTGTACCTACGAGTATACCTGCGGGCTACACATTTCCGCATTTTTATGATAATTCAAGTCGAAACGAATCGATCCTTTCAATGTAGATTATGAGTTGTATTCAATTCATTTGAATAAATGTAGAGAGATGTAGCGAAGGCAAGGGATATAGGCAAGTCGAAAACCAAATGACTAATAATAATGATAAGCCAATTAGACATGTACTCAGAAACGATATAAGATTACATTTTTTCTGAACAATCCATTTGAATTCAGAATCAAACCACGTTTCTTAATTTGTATGGTACTCAAACTAATTGATGAGTTACAATTATCATCAATTATGGTTATTTTAATCATTGAATAAGACATCATCATATTTCATGTTATAAGTTGTAGATTAATTTCGGCAGATACAGGTATAACATAAAAATGTCAACTTACATTGTCGAACCTGACGATTAACTTACGTTAGAACTATAAACTATTGACAGAAATTGAAAATAAAAAAGAAGAAAAATACATAAAATTATTATACATACTAGATACGCTTTATGCGCGAATTCAAATGATTGGAAATCATAATCTTGTACGAATGAAGTAGAAATAATTAACAAGAAGAAAATAAAGTACGAACATTATTAGGTATATAAATCGTCCAGTCGAACGAGATAATCTTGAATAACAGCATCAACAGCTATATCCAAATTACGTTGTATGTGTATTCAATGCCTATAATATGCTCCCCTGCTCTCATGAATTACAATTATATTATGATTGATATATTATAAATGATTGAAATTATATGCTCATAACAATAACCTGCATAATCAACAGACAGCTGGCTGCAGAACTACGTCTCGGTACGCAAACAATTAGTAGAGATAAAATAATATCCGTTGAACTAATTTCCGTCCGAATTAGATTACCTTTATATAACAAATCGAAAATTTCTTAACAACATTTGAGTGAGCCTCGATGTCTCAATATGCCTGATTATAATTATTGTTGCCGCTCGACGTATCTTTCAAGTTTGAATGATACCTAGACATTATGCGCACTCTTAAGACTATTGCGACTGAATTGTAAGTACCATACATACATGTCTACAGTGTTTGCACATAATTATTAGATTCGATGGCATATTATGTCATAATATAGGCACATGACTGTAGGTACACGCATGGAAAATGTTCGTAATGTACGTGCACAGTGTATATCGTATTGTATAGTATGCAAATATACGCAATTTCAAATACTGTGTGTATGTACATGTATGTCATAGACTTATAAGATAGACTGAGCGCTCCTATAAGAGGCACTGAAGCCAACACTTAAAGGACAGAGATATGTCCGGAGTACTGCTCTCTCTTTTCAATCGGCGTCATGGTGGGAGACAACGGAGCAGTGGAAGTGGAACAGTCTTGCGCCTGCGCCTGTCAAATGCGTATTCATGTTCGTCGTTCACGGGTCGTGTTTCTATTTTCTATCGTTTCTATAGTTGTGCCGTGCTATAATTTGTTTGTTATTATAATTAAAACTATGATAATAAGCTGTAAAAATGGTGGCGAACTGCTGTATATGTAAATCGCATCTGGGTCAACAGGAAGATGTGACTTTTCACAAGTAAGTTGAAGTACATTGATGCAAAATTCACATACACGTTGAGTGCGTGGAGGTTATGTTTTCCCCAGCAACGTTATCGCAGAGTCTCACGTACTTCTTAGACATTTTTTGGCTAAAGACGGACTGTTTTCTAATTTTAGGTTACCAAGGAACGAAAATCTTGCTAATGAGTGGGTGAAAATTATAAGTGGAATTGGAATTCACATCAGCAAAACTGCAACTGTATGCAGTAAGCACTTTGATGATAGTCAATTCCAGTACAGAATAGTTGGCAGTGCTATAAAACGATTTTTGACACCGAATGCTATTCCGACGAAATATGTCACAGCTCCTCCATGTCGAAGTCAAAGTTCAAGGTATGTTATATTTGATTAGAAAATATTTCGGAATTATTCCCAACGAATATCATAAAAATTGTTTGTTCCAGCAACTGCGATCAAAAACCTGCGAGAGAGGGAAAATATGACACAGAAGGTGTCATGGTACAAGAATCTGCGAGAGAGGAAAAAGATGACATAGAAGATGTCATGGCACAAGAATCTGCGAGAGAGGAAAAAGATGACATAGAAGATGTCATGGCACAAGAATCTGCTCTTCTTACGTAAGTAAAACAATTCATGCAAGGTTTGATTCAGTCAAATATACGTAATCATAATATCCTCTGTCGAAAAGCTAAAAGGCACATGTCCTTCGTAGAATCAATGCGATATCTCCGATATAATATTTGTGTTCTTTTAGTCAATTATCCGATACTGACGCATACTTTCTTGTTTTTCAGTAAGCTAGTAAGCGATGAAACAGAAGATGAAAATTCAACACTTTCTAAAAGGTACTGCAAAATTATTCATTCATAATAATCATTACTACTTCAGTTATTGATTAAATAATGTATTCTCCCAGAAAAAACGACTCTGCAGATAATACCAACAGAAAACGTACTCGAGTAAACACGGTTCGATATATTGGGGATATAGGCCGTGAAGATTTCGCTTCTGATGAAGCCTACCGCGTAGTTCAGAGTTATGTCAGGGACAGCAAAAAGGAAATAAAAACATTGAAGCAGAAACTGCGACGTATGGATACAAAAATAAATACTATGAAGGATTTGACAGATAATCTGAGAAATAAGAATATGTTAACGAGTCAAGCTGCAGAGTTTCTACAAGTAAGCACTTCAACCAGTAAATCATGAAATCTGACCAAAAAACCGTTGAGTTAGATGTTAGTACGTCGTCAAATAAATAATCATGTCATTTAATTGAGATTCATGGGAAGCCTTAACGGGTTAGACACATGTTTTTCAAATTACACACACAGATGCGTACGATTTGTAAATTATAATCTTAAATATTGTTGCAATTGTAAATATGTGAAATCGAATTAGCACTAATCTTAATTTAAACCTTTATATAATTATATAATCTCATTCGTTATCATTTAAATTGATATGTTATGTAACTAAAATGAATTCTGGTTTAACAAGTCTACATATCATTTGATTGGCGCCCAACATATTTATTTAGAAATTTATGTTCAAAGACCAATAAAAGAGCAAAATTAGCTTCACATAATATAGTATAAATTACACTAAAAACTGTTTACTATAGATAATATACACAGGTCTCAACGATTGAAAAATTACATGATTGAATATTATTTTAATTGTAAGCATTATGAGTCTCATACTCAACAAAAGTGGAAACAAAATAAAAAATCCAATTCATACCTTGTGTAACTCATTTTCATTTCTTTTTTCATCTTAGAGTTCAATGAGTCCGGCGGTGAATGCAATACTTGAAAACCTACTGTCGGATAAGAATATCAACGTTTATCCTCCTGCATTGCAGGGATTTGCGAGCAGTTTATTATATTATTCAACGCCGGCATACGAGTATGTTAGAAGTACTTTCCTGAAAGCCTTACCTCATCCTCAAACAGTCCGAAAATGGTTTCGAAACGTGGATTTTTCTCCAGGTATAAGCACACTAATTTTAGATAATTTGAAGAAATTAGTTCAAGAAAACCTCTCGAATGGCAAGAAATTACAATTCGGAATGCAAGTGGATGAAATGTCTATAAAAAAACTTACTGAGTGGGATGGCAAAAAATTTCATGGACTAGTCGATCTAGGAACCGCTGGCGATGACTGTGATGACGCTGTAGAAGCGAATTATGCGTTGGTCTTCATGCTGGTCGCTCTCAATGGACATTTCAAAACCCCGATAGCTTACTATTTTATCCATAGTTTAGCAAGTGAAGAGAGAGCAAATATTACCAGAGAAATTTTACTGTCTCTACATGAGTACGGAATCAGTGATATATGCTCTGTCACATTCGATGGAACATCTACCAATATTTCAATGGTCAATCAACTTGGATGTAACATCCGGAATAACGAGGAAGAAACGTTTTTCCAGCATCCTGCAACTGGAAAGCCAATATTTGCTGTACTCGATGCTTGTCATATGGTGAAATTAGTGAGAACGACTTTTTCTGATTTCATTATAATCGATGATGGTGGTGGCCGAGTGGATTGGAATTATATTGTTGAACTTGTGAAATATCAAGAGAAACAAGAATTACATTGTGCAACAAAGATTAGACGGAGGCATATCGATTTCAAAAAAGAAATTATGAAAGTTAAATTGGCCGTCCAAGTTTTGAGTACGAGAGTAGCTGATGCATTAAAGTTCCTTGAAGAAGATTTGAAGATTTCAGAGTTCCAGGGCGCTGATTCGACAGCCAATTTCTGTAGGACAATGAATGATATATTCGACCTTTTAAACTCCAGAAAAAAATTTGGAAAAAACCCGTCGGAAGAATGTATCACTCCAGAAAATATAAATAATTTGGAAAAAAAGGTGGATAAATTTATTAAATACATTTATGGGCTGAAAATAATTTACAAAAGTGGAGAAATTTCTGTTTTGAAAAGTCAGAGAAGAACCGGCTTCTGGGGATTAATTGTAGGAATGAAAAGCGTCTTAAAACTGGCACATTATGTGTTTGACAATCAATTAATGTCATACTTTTTAACATACAAACTGTCGCAAGACCACCTCGAAACATTTTTCTCTTGCTGTAGGAGAATGGGAGGTTTCAATAACAATCCAAGTTGTCGGCAATTCAGATCCGCCTACAAGAAATTGTGCTTGCACGTAAACTGCATTGTTCCTCAAGAGGCAAATTGTTCATTACAAGATGCGACAGACTTGCTAAAAGTAAGTTCAACACAGGACAAAGGTGACGCTACATTATTGGAAGATGCAATTGCCTTTGATCATGATTACGAGGCCTCTAATGGCTGGAGTTGGAATGAGTATTGCAGCGAAGTGGTTACTCACATCGCTGGTGCAATAGTTAAAGCTTTAAAAAGAACAATTAAATGCCCAGTTTGTCTACAAGCCTTAGAATCGGACAATGCATCTTCGCTGTTTCTAAAAAGGAAAAATAGAGGTGGCTTACTTATCCCCAGTGATGACGTCGTGATAATTTGCAAGACTGCTGAAAGGGTAATGAGAAATACGAATAACATTTTCACTCAGAAGAATGTACTACCAAAACTAGTCATTGATGCTAAACGATTACTTCCGCATAGTTTATTTCCTTTACTTGATATGTATCCCGAACAGTCATTAATTATAAACAACCATAGAAATGAGTTGGTGGATAAAATTTTAACTAGATATTACAAAATAAGATTGTATCACAAAAGTCGTTCGCTACAGGAGTCAGTTCAACGTCTAAGAACTTTCCACAATCGACTCGTTATCTTTGCTAACCAGTGATTTTATTGTATTGTATTTTGTTCGTTCAAAATGAACCTATTATGTTATTAGTAATAACATAATAATAACTTATTACCTGTGATTTTATGCAATAGGCAATATATTATATAAATTTAAGTCAATAATAAATTTAATAAACTGAAGTTTCTTGCAATATTCTAAGGTTGTTTGTATTAATTCGTTAATCCTTCTTAGGCCCAGTGCCCCAACTGCGATTTAAGCGTTTAAATTCCGGTTACCCTATGTCGAAACTAGGTGAAAAAAATTTGACCAGATTTTGTGGAACTGGGCCTTAATCATTTAAAAACTATTTCTATATGATATTGTTATCCATGCACACATACATTTTGTTTATAAACATTCGTACTATTTGGAGTTAGGTTAGTTATAGTTTTATTCCGTGGTGGTTATATATATCTATTCACATACGCAAGCGCGTGATTTCTCCTCGTTCTCCTCACTCAATCCCCACCACAAATATCGTCAGACAGAGAGAGCAGTACTCCGGACATATCTCTGTCCTTTAAATGTTAGCTTCAAGCGGCTCATAAGAGCGCTCAGTCTATCTTATAAGTCTATGATGTATGTACATTATACACAGATTCGATATACCGCGGATGCACTGCAGTGTAACGCAGAGATGAATTATTTCAAATATATCTGAACTGCGTCACTGAACGCACTTCGCACGTTATTATGGATATATGGATATAGGCAATTTGAATAGTATAACCATTTGCATAACATAATATTATGTATATGATTAGATTATAAACTCCGTGTATAATTAGCTTAGAATTAATAATTACAAATTAATGATGACTAGGATACTGGATAATCTGCACGTCCTTGTACTGCATGTGATTCGAGAAGAAAAATTGAAAATTAAATACAGGCAAAATTTTGAAATTAAAATAAACGAAAACGAAAACGAAAACATCCAAATCAAAACCAAACAGGTAGAAGAATTCTGCAGTATACAATTTTTGTCGGAATTTAGCGAAAAATTTACAAATTTTCTTCTTTTTTTGTCAGACTAATACGGACGATTAGTTCATGTAGACTAGGTACGGGTTGGGTGCTGGACGTTCATAAGAACTCTCATCAAATGGATTCATCGGCGCTATCGGCTGTTCTTCCGGCTTCTGACAAGCCATAGCGCCGCAGCGATTCTTGCAACATTTACGAACTCCAGGGCAATCGCTGTCAGATGAACAGGTTGGCGTGCAGACCCATCTTCCTGTTGGAATAGCTGGGCAAAAACCGGCCTTCACTGTGGAATAAAATATCCATTGGTTAATGTGGTATCGTATTAATAATGAATTTCTGCTAATTGGAAAAATATGTCTGTTTCTACAATGGATCCGAAGATACTACGCGATGAAAACTGTCAGCAAATGAAAAATTCGCGAGTTGGTAGAAAACATACGTTGTCAATTCGGTATGGTTGTCACTCAATGATCGTCAATGTGAAAAATGGACGGATGTACAGTATAATTTTAGAAATGTTCAGGTACTCACCGACTGGTGTAGTTCTTCGCATTGTTACAGGTCTAGCACAAATAGTACCACCGCAGCTCGTAGGGCAGCATTTTCCATTTTCTCGACACTGGCTATCTACGTAGCAAGTTTGCTCACAGATTTGTACCGGAAGTGCGGGTGCGCACGAGCCTGGCTTTTCCGCATAATAATTGTTGTAGAATCCCTGTGCGGTCGTTGTGGAGATTGTTACAAAAAGAACCGTGATTGCAACCGCACTGGCCACTAACGACACCTTATCATTCGAAGCCATTATTGTATCGTTTCTTATGATCTTTTCCTTATATTAATTGTTTCGGTCACTCCACGTACGTACACCTTCCTGACGAACCGGGATAGAGTATCACAAATCAAGATAGGAAACCATCACGAATCATCATTAAAACGAGATCGATATATTCTTAATTATCACATCATGAATTATCGTTCAAAAACACAAATGAAAATCCGGGATTGTAATTTCCCGATCATAATGGGGTGGATTATATTCAAAATCGAGAAATTGAAGAAACCTATACATACATGCACGAAAGTTTTACCTGTATTTTTCTATACCTATTTCAGGTTTTCTCTTACATAATCAAGCTTTCAAAATATTAAACGGGGACACGTAGATTTAATTTGTATAATTGGTAATTAACGAAGTGATTATACTTATTCAATCACGGTGAGTTTTTGATTTGAAAAGAATTTATCTTACACGAAATTAGAAGTAGGTACAGTTGACAAAATTGATTAATATCCGAAATTGATTCAATAAATTCTTGCAGCTCTAGCTCACCCTGCAGCACGGATTGTTTCAGAGATATCTCTGAAATATTCCATCGAACAGATTTGGTTTGAAATATTGCTGAAATATTTTCCAAGTACGTATTCTGTGAATGAAACATCTCGGGAATTTTTTAGCAATATTTCGAAGCAAATTTTTCACAAACTATTTCCGAAACATTCGATATTTCCAATGAAACGTTTCGTGTTGTGCGTTATGCAACGAGTGGATTGATTATTATAGAATAGTGCAGTGTATCTTGTTAAAAATTTTATCCGCCTCTCACGGCAGCAAATCAGTATCGTTTTCTAAATTTAATGATTCTTTAGCAAAATGAAGAAATGAGTTGGATAATAGTAGAATATTGAGTGCTGATTATTTTACCTGTGCGTGTATTTAAATATCGTAGAATAACTCGCGGGATTCGCACGAATGTAACGTGTTTAAGAAAAAGTTACTATAAAGCGGCAAATTCCCGGATGAAGAGAGAACCTCACGAGTCTAAGATCAAAACCTGTATTGGCGTCGAGAGCAATACAACCTTCCGTATATATAGAGGCGCGCAAAGTCTTCATTTGTCGGTCGAATCCCCTACCTTAACCGTCGCGTCAACGGCGACAAACCTAATAGTTCATACAAACCCATAAGCGCTTAAGAATGAGTATATAGCGTATGTACATACGAATATAGTATATTTGTAACGGCTGTAAAATGTCGGGTTTGAAACCGCAAAAGCCCAGGGCAATTATTACGACGAATTGTGGTCCACTGAACCATGCGCGCAAGAGGAAGGACGTGGTTTATAAGAATCGAGCGAAGGTTTCCTCTGGAAAATGTAGCCGCAAACCTATATCGGCCAGACTCTCTTTTCCCTTTCACGGCTATTTTTTCTCTCGCGGTTATTTCGTATTTTATAAAAATCTGTTTCATTTGATTCATCGATTATTTCCATACAGTATATGGAAATGATTGCACGTACATACAATTGCGTGCTTGTCTCGAGAATCAAATATTTCCATTGTTAATAATAACAATTTTGGAAAAAGTTCAAACTCCCAACAGGTTTGAAATTTCACATGAGTATATCTCCGGCTTCAAATGAGATATCATATTAAAAAAGCCGTAAATATTATATTTATAACCATAATTCGTAGTTGCGGAGCATGAGACTGCAGATAAGTTATAAAATTACATTTGATTCCAATTTTTCTTTGATAAGGCCCAAATAGTTTGTTCAACTCATTAATATTGCCACTGTATATGGCGAGAAGCAGCACCGCTAAATTGACCGTTCGAGGACTCGACGAAGCTTCTCCTTGAATTTCATATGTTCGTGCTTCTGAAGGCTGATGCATTTTTAGTTCAAGGCCAAAGTTCCAGTGGAAATTTAGAAGAATTTCTTATTACTTACTGCTGCGAATTCCCCATCAGCTGGTTTCCGCGAACCTACTCAAATTATCTTTCATCATTGACTAATGATTTCGCCAATACATATCTATCTATGATCCGCGCCGATCGTACAATAATTCATTGGTATTTTGACCAAGTATTTTCACTTATCGAGTTGATTTTTAAAAATTTCTTCATGCAACTGGAAAAGTCGGTAAATTACTTCTACGTCGATTGCTCTTAGATTGCAGACATACTCATGCGTTCAACCGCGAATTATATACCTACGTTTCTGTTCTCTTTATTCAGTTCAAAGATTTTCGATGTTTCACATTTCCAATTTCGTGTATCACGTCAATATTCAATTACTAATTATCAATAATATAAATTCATCAAGATCGATCGGTCCAGTTTCTAATGATTTTACCGATGTGAAAATAGGATATTTTCCGTGAATTTCGTTCGGCACTCAGTAGGTATAGCTTCGAAATCGATCGTTTTCAGCTCTTTCAAACGATTCTTTTCTGCTATCACGGACAATATTCGGACTTACTTGGCTGTTTCATTTCAACCATCTACGCGTATATTTCGTCTCTCCGCGTAATATCACAAAATCGCTGGTACGCACAGTATACGTAATATCGGTTGCTACTTTCAAGCTAGTTTGAGTTCTTTGAATTTTTCATCTTTAATGTCTACGAATCGTGAAGCAAAGAAGCTACGTTCATCTGCGCGATCGGCGTTAACATACGGTCGTCTCAAGCCTATAGACTAAGGCCTTGACATTCACATCAGTCGTGACATTTGGAATTCTGAAACCATGCTGTAATAGTACCCGCAACATATTGATGAACGAGTAAAAGAGGTAAAAATTTAAATAAAAGAACTTGTGATTTCATTTTGAGATTTTTCAGTTTTTTCATTTTTATCTCCACCTGATTGACAACAAAATTAAAATATTTCTTACGAATGATTAATCTTCAACGATCGAAGATCAATATTGATATATTGTTGATGAAAATAGCATATATATATCTATGAAATTACGACGAGACAACATAGACGTTATTTATTATGCACATAGTACGTAATATATGTAATATATACCATATATATTTATTTATTAATCAACGTGATATTATGACACCCATTTATATTGTTTTATAATATATAAATATATTCACGAATTGACGCTACATTATATTCGGATGATTTATATGAACGTTTATTTATACGTTACGATAAATTAAAAAATAGCTACGATCGCGTATGATTATTATTACCATCAATTCCGTCTAGGTATAGTACCGGTGTACATGTATATTCAATGAAATTGAACTATACCATATGTATGTACATTGTAATATGCAGGTATATGTATAAAATGTATACATGAATTCGTACAGTATAAAAATGCATCGTTGGTACTTATGGGTATATTATTTCAATGTTTAAATATAGGCACGAATACTAATAATAATAATTCCTACAAACTACCACTTATTTAATTAGTATATAATCGAGATTATAATATGCAATATTAATAACGTTTTACATATATATAATATATATAGTATTCTATAAATACGTAATGTTATGTATATATTATATATAAGTCGTATTATTTATTAAAACGAAATGTATGATGACAAGGACGATATATTGACAGAACGAAATTACTGTTTTCCTTTTTTTCAACGAAAACCGTTTGCGACTACGAATTCGTTGATTCTACTACAAATTTCATTGATAATAAATTTAACGGTAGGCACGTATTGGCTTAAAGTGAAACACACTGTTATCAATTGTTCCAAAACGGTCACGAATAATAATAACGAAACTCAACCGAATGAAATGAATTTTCAAACAATTTTTGGCTGGCATTTTTTTCTTGAACGAACAAATTACAGATTATTTTCGAAGATTGTTCAATGATTCACTTCATTGGGTAGCACAATATATAACTATAATAACGATTCATTTCAATGATTATATAACGATCAATGTTTTATGTGAATAATAAAATCATCGACATAGTTGACGTTGTTCTATTATAAATCCATAGATCCATCGTCATCATTTATCTATGATATTTCTGCTCGTTTTTCTCTTAGTCATTAAATAGATATACAGGTATATATAGCGTTAGCGATTCGTACCTGAAGATTTGAATATTTTCCATGTATGTGTATAAGTATATAAGATATATCAAAATACATCGCATAATAAATTATACCACAAAATTACATAGTAGATATTAAGACATTACGATTACTCGTATATTATAGTAGTAAGCTAAATTCATAATTATAACTAATCGATTGATGTATGGTATATATAGTATATAATATATCACGTACGTAGTTATAAAAAATTCATACCCGCAAGAAGAAGATACCTATATATTTAGAGGCTTGACGCACGATTAGTACCAGCAATGAAATCTATTTACAATATTTGGCAAATCTTTACTACTTATATAGGTATATATATTATACCTACAGTAACGCCAAGGGGTTAATAAAAATTTGATTTGGTGCTCACTAGCATTGTATTTTTTATCTTTTGGACAGTATAGGTATGATAGTAAAGTACCTACTACCACCTACCTTGTCCAAAGATTTCGTAATATACAGTCTATCAAGTTAGTAGTTATTAGATATATTACATATTAATTTGATTATAGTCGTTGTATTATTTCACCGCTTTCATTGTATTAATTAATTTCACTCGTATGTAAAAATGAACCATCGATATATCTTAAGGTGAAAATCAATTACGAAATATTACAAATTATACGAAATTCTCAATTATCTATAATAATTGTTATCAGAGGATTTTCGACGTTTTGTAATTTTTATCTAGAGATTATCTTTTTAACCGTAGATTTTACCGCATTGCAGAAAATTGATAATTCTTCAACGATAAATCTATCGTAACGTATTATCATTGCAGGTTTCATCGCGATTTGTCTGTTTCCTAATTCTTTTTCGTCTTTTATTGAAGGCGTCGAAATTCGGTTAGAGGCAGATTCTCATTCTTTTTCGTCAAAATTTTGATCAATTACGCCGCTGAATGCAAGATATAGAAATATATTCGTACTGTATAGTATCGGATTTATGTATTTGCGCACGATTACCAACGGGCATATCTAATAGATTATCCAATAGAATGGAAATCAAACAATATTATTTCATATAAATCCTTGAATTAATTCGAATTCTGTAAACGCGGTTTAAATTATGCGTATATACGTATTTTTTTTTTTTTCATTTTTTACTTCATTCTCATCTCGTTCATTATAATGATATATAAAGAAATATAATACGACAATACCTTATCGGTATCAAAAGTTATCGCGAATATGCAAAGTAGGACATCTGCTGGTTATACAGACGGATAATGAACTTACATATATATACACATGCATACACACGAATTGATACACACATTATAAGCTAAGATTAAAAAGTGAATATCTTTTTATAATTTCATTTCAATTACGAGGATAATTCACCGGAGTAGGAATTGTAAATAATCATTTTGCAGGTATATATGTATGTATATATCTATACGATGTTCATTAATTGCAATATCATATAATTTATACTATATAATAATCAAAACTCTTTGATCTATTGCTATAATAATTTTGTCTTATGTGAACTTTAAATTAATTCAACGTTAACATGTGTATAGCTGTATGTATAGGCATAAATAGAGTTAAGTTAACAACATGAACTATGATAGTATTTACAATAATAACAATAATGAAGTAATGGATGATGAGAATCAAATCTAATCAAATCAATTTACATATAACATTATTATCCCTCTCATAATTTTCTAACGGACACTGAAACGGGAAAGGATAAAATTTACCTAATATAAACTAATCCGTTTATTGAATCGGTATGAAAATTGATAATTCAAGATAATCTTCGATCATGGAAAAAACATCGAATAGATTGGAAAGAAAAATAAAGATAGAGATAGAGAATCGGTGGACGTCACATTCATTAAGAGACCATATAATCACTCCCGACCTTATACATATTGCAGTGATAATTAGTCATTTGCAATTAGCGCAGCGAATAGGTTATCGCAGATATAGATATAGATATAGATATAGAATTAGACAAATACAAACAGAAAATTTCTAAAACTGTGCAAAACATATTTTCTAAGAATCTACACGTAATTATTATCGAGAGAGAAAAAAAAATTCTGCGCTCAAGCGAGTAGGAAAATGAATCGAAAGATCGCAGCCTGCGACAATGAGACAACATAAATTCGTTGAATTATATTACAGAAGCAATTGCGTTTACAATCCGTTTACCAAATATGGTAATGTTTTCTCAAGAAATAACCAAATCGAGATCACAAATCATACATTTATACAAAATGCCTACGTGCGCAACTTCTCCGTGGGCGTGCTACTTGGGCATACGATTCATCATAATCAAACTTCTTTGTACGTTTATAATTTCACGGAATATAACCGCAGTAATAATAACCTATTACCAATTGACGACTCGTGCGGATTGTTCGAATCAAATGTCTTACCTATCAGAAGATTCATCAAATTCACTATATTGCACGAATCATTTAATAAACTGCATCTGTGCTAAATAATATTGAATTTAAGTTTTCGTGTTTTAAATTTCGCTCGAAATAAAAAAAAAAGTTAGCAACAAAAAATGAAACAAGAAAGAGTATCTACTTTCCCGTACCTTGTATTCTCTGTCTTTCGTCTTTCGCCTAAATTTTGGATCGGAGTTAACAATTTTACAACTACATACATTACAATGACGATGAGTCTAAGATTAGAAGCTCAAAGGAGAGCCTCAAGACGACGGAACAGGAGAAAAACTCACGTTCTGTTCCGTGGCGGTACAGGTGGAGCCGGTAATTTTTTCGCCTGAGGCGGCAAGCTCGGAGGAGACGCTGAGGTAACATCAAAATTAACATATTCCTGGATTTCTGACGCGTCTTGAATCGACGCTTCTCCTGAAGTTAAAGCTTCCGTGATGACGTCCGACTCGACGTATTCCGTGTCCTCCGTGTCCGCAGACTGAATATTTTCTTCGGAGTTTGACCCTTGTTGATTCGTATGACCAGAAATTAGTGATTCCCGATTGAAATGCTTCTGCGATAATAATAATTCACCGATCAAACTGGTCATGTACTGTTTAGGTATCATGCACATCCCCGGAGGTGGTGGCGGAGGTGCAGTTGCGTCCCAATTTCCGTAGATTGGTTCTTCGTTCGAATTGCTATCCACATTATGACGGTCTGACGTTGACACTAAATCAAGATATATGGGCTGCTCGGCCGGTGAAATTGGCGTTTGCGGTTCCCTCGCTGTTTTGTCTGCTTTGAAAGCTGTAGGGAACAAGAAAGAATGAAGAGAATGAAAAAAATGGGCAAATAACGGTTGTTCTGATTTTATGGAAAATAAATCACCGCGATGCCTCGCCGAAAGACGATCGATGGACCCTATACAGAATTCTGGAAATTCGAACAGTATATAAGTGCTAATGAAGAGATTTTCAGACGTTTTCAAGGTTTCACCGAAATTTAAGAAAAGAATTCATCATTTTCGTTAATTCTTCAGAAATTATCCGAAAATGTTAAGAAATTTTGACGAAAAAGTAAAAAAGAAAATTCAATGCGAAGCTTGCAGAATCCGCCATATTTGAGAGCTAATTCGACACACGGCATCACAACTCTGACTAGCGAGATACTTACAGTGAATTGGCAATCCGGATGGAGGGCATGTTATGTAATAGATATCCTCATCCGGTTTCGGTGCTGGTTGAATAGGTCTTCGGTTCAAGCTGTTTGTGGCACTTTGGTTAGTCGGTGTTGGAGTATAACGAACTGGAGAACACCTGTTCGGAAATGGTCTAGGCGCCGGAGGAACTTCGTAGTACAAAGCGTCTTCTTTGTCTGTGTTTGCACGCTGTGGAAAATCGTTTCGTAAATCACAAATTCCAGATTCACTACACTGAAGAATATCTTGAGAAGGATCCATGCACAAAACGAGGTTTTCATTCTCTACTCGTAATCTACTCACCTTTCGGTCCTCTGGATCCGAATGGGTCCCGCTATCACCGAGGCTCATGCCACTGCATTCACTGACCATACTCATACGTCCCGAGGAGGATGAGCCTGAAACGAAGAAAAGAAATTAATTTTTAGGTTGAAGATAAAAGAGTCCACGAGGAAGTCGTGTCCACCCGAGTCGCTTGGAAATATTTGTCATCTGATTTTATCTGTTACATTATATTGATTTACACTCACTCGAAACACTGTGAAGACTCAGGCTGCTGACTGGCCTATGCGAGTTATTAACGTCGATTTTATTCGTCGCTTGTGGTTCGTCTGCCGAGTTTGAATTCTCCTTGGAATCTGGAGAAAGGAGAAGAACGTGAATTAGGAAACGCTATATAGAGTTGGATGTTGGATGTGATAATTTGGAGAATCTCACCAAGCAACTGACCTTTTTTTCCTTTGCTGAAGAATTTTCTCACCCTATCAAAAGGTGTTGGTCTCTTCATGTCGTCTTTCATGAGTTTTTGTATCCTCTCGTACTCGTCCCGCATGGCCATTAACTGCCTTTGTTTTTCCTTCAAATTCTGCTGAACGTCGTTACGATTTTTCCACGTTTCAACGAGCGTCTCAACTTCGTTAATGGTGAAAACGTTGTTTTTAAAATCGTTTATAATCTCGAGAAGCTCGTCTTGCGGCCCCGGATAATCACGAGATTTTTGTGGGTTCGATCTGCCCGACGTACTCGGTTGAGCTGGTGTCAACTCCTCTCTGTGGTGTTCAACGGCAACGGCTGTTTCACTACGCGATGAATTACTCGTACCATTTGACCTAGGAAGAGTCGGTGTGGCGGGTTTCTTTACACCTGCGAATGAAAATTCCAACAAAATCACAATAAATTCGAATCGGAATCCTGGAGTCGCGTGGATTCGTCGAGTGGAAGCTAGATCCATGTGATCCGACAACTCACCGGCTGGATGCATTTCCATGTAGCCCTGAAGCGGAAGTTCAAGACCGTTCGGCAAGGTGTTCGTCAATGTTGGAAACAGTTGGACCGGAGTTGGCGTCGGGGCAATCGCGTAATCCCCCATATCGGTGTCGTTTGTGTAATTTGTTGACTGCAGAAGAATGCTAGGAACTGGTCTTGCGGCTGGCGGGATCATGTAAGTGTCAGTTAGGGCTTTGGGTTCGCAGTATTCGTCCTGGTTGTCTTGAAGCGGGGTGCGATTTCCTAGGGGTATGGAAATTAATCGATGTAGCTCGCAATTTAGGTACAGTTCATTCCAGATGAACAAGAGATAAGGAAAAGAAAACCAAAGAGAGAGAGAAAAAACAAGAAAATAAATAAATAAACCAATTACGAAAATCAAGAGGAAGGAAGTTGTTTATTAGACGATTAGCTAATGATTACCTGAAGCTTGCGGAGTCGGTGTTGATGTTGACTCGCTCATTACTTTGAGGTAAGTGTACATGTTAGTGAACTCGTTCATTTGCTGCGATGTGTGTGAAGCGTATGAAGAGATGTCATGATGTCCGAAACATGCAATGAATATGGAGAGTACCATAAGGTATAATTATTAATTAGTAAGTATACGAGAGTACACACATACATCGTTAGCTATGAGAATTTTCGCATCTATTTTATGTATTTTATTTCACTTTGTTTTGTTTCATTTTAATTGCCACCGCAGCATCGTGTTAGGAGGAAATCGAGGGAGCATACCATATAGCCACGAAGAACATGAGCCAACTTCGCGTGCCCGGCTTGTTCTGCGAGATCGGCTGGCGTAAGTTCTGCAACGTTTTTAAGATCGCAGGCCAAATCACCACCCGGACATTCTAGCAATTGCCAGGCTAGTCGTTCCAATCCAAAACGAGCCGCGAAGTGAAGGAGAGTTGGACTTTCTTCGGGACCTGCAGGAGAATGTCGATTTTATATACTGATTTTCTTGCAGAGCACGCATACTAAATTAAGCAAAAGAAATCACAGAGTCCTTGTGCTTTTATCGTTCATCTTTTGCGTGAAATGGGAATCGGGGTTCTCTTCACAGGTCATAACAACTCCTGCGGATTTATTATCGGAGAAACAGCTACTTCAAGGATTCATTGACTTTGGGGAGGAAACGATGAATAGAGAAATATGGGAAAACTATGTACTTTCGATACCAGATCATGTTATCTTACCGACTGTACGTCCTGTGCAAATTCCGTCAAGACGTATCAATCGCGAGAAGGAGAAAAACGTGTTGTGTGTTATAAGATTACAGTTGGTTCATAGTCCTCTTCTACAAATTGTTTAATTTTCATTCATACATACTACGAGGAGTAAACTTACTCGTATGATTTTTGTGTGCTGGCAATGTTCCAGATGGAGCTGAGAGAAGATTGAAGTGAGGTGGTAAGTTCCGCTGGAAAGCATGGACCATCCAGTTATCGAGCTGCTCACGATCTGCGGTATTGAATCCGAGAGTCTGCGGAAGAATTATTATGCATATCGGAGTAAATAACAACAGTACCTGATGGTGAGAAAATATGGAAGAGAAAAATATCTCTGATTATCTCAGATGGGCATCGTACCTGACACATGAATTCCAAGGGGTTGTCATTAGCTCTTAGAATCTGATCGAGTTCTCTGAGTCGACTTTCGCACTTGACCTGTCGTACGCCTAGAGATTCACCATTTTTTGAAATCCGAACACCAACGAGGACAGAAACTTCCAAGCATCTGTCAGGTATTGAGAACTGGAGGGTGTAGGGATTTCTTTTTTTGACGTGGGGTACGTCTATGGCTTCTCCGCATCTGTCAACTACCACCGTAACCACGTCCTCCGGTTGAAGAGGGTCGTTCAGTAAGGCGATCACCCTGTTTTGACCCTGCAGACAAAATTTTTTCGTACACTTTTAACTAAGATGTGAAATGATTTTTAGTATGATCGGAGAAAAGCGATTCTTTTCTGTATCTCAATTATCCCATCAGCCTTCGGGTTTATTATAAACATTTCACGAAGTGGGTCCTCCCATCAGAGAAACAAAAATACACCACAAAAATTCCAATGGAAGTAAATAAATTTTTTATCTTCTTATTTTGATTTTCCCCCGCCGCAGATAGGAATTCTAGTAACTCACCAGTTTAACCTTCTTCGGCAACACGGAGAAAGAAGTCTGGTCAACTTTTAGTGTTGGGGGTGTCGATGTGCCAAGAACTGCTACCGCCGCCCTCATAAGATCGCCAACAAATTTCTCGTCTTTATCTTTGACGAAAAATTTTCTCCATTGTGTATACGAAACTAGAGCTGCCTTGTGAGTTTCTGTAACATGGGCATCGTCCACTCCGAGCATCATTGCCAGGACCTTCTCCGAGGCAAGGTGCTTCGACAGACTAGCTGCCTGAGCAGGTTTCAATATCACGTGTTCTAGCAGGCCAGGACAAACTACGATTATTCGAAGACGAGCTGCACCGATGTTCACCTCTGCATCGGGCGTCCTGGTTTCTTCAATTATCACATGATTTACCCTGAAAACGTACTAAATGAATACTACCCGCCGTGTGGATCCAAAAATGGGACAAAAATTAGAAGAAATTTTTAATCAAGAACACAAATAACTTTCGGAATCGCTAATAACTTTGAGATTATTCCTCCGTTTAAATCCGAATAATGCAAACCAAGAAAATGGAATTTCATATTCATTCATATCAGATTTGTATCCATAAATCATTTCTGTTTGCATAAGTAGCGCAAAAAAACGATCAATTCCGGCAACGAAGAGATAATTCTAGAGAGCGAAGAATTCGGATGGAGTATACTATACATACTAGTATGTTCACCGAGGTAGGTATTCGCGAAATGACGCTGGTTAATTTCTCTCTCTATCTCTCTCGCCTATCTCTCTGTCCCTGTCGCGGCTCGACTTCATTCACTCGTTCATTCATACCCTTCTAAAAATATGATAGTCCGCGTTAGCTTGCAGCTTGTGGTGTGCAGAAATTCTTTCTCAGTTACCCGGCGCGGCGGGCGTGCCAAGCGTAGAAATTGCGTGCCAAGTATAAAAAGATGAAATAAATTGAAATGAAATAAAATCAAATAAACCCTATGGCTTGCTTATAGCTCACTCTCATGTCGTAATGCTCAACTTCTGTACAACTCTATACGTCTTGATTAAGAAATGTTCCGGTTTTTTGTTTTGTTTTTTTGTTTTTTGTTTTATTGTATTTTATTTTGTATTCCAAACGTCTTAGACGCATCGAAATAACAAAACGAATATTACTACATCCTGCCGTAATATATCTTCATTGACTTACTTGAAGGGTGGTCGCCCTTGCTGCTTACTTATGTGGGTGAAACATGACACAAGGTAGTTGACCCAAAGTGCTGCAACTTCGCTCTCTTTACTGGAAACCAAAACTACATCGTCCGCAGTTTTCGTATCTGGATTAAATGGTGGCGGTGCGGCTGTACGAGTACCTAAAATTTGCCAAAAACCAACAAAATTACACTCCTATTCGTAACGGATTTTCATACTGTCGAAAATAAAGTTTACTGCACCCTGAATCATCTTACGAAACAAATCTCTCAAATCGTACGAGTCAATGTGATTTCGATCGATAAGGTAAAATAGAGAGAATAAAATGAAAAATCGATAACTCCAACTACCGCAAACAAACTTTTTTGAAATTCCTGATCAAATAATTAGCAGGAGACTAATTTCGTTCGATTGTAACAATCAATTTTCTATCGCGCTTGATTATGTTATATGCACCGCGGTGATTACCCGCGATGGTAATTATAAGTGGCTTTGTAGCACATATGCATTAACGGTATGTACGCATGTGCATACATAGGTAGAATACGAAAGCAAAGCATTAAACAATAAAGGATGAAGAATAGAATATGAACGGATGTAAATAATGGGATTTGGTTTGATGTGCATACAAGCAACGTAGGTGTATAATGTATGGATGTCCCTACGCCGTAAAGACGTCAGTATTCAGCTATTTCCGGTACGAATTAACTTATCCGTCACTGTTGCGCTACGATGTGCGTGCAACGGCGTTAAGTTAATATACTCATTATTATCAAGTTTATGGGTAGGTGCTGCGTATACGTACATACGTTATAAATAAATTTGTCTCAATACAGTCCTCATCCGCTTCATCAGAATGATTGAGAAAAGACGAATGGTGTAAATGTATAATGCAGGTATAATACAGAATAAATCAAATTGCTGTTGAAAATTTCTCATTTTCACGATATGTATCAATGGAGGATCGTATCGTCACCGCGAAGTATTTCCGGCCTCAGCTAACAGCATCCTAACCTAACGTCCGAATTCGGCGTACACTTCCGCTGCTTTATAGTAGGTATGTATATTGGAGAAATTGTAAGCCCGGCTCTGTTGTGCCGCCGAGAAATCCATTAGCCCGACTCCTCTGGGGATAATAGTTTTCTGTTTTTCATTTTTCACTATTTTCTTCTGGATTCTGGTGCATGCTTACGCCGCCTTGCAGGGTAGGCGGTACTTTACCACATGCCTACTTACGAGGGAAAGAGCAAATGCAAAAATCAACGCCACTGCAGAGCGCGGGTATAGTTTATTTTCTCGTGACACAGTGTTAATAGATGGTTTGTCGTTATAATTCATTAGTAAAACTCTGTACAATTGAAGTTTTGCCTACTAAAGATACGTTTTTTTTTTCGCCGTCGAGGATAACTCCGTGAACTTAATAAACCTTTTTCGGAGCTGGATCCCGGTGTGCCCCTGAGACTCACTTCTCTCCACCTTTTGAATCTTGTTGTTTTTGTTTTTCTTCAAATTTGATCTGAGATTTTTTTTCAGAGCATAGGTATATAGTCATACTGAATATGTGTAATGCCGTAGTGTTAGCCAAAGTCCGAGTACCAAGTTCTAAGTCGGTCAACGCGTAATTAGCGCGTAATTAATAAAATGTAATTAAAACGGGTTTAACAACGCGGAACTATAATACAGCACGCAATTCGCATGGGACTAGCCTGCAGAGACGTTTTGTAAATTCTCATTTTTTGAGCCTAGACAAATTTCAGTATCTAACTAATCGGCTAATATTCTAGAATAAAGCTCGAATTCAACGATATTGAAAGGTGGTTTATACGATTCGGACATTGAAACAAACAATTGAAGAAAACCAAAAGTTTTTCAAATATATATGTGCCTAATGGTTTTTTATTTTCATATCCGAGTAGATTGTATATTACTGAACTTTGATGATAAAATTGTACTATATCCATAATTCTATGTTCGAGAATATAAGGAAATCTATTTATAATTTATTGTATCCATACGCTGCAGCTTATCTGTGAACGTTGGTATACGTAATATATTATTATTTCGTATATTTCATATTCATATTCATATTCATAATCATAATCATATGCATATTCATATTTGTATTTATATTTACTCACAGCTAGTCGAAGGAATTTTCTCGCTCGTGGAATAAATCTGGTGAATTAAAATCCAGAAATAAATGCAACAACGACGTTTCGTCGGCGAGGGTTACAGCTCTTTGAGTTTTAAGTAAGTGTAAGTAAACTGCTCTACGAACAGAAGTAAATAAACTAAGTAAGCCGGTTTACGATCGGTGCTAGATGTTTGATGCATGTTGCATTGCAACTAGAGAGCAATGCTCTTGAGAAGGAGACAGAGAGGGAAAATGGGATAGTCGAGCTTCGCAGAGCGATATTTAAATCCACATAATTCCCAATATTATACCTATCCATCCATGTTCATTACGTTTGATTATATCTCTATACTCCGAAAACTTTTTCACTTCCGTTTGAAACTTGGCTTTGATTTGTACTCGCCCGTAGATTACTTTGCGTTCATAAAGATCGCGAATAGAAAATCCCGGACCTAGTATTGGTCAATTTATTTTTCATTTATTTTTTCATGCTCATTTCCTGTTTGTCTTATATTATACTGTACTCGAGTGGATTGATATTCCGCAGTGATAACCTGGAGTGAACGAAATAGGAAGTTGGTTTTTCCCCCAATTTGGCTAATTCCTCCGAGAAATTGATTGAGAAATATTTTTTTGTGAACTATACCGTGTTCATGTAACAGATTTATTGATACAAAAAAAAGAAGACAAAGTGAAAAACATATCAGTACTGGATAATTCCAAATTCGTTCAGACTTCTTTAGACAATTTTTCGTCATTAACGTATTATTTCCATAATATAAAACCGGAATCTCTAACGTCCGAAGATATTTTATAAACTTTACATACAGATTATAATTTTCAAGAAAGAAAACGGTCCTCAATTGGATCAAATAATTTTTTGAGCCATCACAACTTTTCGTGATATCTGGGTTTTTTCATAACTAATTGGATGCAGTGTACAGAAGATCTGCAATTCGTGAATTTTGGAAAGATTTCTCCTCAGTGAATTTGGTAGAAATGAATAATTATTAGGCTTCGTTTAACCCTCCCGATTTTCAGCTTAAAATAATAATTGAACTTTTCGTCTGCATGGGCGTAATATAGACGATTCATCAAACCCTGATGAAATATTTGCTTTTAATTAATTGCCGGCTACTCCATCTCGCAAAAATGCCCCCCTCCATTATTCATTATCATAAAGGACGAAGTTCGGTGAATCTTTTCATCTTCTATTCAGTATTTTATTCCTTAATTTTTTAAATGTGCATGTTATAATGTATATAGATGAAAAAAAGAATTCAGCGAGGGATTACTCACGCGTAGAGATACCAGATAAGTCTAAGAAGGTTGGTCTGTTGCGCCTCTGAAGCCGTGGAGTTAGAGTAGTCATTTTCATACGAAAAATTCAATAATTCACAAATTACAAACTAATAATAATGTAGGATTTGAGTCGGCGAACTCTGACGAAAGTCTTAAATCGGATGGTTTGTTTTTCTCTTTTTTTTTTTATCGTTTTATTAAGGCACCGTCTTCAGTCTCGAACGTCTTAAGCACAACTAACCAACGTAGTATCTGCAGACTTATACCGAGTGGGGGAAGAAATTCTATTGTCCTCAGTCTTTGCGGTCTTCGGGTCTTGGGCAGTCCACAAATTAGGCGATGCCCATATTATTATTACCCTACGTGTTTTGCACAGATAATTATGACACCACCGCATCGCACCTACCTCTTATATCAAGAGTTGTGCCCGTGCATACACGGCCCAGTCGTAACACCTTTTTTGAAAGTGGTATAATGAAACAAAACCTTTGACCTTTTTAACACCACCTCCGATGCAGAGAAGCCATACAAATTAATGAATACACATATAATTATATACAATATACAATTCTCTAGCAACTATGCAATTGATCCGATTTTTTGAAACAATTGTGATTCATGTTGGGTGATGAAAAGTCAGATATACAATCATGTGAGAAATTTGGCAAATTTGTCGGTACTGGCGTCAACGGCCTTAAAAACCGAGCGCAAATAACGTACAACCGAAAAATAATTGTGTTCCTAGGTTTGAGCAACGTCGAATTGTCACTCCATAAAAATGTGGGGAGGACCGCGAACTTTTTCCACGCCTAACCCCGCTAGCACAAAATTCTCTTTGACTCATGAGGTCCTCGGACGACTCAAAGACGCCCAAAAGTTGTCGAATGTCCGTTTTTACAGTCAAGACTCCGAGGCGGACATTCGGCGACTGTTGCGGGGCATCTCCGAGTCATTTCAGGACCTGATATTAGGCAAAGAGTATTATCTACTAGGTGGGCAAGTGATTATATAAATTAAAGTCCCGAAACATATCGGGCCACGTTCAAAATCACTTTTTTATTATGAAAACTCGTTTCTCTACCAAAGGGGTAAAAATTTGTTCCATTGCTGGCACTTTCCATGTTCGGCAAAATAATTGACAATTTACAAGGTACATCTTCGTTCCCGAAGGGCTGTACGTGTATGAAAATCGCGGGGTAATAAGCGGTACTTTACATGATGTATGTATACCTACTCTTCGAAATTCTCATCTGAAAATCCCCTCCTCGTTCTCCAGTAGCGAAATAATTATGCGTGTTTAATAAACAGATCTTGCTGGTCGGTAAATTTCGCGTTAGGAATGCAAATCGCGGAGGTGACTACATACTATAGCGAATACTACTGTATGCCATACTCTTTAGGTCGGTAAATCACGTTGCTTCTGCACGATGCACATGTCGCATATTTTTCACACTTTTCGAGGAACCACTACCTACTTACTGCATGCGTTCGGCGCGGTGCATTAATACATACCTATATGTCGGTACTCACTATAGCTCACATGTTTCGGTGATCGGAAATAACAAGGAAAAAAGATGAAAAAATTAGTTCTCTTTTCAATTTTGATTTTTTTTTTATCAGAATTCCATATCAACCGGAATTTTGTTGTTCAATTGATCCGATCGAGGCGCCCCGCAGACGTTCGGATGGCGCCTCTCGGTTTTTGTGGGGCAATGAAACAGTTATACGGTCGCCTGTAGTATAAAAAGGAGAGTTTTTCGAATTTTATTTACTTCTACATATGTATATGATATATTCGTTTGATATGGGATCTCCTATCCTATTTCTACGTCCGGGAATGGTTTTATATTCTATCCAGTTTATTGAAATAACGGGCGGAAGAATTCAAGAGAAGGACAAACGGATGTTATGCGAGTAAAGTGACCAGCGCGAGGATCGGAAGTTGCATATATTAGGTAGCGACAAATGAGACATTCATATACAAACGGCCTTCGACGGACAAGGGACACTCCGAGCATCTGAGGGGCTAAATATTTTATGTAATATTCATGCCAGGCAAGATCTGAGGGTGAGGGCGAGGGCGAGGGCGAAAATTTAATGTTTTCACTCTTTTCATTCTACTCCATTCTCCATTCTATTGCTCTTTACGCTTTTGGTCGCGTCGTCGCGACGCGGAGTACGTCTCGATCCTCTCACTCCTCTTCCCTTTCCTCTGACGCGACGGGCGCCTCGGCTAGTCAACCGTCGCGTGACTATACAAAGATTTCGTCTATGATGGTATATGGGTACACAATGGGTATGTGTATGAAGCATGAAATAAATTGATGAACAATTTTTATACCGCTAAAAATGGTGGCAAGTATTATTCTTCCATTCGTTCAACGATTGCATGCTTCTATATACGTCCATAGATGACTTCGTTCGTTTCTTTATTGCACCTCGGACATTTGAAGCTTTTGAGTAAATCTGCAACTCTGATAATATCTCATTAAACGTATTTTTGGATGAATCAAAATTTTGATAGTACAATTCTAACGGCGGAGTACAATTGACTATCAATTTTTCACAGTGCATGTGAATTCGTATTCTTTGAGTTCAGGATTGTAATTTTTGAATAAATTTGACGAAACGAGCTTGAATCGTTTTCATTGGATACAGTTCATCGGGAAGTACGTGTATATATGCCTATGCATAGAACCTCTCTCGATCATCTAACTGACTCACTGCGCGGTTATTATCCATTGGGAAATCCAGCCGGCGCGATATACGAATTCCTGATTCAAATCACTTTTTCAGTTATTATTATAGCACCTACATACAAAGCATATGAATTTTTCGTGAAAGTATATATTGAATTTCGCTGCAGTGCAAAAGCAGAAGATTAAGTACGCAAATGAAGACGCAAATTTGCAGATTTCAATATTTCAACAGAATATATTTGATGATATTTCGAGCAATTTTTCTTCTTCTAATCGTCACGCGGCTACTCTGTCTTATGTTTCTTTTTTTATCGAGTAATTGATTAAAAAATGTATAATTTGTACTTGTAATATTATTATGTCGCGTCTAATGTACGTGAATAATTGAATAGAAGGAAAGTAGACGATAAAGTGTTTATCTACGGGAAAAATAGCGCTTATAACTTTCGTTGGTTATGTTGCTATTTAGTTATCAGATGTCCTCGCTATTTCCCGGAGAAGAATTAAACGATGTCTCCTGTACCGCAGAGATACAAGGAAGTTCATATTCTTATCAACGCTGATAAGATGTAACAATATAATACATTTTTCGGTAATAAACAAAATCATCAAATATTACTTGCAATTTTTTTCCCCCCGATGATCTCGACGAAATGATTATTGTGACACGGGCAATTGTGATAGAGGGTCAATTTTGCAACGGAAATTGTACACGCGATGTCTTCAAATACCAGGCCAAAGTTTTATGCTGTTAACGGAACAAAATGGCGCAGAAAACTGGGGATTTTTTTCAAGCGATTTGCTCGCGTTAACGTTACAAACTCACGCGATTTTGACAAAGGGAATAAAAAAATGCTTCGACTATACAAATCGCAGATGAAAAAGAGCCGAAGAAATTCAATTGCACGGCATTGAGTTCTCTTAGGTGCCAATTTTTGTCGCAACTGATTGTATTATCAGGCGGTAAAAGAAGAGGGGTAAAATTGACGAAACCAAAAGCGTACGCGAATATATTTCATCCCCCCCCCCCACCCGTGTGATGCATATAGTTACAGAAGTAATTGACAGATAAAAATCATGCGAGAAGTTATTCAAACGGAATTATGAGAATAACATAAAAGCCGATGAGTTTAAATATAGAATGAGCGATTGCGGCGGAGATAAGGAAATCATAATAAATGAAAAAAATGTACAACGAGGATTGGAGAAAAGGACACCTCGCGATACGGTACACGAGATACGATGTGGAAAACTGTAACAAAGTCAATTGTTTCCTTACCCGCGTGGGTGGCGTGTTTCCTGGCACTTTGGATTTCCTCCTCAATTCTCATTTCAACCGAGATGAAGTTCCGTCAAGGGAAACAGTTTAATCAACCGAGTATAAGATGTGAAGTTCAAAAATTCAAATTCCTTCGATAATTCACCAGGCCGGTGATGGGTATAGGAACCTACTCCAAAACTAACACCCCGCGAAGTCGATGTCAAATGTCAACGACGAACGTGAACATGCGACACTGCGATTATAAATTTTTGTATTACAAAACCACAGAATTTGGAATAGCTGTATCAATTATGAACCGGAACCGCTGTAACTGCACTTGACGGTGACAAGTTGTTTCCCTCAAAAACATTATAGCATGCGGAGATCAATGTAGACACTTGTGTGGTCGTTGATGATTGAATAATCGGAAAATGAACATTCCACTATTTGTATTCCTTCCTTTTCCTTCTTCTTCTTCTTCGCTGATTTTACTATTTCCGCGGCAATCGGATGAGCAGAAAATTTGCAAAGCTCAATACACGGCATAAAGGAAGCTAGAACTTGTTGCTACTGCAGTAAACTAAATGACACAGAATAGAACTCGAACGTTGGTAGGTATAGGTCCGCCGGCGGGGTTTGTCTGGCTGCATCGTCGAGGCGGCGGCCTGACCGCTAACGCATGCGCAGATCAAATCCACGTGGTTGACTCATGTGGCTACTGTATAGTAATTTAGATATGCATGTATCTACGTACTACATACATACGCGGTTGTACTTAGGATAAATTTGTAAATGGGGGCTTCTGTGTCTTCTCTCTCCCTCGCTATCTCTCTCTCTCTCTCACTTGAAAAAAGCACACAAAAACCGTTTGATAAGTATAGTACCTGCCATACACTATATGACACACATTGCGAGACCCCTTAAGACTGCGACGGAATCACAACTGGGCCCTAGAACCTATAATACAACCGCTTTTCAAGTAAACCGCGATAAGAGACAGAACAGAAACGAAAACGAACGGCCCCCTCCCGCCCCCCTGAATTTGTAAAAGAGTATTATGCCATGTCTGCAGTTTTGACATACGCAGAGGGGACTTATATGATCTATCTTATGGATGTATGTACGTGGCCATGCAGTAGAAAGTGAAGAGGGACTGGCCCCCTTTCGGATAAGACTAGGGCCTGGAATTTTTGTGTCTCACTTCCTCGCTTATGTATGATATTACGAATATAGGCGTGTGTCTGTTGTGTACACGGTTAGGCATATGACAAGGGGGGCCAATTTACTTACAAGCAATGAATCAGCTTCGCATCGTTGTGTTAGTCGCGTCTGGATTAAGATTGGGAGAATTGCTACCGCCGCGCTACTACCATACGTCCGCATGTGAGCCGCAAAGTCGCTCGTTTTATTAGTACTGCGTTGAATTTCTTTTCATTATCATTGCCGTCTCTAATTATTATTTTTATATGTATCTTCAACGTTGACGAGACCGGGATATAATGCGCCACCGCATGAAATTTGTGGAAAAATTACGGAGATTGTACAAAAAAAGTGCTGCTTTACGCTGCCGCCGGGACTTCGATGAAACCAAATTTTGTGTTTGGAAAATGCTAGGGCTGGCCCATTTTTTGTCCCCTTTGCCCGTTTTCAATTCTCCCCACTATACTGTAGCACAGCAGCTATAGAGGACGATAATTAGCTATAGAGGAGGTGATATATGGCGCCAAAAATATCTTTGAACGCCTCCCGGTAATCCTGAACAAATAGTAAACTCGACGGTGACGACTAGCGTTTTGTTTAGTTAGAGGAATGTCCTAAGGGACAGTTTATCGTTTTCTTTTTTCTTCCTCCCGAGTTTACGTGGTTTTAGAGTTTTCAATTTCGACGACAAGTATATTGCCGCAGCAGTTTTCTTCACTTTTATTTTGAATATCTCACTGTTTCCAGGCGACTCGTGAACAACTGTCTCGAGTTGATTAATGACGTATTATAAATTGTTCCAACACTCTTCGATAATTACGACAACATCTCAAGTATTTGTTTTTTTCACGAATTTCGAGTTTAACTAAACAATTGGAGCTTTTTCTTCCCTCTTATGAATATCAATACGTGCGTATAAGTAGGTAGATTATCCTCGCCGGAAGTCACCGAGAGAATGAATGATAAGAAACTCCAAGGGTGGCTGTTGTCTGCACTACATTTTGTAGTACTAGGAATTTAGTTGCATCAATGGTGCCTCTATGGCTCTACATGCCTAACCGTTTGGTCGTATCAAATATCTAACCCCTTCAAATATGTAATTCAAGTCTGCACACCGCTCATGCATTAGTATAATGTTGTGAGAGAATTTCAACAGTGAAACCGTGGAATATTCAAATTATTTTGAGAAGAAAAATTTTTCTTTCCACCTTAAAATCATTACACACTGAAAATTTTGATGGTTTCATACTTTATATAACACAAGCATGTTTAACGCGTCTTTTCACGTTTGTTTTCGGTACGTAAAGTAACTGTTTTAGCGACGGAGAAAGTTAGTCGACGAATGCGCGTGTGCGGAGTACAATAATGGGCACTTTTAACTCCTAGGACTTGGTCTCTACTCTTCAGCTCGCGCATATGTACTCGCCTTCGGCTCGTGCGCGCTCGCTTACGACTCATATTGCAAATTACGCTCGGCTTTAAAAAACTGACTTTGCCTCCTAGGTACACAATATACTATTAATTACGAATTGAGTTGATGCTCCGTGATTTTCAGAGGACTAATCTTGTTGGTCTTCTTTCACAAATCGCGCGATTTGGATTACCTAAATTTTCGTGGATGATTGTGATTTATATACTAGTTTAGTATCACTCATAGATTTTCAGGATAACGAATAATTTTCTACCGCGATAATCTGACTAATTGGACTATTTTTTTAACCGTACAATTATTGTAGATTCATGAAAAGTAGGCTAGAGCTCAGATCGTACAGGATATCGGAGGTATTATAATATGTACTGGAAACCGAAGAACTAGATTCGTAGGTGTGAGTCTCATTGTACCATACATCGCGCATGAAGGAAACAAAAAATTTGTAATTTACTTATCAATGAATTGTATCGATCTATTAGGAAGAGATATCCTGTAACATACATAAATCAGCTTCTAAAGAAACTGCGTGTTCATATAATACTTTCAGGAATCCCAGCGTTATTTATACTAAATAGTATAAAGATATAGCGTACATGAAGTAATAATGGAGAATAATGAAGAGGAAGAACGGAGAAAACCACAGCAAGATCGCAAAATTCTCGAACATATACGTCAACGTTTCACATTTGTATCGAGTATATAAAAATAGATCTACTTTACATTGGCGGGGAAATATAATTATTCATCACGTCGCGTCGTTGAGAAATGTTTACGTACACGCGCACATGTAGTGTATGTACAATATGTTATACATATTTGCAATCATCATTCATTGCAATACGGTACCGATCGAAGGCGTTGTAGGTCGAAGCCACAAAACGATATGACCTCACTTTTCATTTCAAGATATTGACTCGTCAATTACGATTGCCGATTAAGTGCTCAATCGGCATCTTTCCGCTTTTGTCATTACGGGTACATTCTGACGAACGATGTTCGAGCGGTTTGACTTTTCTTTCAATTTCGATTCATAATTTACATACGTGGGGGGATGGGGGTGGATAATGATCATGCATGGGTCAAATTTTGATATTAGCCTGAGAAGCGAAGTGGTCGAGGTGGATTTTCTTCAGAAGCTGGCGCGAATATCGCACTTCATTTCTCGGCGGTTTTTATACGTAACCGATTTCAAATTCTGTCTATCACGTTATTCCGCCCACTCGTCGTATTTTAATTACATAAATTATAACTAATTGCAAAAGAGGCTGGGTGGGGAAAAAACGCGAATAAACCTGCGACTGTCAAGATGGGGATTCACGGTGAGGAAGAACAGAATTTTCGTCAGACGACGCAATGTAAAACGAAGCTGAAACTAGATAAGGGGTCGAAAATTTATTTTCAAAAAATTTCGTCCCCGTAGCTTCCACACCGACTTTCGACTGTGCATATAGGTTTGTATGGACGAATGTATGGATATAGATTATACAGTCGCTTCTATTATGACGTACGTGATATTTGACAGGGAAATTTATTGGAACGCGCGAGTAAAAGAAATAAAAGTATTCGACGTGGAAGTCGCTTTATTTATTTTCAACAAGTTTTTTTTACCGTTTTCTTTCCCCAAATATAGGTACAACGTAAACTTTGAGCCAGCGCTTTTGACGATGGTCCAAAATGACCCTAGTAAAGGCCAAATCATCAAGATTGTAGACCAAGATAGAACACGTGTTCGGTATTTCCTGGAAAATACCAGCTATCTACGTTTGTCTGGTATTATCGGCAATGCTTTATGTAAATACGCACATATACCTACATATATACATACATACACGTACAGTATATGCGATGATTCATCTTCTGCAAGCAAATGCAGTATAATATACGGTACATATATAGTACACAATACATACTTATATATAGCTATACATACGAGAGTTATAATAAATTCTCACTCCATAAATCTTCTCGAATTAAAACACAATAAATAATTACCGCATACATACCTACATCCATTAGATTTGTGAAAAAAACGTATTCCTTCCCTATTAATTATCTTGTTATATGGTATACACCGACGAGGAGGGTCACTGCACGTGAACAAATATTGTGAATATATAGCGTGAATCGTCGTGACCTCTGCGCGGTACATGGTCCAGGCTGGGAAATGAAGTTTCCCAAAAAAATGATAAAACTTTGGAGCATAAAAAACAAAAGAACCAGTGTTCCGTGACTCTGCGCACGTGAAAAGATGTAGATTTTGTCTTTGTTCGCTTTGTTTGTTTTTTTTCGAAACACGCATCATTGATCGGAGGTTTTTTCTTGCCTTCTTCCCTTCTTTCCTTCTATACTCGCGATAATTTTCTATTTCCTGCATACGTCACCGTATAGATATCTACTTTTGAGTGTAATTTGATATTAGGCTATAATATTTTTCGAACGTCATGTATCTGCGTATAGGTATAATTGTAAGTGTTATACAAATCCCGGGTATATGGTTGTCTGCTCAGAGCAAGAAGAAAAAAAAAGAGAGAGAGAGAAATAAAAAAGAAGTCAAAGAGGCATTGTGCTCGGGTTTCTCGGGTCAACGTAAAATTCTTGCTCTGTAACCTCTATAGAGAGTCGAGATCGAGTTACAGAATGACTTCGGTGACTTCTGTAGCCTCGAGCTGGTTTCATTGATCGCGTGAGCTCGCCGTGCATTGTGCTTCGCCTAATGTCAGGCAACCAATCTACCACGTTGATGAATATTGAGCTGATGGCGCGTACCGAGTGATGTGGAAAAGAAGCAAATCAAGAGGGAATAATATACCAATTTCTTTTCCGTATAAATTATCATATGATTTTCGCAGATCGAAATATCGGTAACTTTGTAAAATTATTACGTGCTATTGTATGTACGTAGCTGTGATACGCGTTGGATGATGATACTGCAATTTCATTCTCTCGTCAGACGCGCCGCGCGATCATAGCTCTAATAAAAGATAAAATATCTTTTCCCCTAGCTTCGTATATACATTTACACGTAACGAGTACTAATGTTGTCCATCAATATATGCGTGACGTATATTTATACGTGAGCGTACATACGCTATGTGCTACATCTCTATGTATTGATACATACATATCCGCGAATCATGTGCAGGCCCCCACACAGCATGTGTATAGGTATAATTGACAGCAATCAATCAGTGAGCGCAACTGCCCAGTAGTGTAGCTGGAGCAAATTATTATCTGGCATTACGACGTGTTCATATTTCATATCTATGCCTCTTCTCCGTCCACTGTATTTTTCGCGGGTTCGTTATATTCTTCTCTCGAAAGATATTTATCGCATGATTTGGACGAAATTACACGACGCGGGGGTCACGTCCAATTATTATTTCCGTTGATATATCACAAAATCCCGTTCCTAGCGATCATTTTATATTCCTCGTCATTCGTTACATGTAATCGATTGAGATCTCATTACGAATTCGAATTCAAAATTGTTCGAAATTCCTTCAGACTGTAATATCAGTTTCTCAATACAGATCAATATGAGATCCGAAAGTTTCAAAATGGTCAATTTCAATGGTGAAATACTCCGGTGATATCGATATTTTCTGTCATCTCTTCGGTTTTCACTAAACCGATTTCATGGTATCTTGAAAGTATTAGCTAGCTGGGTTCAGAATCTCTTGAGCTATTCTTGGATTAAAAAGAGCTTCAAAGCGTTGTTTAACTCGAGGTTACCCTGGCTATGGTACAAGGTGTGACTCGTCAAAGAAAGCTAGCTCTCATTCTCTTCTTACTTAGAAGGGATTAAAGGAAGGAAGACCCTTCACTTTTTGTGTTATTATACCTTCTCCATTACACATTAACTGCAGAAGAAACTCATCGTTCAGATATCGCTTACAGCTTAATGCAGTATTCTAGCCCTCATCCCTATACTATACTCTTACATTTCGATATGCACGGCGTAAAAATTCCGAACCGCTACAGACAATACGCGTGCTTGATTGAAGCAATGAAGATTATTAATTTTTTCAATTTTTTGATTCAAAATATTTCACGCTATTTTTATTTACTTTCGTTTTTCAATCATTTTCGATTTTAAAAGAAAGAAAAACGGAACCGGAAGGGGCTAAAAAATCTCACGGGACACCCAGAGCGTTTCTCAAAATGTATAATATTACGATGAGATTCTGGTGGGCTTATTCGATATCTATATATACTCGATTTTCTGTCTAATATAAGGGAACGAGACGCGGTTTTTCTGTCCAATTAGTCGAGCATCGTCTGTCTTTTCCCTAGGGATGTAACCATATTCCCAGTTTTTTCTTCCCCCTCTGAGGTATCCCTGTCTCTACGTTATGACCGAGCATAAGTTCTGATATGAATCGGTTCCTCAATCCTCGTGACGTTGACAATTTAACGTTCCAAACTGCTCACTGCTAGTTTAACGACGTAGAACTCGGTATTATAACGAAAAGAAAAGAAAAAAACGGGAAATGAAAAGAAATAAAGTCACAACCTGTTTCCTTTTTCCTGTTCTAAAATCATAATCCTTGAGCTTCTTCGTAGTTTTGGGGTTTTTTTTTTTTTTTCAAATTCCGGCAATTTGTTCATCGATTCTCGGTTAATTTTTCATGATAAATAGAGCCGTGAACCGAAAAATGTTTTGGTCCGAGCATTTGAATTGAGTCTTCATTGTATGGTTCACTTATATGTCCGAATTGAAGACAATGGGATAAGTGCGATTATGCAAATAACCTGAGCGCCGTGCTTTATGTCTTTTTTAAATAAGGAAACATCTTATACAGGTTTAATTTCCATTTTTCCCCACTACAATAGGAATCTGCATAGAACATACGTTGCTGTCTATCATGTAGGTAGGTATTACACGAATCCTACGCACTAACGATGCTTCCTCATTAGCAGCTGATACAATATATTGGACGTATAATAATCACTCAGTGGAGAATTTTGCTCGCAATTATTTCCATGGAATAAATATTAAAGAACGCTTCTTAAAAATGCTCTTTTGATTATTTTTCCGTCTTTTAGACTTGAAATGTTTTACTCATTTTTTGTTACTTTCACAAAATGCGGTGTCTGACGCAATTCATCAGACCTTTTTCATTCATTCAAAATAAAAATAAAAATTTTGTTTCCTTTCGATGTGTGATAAAAGAAATTGTATAATCTTTAATTAGTTGTGAGAAATTCAACACAATTAACTGATATGAATAAACGACTTGAGGAACCAAAGCGGTATATAGTATACTCGGGAAGATGTTCTAATTAGTTACCGCAAGCACAAAGGTTCTGCTGTACTTTCTATGAAATGTTAAGCGGGCCGCAGCTTCTTATTAATGAAGATACCAAAGATATATACGATAAATCTTCTTGTCATCCGCTCCGCTCACTGTATCAAATATTATCACACGTTGTGTGGGGACGATAGTATTATTATTATATTAACCTTACATACATCCACGCGTATCGTGAGAGTTTCAAATTGAAAATTTGCACCGATATAAACTTTCAATTTTCAGCGGATTTCTACAGTTTTTTCTTCTTTCTGTTTTCTTGTTCAATGAGTAAAGAAAGCCAGAAATACTATGAAGAAAGGAGATGATAATTATTATCTTTGTAAAAATCAAATATTCAGTACACTTCTATCTATTTTTTTTCTGTTTTTTGTTTTTGTTTTTTGTTCGTCTTATCTCTTGCACTATATCTATCTTTTATTCCAAGATTATAGGTGTATGATACATGCGCAGCTAACAAAATGCATACGATGTACAAAAATAAACGACTCTCAGATAAAAATAGTAGGAGACGTCTGTGGAAACAGAAATAGGCCTCGCACAAGACGACAACGAATAGAGGGTGGGGTGTGAGCAAGCTCGGCTCCTCCGCCATCGATGTTGAGAAATATAAAAATCAGGAGATAAAACGCTGTTTCGAAGCCAGTTATACGTGTTCTGGTATCATTTGGGGGGTGAAGAAAAATAGACATCGCCGAAAAAAGAAAACCTCAGCATCGTGAAACAATTGATTAATATGGCAATGTCGTAACTTTTTTTATCATTAATAAACTTGAATAACATTTCGATTAATAAACTTGTATAACATTTCGATGGATTACCTTCGAGCATTATAAGACAGAAAAATTTAATTTAACTGAAATGATGAATAATGGTAGAAATTTTTGAGAAGTTATTCAAAATTTCGACTCGAATGAGGGATAGAGGCAATTCAAATTTCAATTATCCACTAAAAACAAAAAACAACACATTTCCACATCGACCGGTTGCTCGAGAGTTTTTCCCCTCCGTTTCATCTCCCCCTCCAACCCCGAAAACGTAAATTTATTTAGCTTTCTCGTTCAAATTTGCGTTCCTCGCCTCGGTGTGAAGGTCGAATTTTTGTTTTTCCTATCAAATTGAAGTTCAGAATACAGTGAATCTAGTGATGAAATGAATTCAAATAGAAAATTCGAAAGACTGCTTGCAGTGTTATAGCTATCATTATGAATTGCCGTAATTAAAAATAAAACACGTGTAACATGTGCTGCATTTGATTATATACATTGGCTCTGCCGGGTCCGAATGAGAAAAAGTCCGTTTGTTTAAGTTAATTGTTTACAAGAACTACGGAAGTAGCTCCTGCAGCTTCCGAAAAAACTCTTTCATCTTTTCATTATACATCTTGCAATCGATATGAATTTGATCCAAAAAATAATATCATAACTTCAGATTTCACATCTTTCAATGATTTATTTAAGACCAATAGGTACCATCAATAAGTGCAATCTTATATACGTTTACTCGTCAATTCAAGCACCTATCTGTAAACGAAGAATTATTACAAATTTTCGGCAAATCGTCTATTGGATTTCAGGCATTCGATAAATCGGCAATGAATGACCAAAATTGCAAATAACTAGTAACGAAACAGAAAGACAAACGAGAAAAAGGAGAAAAAATCGAACAACAGGCTATTTTTTTCCCGCATTATTTTACACCTTGCTAGTAGGTACGCGATCAATGCTGCGTGATATTATAGCAATAGCACAGCCACGTTAATTTATTGGCGCAGGGTTGCGTGGCGCCTTGGCAAAGTGGGAACGATAGAGCGCGGTGTAAAGCTTTTCCTTTTCAAGTTACTAGCCCGCAGGATCGTTGCCCGATGAAGTAAGGGGATTGTAAAGAAAAAAAAAAAAAAAAAGGTAAACTGTATAAAAACGAGAGACAAGCGATACATCCGGCTGTTTTACTCGCCGGAAGCCGAGTCTGTTCGCGATCTCCACCAAACGTATACACGTAGGTATATACACATATGTGCACTGCGTCAACATGTTTATGTGTGTACACGTAGTCCAACCCTATGCAGTTTTCTGAATATGTATATATTATTATACATTATACGTACATATATACGCTTTTGTATAATACCAAACGCCCCTGGCGGTCCCACGTAACACCATGTTAGTAATCTTGGGGTGCATGGCCTAAGAATCTCAAGATTTTCATTCAAAATCCAATGAAGCTTGGAATTCAGGATTAATGGAGGCAGGCAGATAGACTTGCGTCGATATCTCAAAATTGACATGAATTTCTTTGAAAATTTGGCAGTTTCGAATATTTTCAACACATGTTCCAGCCTGGAAGTCGGTCCGTTTCGAAAGTTAGGTGCTGATGAAGTTGAAAGATGAAGGAAAGTCGAAAAGCAATTTGGAACGATTGCTCAAAGTTGCTCTTCTTGAACTGCCCCCAATTCGTGAACGTATAGTAACGCGTAGCAGGTCAACCAACACAAAATTGCACTAGAAAAAATTTGATGGTGTTAAAAATTGACCCCTGAATATGATAATTTCGAGTATCGAGCAATTTCTGCACGAGGTTAGATCAAAAATTCGGCAACGAAGATGGTCGAAGAACCCCGAAGGAGGTTAAGATCATCTTGCACGGGGTTGAAAATGTAAGAAAATTTACTCAATTAAAGTCCACACCCTATCTCAATTTTGCACAATAAATTCGGCCAAGGATTTACCCTGCATACGTGGGGCAACAAATCACTCCAAATGAATCATGAGATTGATGAAAGTCGCGTGATGCAGTATATACTTATATTCCGAGACAATTGAGACGATCAAAAAATATCCTATTTTTGATAAAAACTAGAAAGAAACAAAAAATTGGAAATCGTGGAAAAAAGAGTCAGCCTACTATCTATAACGCGAGAAACAGAACATGCGCTATCATCGTGTACTACTTTCCAAATGCAGAGAACGAGAGAATAAGAGAGGAGTATAGTAGAGTAGATGTTGAGGCAAGTGCGTAACGAGGCTTGATTGCGTTCAATCCATGATGTCCGGCTGTACGATTTACGGTCAGACCGGAAGAGTTATTTTCGACTACGTATTATAGCATAGTACGCATAATAAACCTAGCCGCCTCGTGCCCCTATTGTAAATATGTGTGTGTACATATTCATAAAAATTGCTGAACCATATACAGAAATAAATAAGTTTGTTTCTTCGGGAATGAAATGAACCGGAGCTCCTCAGAAGCAGATTGTACTCAATTTCCAACTCTCATTTTTCAATACCTCTGATCCTGTGTACAAACATAACATCATGGTTTGATACAAGTCGGAATTGCAACGTGACGGTACGACTAGCGTCTTAAAAAACGATCATCGTCGTTAGACACACGCGAAGTCTTTGAAGGCGCGTGCCGGAAATGCGTGGCGGAACTGGCGTTACTATATAATCTATACAGGCAAAGAGTCTTATACTACGTTGGCTCAATTTAAATCGACCACTGCCTTAACCGTGAGCACATCAATCCTGCAGGTCATTCATATGAGAAGCCAGAGGTTCAAAAACCTGATAACGGAGACCTTTCTATGAGACATAAGTTGCACCGCGAAGATTTTTAGATTTCTCTCCACAAAATGGGTTTTCCGAAATCAGAATTCCCTCGGACGAAAATGGTGTTTCCTCTCAGCTGGAGCTCAAGTAAAAGTGAAGAGCAGATTAAAGTATAACCATTTCCATTTTAACGAAGATCTCTATTGGTTATGAATGAACTTCGCGTGTCGGATAATGGCGGATCGCAAACCAAATGTCTTAGGTGGTTTGGAATTGCCGTATTTTTCCAAAAAATAAAAATCAATATTAGTTAGAAAAAGTGATTTACCGCTTTTTGAAGGTATGCGGACGGTCTCCAGTGACCAAATTAGGTATTTCATTAAGGAAACACGTGTAACAAACTCTACACAGCCGGTTCATTCCTTCCGGGTATTTCTGGCCGCACTAGTTTTACTGCGACCACCTTTTCTGGCGTCCAGCTGCTCAATAAAACGTGCCGTTCGCATTTTACGGCTTTTAATTGAACCCAAGTCCAGCTACATGCGGATATACCTAGGTGTGTAGGTTCCTTGCGCTTCTGCAATTTAACAATCCCTCCAAATCACGTATGAATTTTTTTCTCTTTCCTATAGGTCTCCTGCCCGGTAGTAGAGATTCACGATCGAAAGGTATCTTTTCGAGAGAATCTCATCTTCTGATAAGAAACTAAAATTGCAAAAAACTACGCATCGATTTCTCAAGTATTATACAAAATTCGCGACTTAGGTTCTCGCAGCTCAATTTCCATTGATGTTAGAAAAACAAAGTTCCAAAAGTTGGAATAATCATCGAAGGAGATCAAAATATATATTTGAACGGTGTATTTTTCCATAGTTGTACGTCCATAATGTGGCAATGAAATCTCTCAACCCGTTCAAAATTTCACACTTATCATTTTTGTATTCAGTGGTTCTTGCCTGGTCACGATTCGTTCCTGACCGTGGCATAGGCGTATCGACAGATTTTAAGAAACGAACATTACACGCGTATCGTCACAACGACCATTTATCTATCCTACCGAAATCATGATAAGTCAGTTCGAACTTCCAATCAGTATATGAGCATTGTGGGTACACACTTATATAATATTTGGGTATATTATAAACACGAGTACATATATATATATATATGTATGCATGTGTGCGTGAAAGGAGAGGGAACGGGGTGCCGTGGAGCCGGAGTCAGGACGGGACTTCCGGTCTCGCCGGAAGCCGTCAGTTCTCCCTGGCCTTCTCTCTCTCCTTCATTCTCCTTCTCTAATTCTCGTTCTCTCTCTTTCTATTTCTCTTTCTCCTCCTCTTTCTCCGCGGCTTGCAACCATCGTACGCAACGGATCGTAAGCACAGCACGAACTGCAGCGCATCGCGGCAAGTATATAGTAGATTCATCTCTTCTTCGGCTATTGTAGATGCGAAAGATACCGCTTTGTTACCACGGAAGTCTTGTTAGTATTCCAAGAACGATTCCATCGCTTTTCTATCATCGGCGCGCCTTCCTAAGCTCCGGCATAATGTATGTATACTCATACTCATACTCACGCCTGCAGATACGATAATCATTTCTCCTATTCTTATGCCTCGTACAGACGTAAGTAGAATTTCCACACCGTAATAATGTTCGAGAATGATTATTACCCATTTTTCAGAATTTATAAACGCGCGTAAAGACTGCAGCGAGATTATTTGAGTAGACGGAAATCTCATAAACCCAACGTGAGGAGAGTAGGCATTCTCAACTATAAAGAGAACAAGCTTGCTATCCTTGCTCCTTTTCCTCAAGTTTATTCCCGATTTTTCTTTCTCATGAGTTTATCGAAACAGACGCAATTCCCAATTGGGAAAAACAGGAGACGCAACTTTCCTGATCAATGGTATTGATTGACATGATTCTGCTGCAGTTTCTCAACATTTTTATCAAGCATCTTTCATTTTCTCCGGCCTGTATAATGTACGGCTAATTCAGAAATGAATCGAGGCTTATGATGCAGCTTGAGGATTAATTACCTTATTGAAACACGATTGAATTATAATGGTCGTCTGTAGCTATTGAAAGAGCGATATATTTTATTTGTTCCGTAGACGGCAGTGCACGTTGCATGTCTATTTTCCACATCCATTCTATTGTCAATTAGATAACTTTTCACCGGTCAGATGCGGGTGCAGTGTGCCAAATTATTATCATCGCAGTTGGTAACCGTGAGAAAAAAATTTGTCAGAGACTTGGCATATTAAACGGACATCAGTCGACTGACCCCCCCTCCCCCCCCCCCCCCCCCCATTGCAGCGTTAAGATTCAAAAGTGTAAATTTAGCGTGAGACCTTCTTCCAAATAATATTCAAATATCAAATTTGAAGTAAATAGCCCGAAAGACAGCCGGGTGGACATTTTCACTCACTTTTTGGAGTAACACGACCGATAAAACACTAAGACCTGACACATGTTGGACACGGAACTAGGGAATAAAACTGAAAAAGTTGAAGAAAAGTTGAAAATCTGACTCACCCTTGCTGGAAGCGCTTCTGTGTCTTCTTCTCCTTGAGACTTTAGTTCCCCTCGGCTGTTCTGGTTCGTAACCTTCATTGGCAAGTGTTGGTATGGGTGGAGCAATCGTATCGGGTTGTCTCATGGGCTCGTTGATTTTTCTCGAGGACTGTTGACTGGAGGTATTATTCGTTGTTTTATTTAAAAAAGTACCAATAGAATGTCGGCGTCTACCGGCAGCGGCTGATCCCGGTGTCGGTAAAGTTGCGGAGATGTTATAATACCTGGCGTCATCGACACCAAGAAAAACCTCAACGTTTCCATCGACAGCCGAATTACCGGGAGACTCCTCTCCATCTAATCCGCAGTAGACCATATCGTTCGACAGAAGTTCGCTGGCCGATTTCGGTATCTTTTTACGGCCTGGTCTTCGCCTGTCATTTTCTGAATGCGAGTGTGATCTGTGAGGGAGATACGGTGACGGTGGAGCAACGTCCGAAGGTCTTGGATCTCCGTTTAGAAATTGCTGTGTTTTTTCCGCGTCTGAATTTGCGCTCACAGATCTAAACAAATTCTTGAAACTTCTCCGCTGGCTTGTAGCGCCCGTAGTCTGGCCCACCGAGGATGTTGATGGAGCCTGAAGACTCGAGGAACAGCTTCCATTAGCAGATTCACTGGGGGGAATCGCCGGCGAACTGCTACCACCTCTTTCACTTTCGAAATTTGTCAGAGTACTAATCGTCGATGTCGAAGCGATGCTCGCTGACGCTGTAGATCCCATTTTATCAACTTTGCGACGAAAGAACGAGGTCAAACCACCGCGGTGCTGGGAGGTTGACGTTGACGTTTGGGTCGATGCGGGGCCGGTGCCGGTGCCGGACGAAGAGCCGGGACCCGCCACCGAAAAATACGTTGGATTGTCTGTAAACATACGTCGGGCTTGTTGATCGTTTTATGTCAATCGCTTTGGAGCTTTTTGACACGAGGAAAATCGATTTGGAATATCTTTAAGCGTCGTGGTACCTCGATGGCCACATTTTTTAAGTCACAAAGTAATTTTTCTTTCTTCTAGAACTAAATACACGCTGCCCCGAAATTTTAGATCCTAAATTGTTTCTGCCGCCAGCGGAGCCCTTCTTCGGGAACAGAAGGAGGAGGAAAAAGGAACTAGGACAAACTTTGGTCCCTGCTACTCAGAGAGTTTGTATACATGTCTGGATGGATGTGCGCGGAGTGAAGTCAGCTGTCAAAACACATCCTGATAAGATTCGACGTAGGTTCTTTTTCTGTTGGGACTTTGGAAACTGACCTAATCTCACTTTACTCTGTAGGAAACAAATATAGAATACCGTTGGCACCCGGATCTCGATATTGGTATAATCTGATATGTATGACAACCGTCGCCAAGAGGCGTCTGATTAAGACTAGGCTAAACCTGCACTGCTTCAAACCTCTATACCTGATTCTTCTTTCGAGGGAGACCAGGCTTTGAACTAAGCTTCAGTCAAGCTAGGTTCCGTTGGCTAAGGTTCAGTTGCATTGGCTTGGCTTGGGTTTGGTTTGGTTTGGTTTGGTTGGGGCATATTCTGAGTGGGGGTGAACCGGACGTGACGATAAACTCCTCCCACCCTATACAGGAGCCGAGAATGAAGTACGAAGTACGAAGAACGAAGAACGGAGAATCAAGAATGAAGAACGAAGAGCCTAACGGAACGGAAATGCAACGCCACCACCCATACCGTCAGCCCCTTCCACTACCATTTTCTCTTTCTCTCTTGAAATAGGCAAGAGGCGAAGTTAATAGCGGCTGAGCTTTGAAATCAAAGATACGTTTTTAAAGCGATGACAATTTAACCCTCCAACTGTAACCTAAGATCGCCGAGTTTAGTATAATTCCGAAAACTGAGATTGCACCCTGACAGAAAAAGACCTGCCGACATAGCACGAAAAATGGCGAACACCATTTCGAGTTATTGAAAACTGTTCAGATTTGGATAGTTGGAATTTTTCCAAGACGGCTGCAATGTTCATCATCTTGGAACCGAAACCCTTAAGAAATGAACTTACTACAAAATTTTCATGACTGATGTACCTACTCGATTTTGGATTTAATTGGTGCGATTCTCGAGTCAAATATTACGTAAAAGGAATTATTTTTCTTCTCACAAAGGAACGTGATTCGAAATTTTCGTCGCATTAGATAAGTTTTTCTAACGGTACAAAATGCCAGGGTCGCAATAAATTCTGAAGCGAGGAAAGGATCTTATCTGAAAACATCTCTCGTGGATTTTGCATCGTGGACACGTCGCACGCGACTGATTTTCTGACAACGCTTAGGTACTCTAGAACGCTGTCACGTCCAGACACCGTCGCCCATCGTTTTTGTCCGAATAATCCAAGGGCGAAGCTGAATATGAGGAGATCGGATCTGTACTTCTCTACCTATCCCCACATCCCCGCTCATTTTGAATGTTCATCTGAGCGATCTAATTCCATTTCTACATGTGTTCAATGAATGAAACAAAAATTTGATGTGTAAATCAAATTTCGCGAGATTTCACAAATTCCTGATGACGCTATATCTCTTCAACGTGTACGTACTTAGGTCCGTGCGCCCAGACTTACGTGACACCATAATCGCAGACTTTTCTCGGCAACGATTTCAGCTGTTCTCAATTTTTCATTCATATTTCAAGCTGCGAGTAAACCTTTTTGAACCGTACGACCATTTGATGGAGTTTCGTAAGACGAAATTGAGAAAAGGTGTGCGAGGAAAGTTCTTTACTCTCATGTTCAGTCGGCAACTTGCGATAGAGTTACCGAAAGGTTTTTATAGAGATGAATAAAATCGCCTTAACCCAATTTTGGAAAAGAGGCGCGTCCCTAGAGCGCGCGCCTTTCGTAAAATGATACGAAAGGATCACACTGACTGAGTCTCGTGAGAATCCTCGTATTTTAACACCCCGTTTCCTCTTCAAGTGTATCTAGATCATGCCATACAATTTTCAGGTTTCTGGAATATAAAACTTCAGGGCTATCGAGTTTCGAATTATCATACGTCTAGTCACTACACCTCCACTCGTTTCTATTCCTAGATTTTCGAATGGGCCCTGGATTACTTTGGCTTCGATGATGGATATTTTCATTAATTGGCAATTGAGGTCTCACTATTTCGTTAAAATTTTGTAGATGTAATCTCATGCGATTTCTACGAGGATTAAGCGTAACGTGTGTAAGGATGGGACAGGAATTAATCAATGAATAAGCAGGACATAGTTTTGTTTGTTTTAGAAAATTCGAAAATTTTATAAACTTACCAACAGCCATGGCCGCCAGGTGATTAGAGATTTGTCATTCTGAAACACAGGAAAAGACATGAAATTACTAACACCGAGAATTGATGAGCTGTATCCCAGTATTAGACATCGATTTTTCACGAGGCCGAAATTCGTAGCGTTTACGCAGCAGAATCTTAACTTGATCGAAGAATTTCAGCCGATATTATTCTTCGCAACGTAACGTTAACATATATAGCGTATATTTCGTAACGTAAGGTAACAACATCAACGTAACAAACTCCGCTCTCGTGATTTCTCTCCCGCATCTAAGATGCTCAAGTTCGAAGGAAACTGCGATGAAAATTACTCATAATTAAACGAGAATTTCTACACTCTAACACATATTAATCTACATGATCGAGAAAAAGTTTCCATGCAGAATCTAGAAACTGGCTTATTAAGGAATAAACGAAATTAGACCACTGCAGTCTAGACCGTATGAGATGTGGGAAGAGTTTGAAGTGGCGAAGAATTGTTTGTTAAGATTACAGAACAATATTTTCATTGTAAAACCGAAAACGCTGCGACGTTCGTGAAAATTACTCGTGATTCATATGAACACGCTGAGTATCGGTGGGTACGGTGCTTAACATTGTGGGAGATGCACTTCCGCATTTTAAGTTCTCAGTGCTGCAGAAGGATTCATTCTGCTCCTTGAGTTGTTCGGAGGAATACTGTTGGTATGATCAGACATAAAAAACGACAATGTTCAGTGTTCACACGTGTCAACGAGCATATAGTAGATGTGATGCCTAATAATACGACAAAAATTCTACACGCTGTGCTTATTAAGTGGTACAATACATACCCATGCATATATATGCCTGCATAACGTATGTATTTATAACCTGATACGTGTGTATGTATGAGACACAGACGTAAGAATAGACACGTAGATATAGCGATATGTATACAACCGCAATAGCCACTTTTATATACACACGTATTTTCGTGCATGCATACAATTCATAAGTGGCTATAGAAGCGGATGGCGATCAACGGGAACTCGGAAGTCCTGATATGGTCCTCTTCCGCAGTGTTTCTCCCGATCGTTCGTGACTTAAACTTATTGTTATGTATGCCCTTTCTTGTACAACTTGTACCTACAACAACTACAGGGTGTTACATCTCCGATATATTAACCGCCAATGAACATAGAAATCAACGGAAATTCGAAGTCGCTTTCCAAGCTTTTTTTCTATCAGGTATCCGCTCTCCTGCAGGGGCCAAGAATAATTCGAATTCACGTCCAAACGGACACGAGGAAGTTCAACAACGTTCAGAAAACAAATACGAAGAATTTATATTCAATGTCCTCGCACGTAATTTTGTACCGCAGATCTTCAGTCGTATCAACGAATTTGGCACGTGCCTCCCAAAGTTTGTTCTCGAGAATTTGCATAATATACAGTATATCGGTTACGACGAGACCTCCTGTATAACGCGTACGTCCGGATGATGTATTCTTGATTCTTTGCATTCATTTTCGTCATCACGAGCTAGCATAACGGTATAAAATGCAAGACGCGTACGCATAGGTCCTTTTCGTGCCTATGACAAATGTCGACCAAAACTTGCTTAGTATCGAATGCAGATACTGTGATCTTCACCGGTCAATTTTCACGTCGCACTCCGTACGTGGTTGACCGACCTCGATTTTCATCATCAGCGCGTACAGTTGACTCCAACAGTTCATGTCGTGTAGGATTCCGTGATCCAAATTAGTTTGCTCTACACCGTTGGGTTTGTTCTGATTCTGAAACCTGTACACAACGCCTTGCTGAATTGTTATCACCGCTTGTGAATATTTCTTATACTAGACCTCCGATTATCCAAGCAAGCTCAACGATTTGGCTACAGTTCAACTGAAACGGAGTAAACATATTGCCACCGCTACTTTCCCCCTTGCAGTTAAAATGTCGTCAAAACGTTTCAGATGAAAAGTCGAATAGGTCTAGTATAGGAAATTGATGATAATAACCCAATGGCTTGGTAGATCAAATTGGTTCAAATCACGAACTGCGACCCTGCATGAACTTTTGGAGTCGACTGTACGCACCTCGGCCCCTTTCATCGAGCAATTCGGACGCGAGTAGTGGGAACGAAATTCATAGATCACTTCTAACGTAAGCTAAACATTTCATTTACCACTAGAAATAGTTGAGCAATTCTCTTTCGCTCTCGCTCTTGCTCTCCCTTTCTCTTTCGATCTCGGTCTCTCTTTCCGAATATTCTTACATGTAATATTTAAAAGTGTGGGTGCAAGTGTTCAATGTTCAAAATGTTCTTTTGGTATGCGTGTATTTCATCATTTAGTTACTCCAGACGAGATTCTCAGGGGCTGACGTGCTCTGGACTAAAGTCTTATGACTCGAGAGTCAAGTCGCCAAGAGATTCTGAGGCTCCCCTTTGCGTGTGCAGGTCAAAATGAAAAAAGGCTCGCGCGGTCAGCGCCTATGGTGCACACTTTTCTTTCCAGATGTTTGAAAAGAAAATTATCTCCAGTAGAGTTTTTCGAAGACTCGAGTAGTATCTTCCTCAATTCTTTTCAGAAATCGAGAACCAATCCCCGCACGTCGCGTCGTGAAAACAAAAACAAGAAAATAAATCGATCGGATGAAATAGATATATAAAATGAAAAATTTATTCATATATTGAATATTTCGTGCGAATTATTATTGAACTTATCGCGGTGCTATTACCGAGAATATAGATCTTCAGTTCGAAATCGTGATTTGTAATACGCCCCGAATCCAGTTACAGGGAAAAATCAAACAGTAGAATTATTTTCATGAAAAATTGAAATTAGGAAACTTCCGAGTACAAAATACATACTGCCTAGATAATAAGATAGACGAATCGAAGCTTCAACTTCGGTCCGCGTTGGCGATAGTTCTAGAATTGTTTTCGGACCCTATGTTTAGTGAGCTACGTACACTTCACATTTATCACATGTTTGAGAAAGGGGGCATTGAAACAATTTGTACAAAAGGTTTTGGCACGTGCCTCGACACTCTATACGGTCGATAATAACTCAAAAAGCAACTGGTCTACTCGCCGAATATAGAAATCGTTCAACAAATACAATAACACTATTTCAATTTTAATCTCTACAATATTTCATCCCCGAAGTGGATCACGACTTTCTTAATATCTGTCTCGTTTCACTTCACGCATAACCCCAACAACCTACGACAACTAAAATCCACTAAAAATTTGTTATCCTGCGGGCAAGAAGTGATCTTAATTCAATAGCCATCTACCTTCAGATTCACCTGACGAGCCTGTCGGAAAACTTGGAATTAATTAAAAAAATGGGACAAAAATATCTTGAAACCGGTTTGGAAATGGATCAAAGTATGGAATCTGGAATCCAAGGTATATCCGAAGGAACACAGCGGATAGAACTTTATGCGAACAACAACCCCGAGGCATAGTTTCAGGAATAACTTATGCGGTTACGATTTGAGTTTACGAGATGTGAAGCGGAAGACGTCGCGTTGGTCAATCGTGCTCATATCTATGAGATATTTGATCGGATGTATTCTTTAGCCTACCGAGTCCCGGAGGAATCATTCGTGTAATTTCTTTGACTTTTACATGAATCAAGGCTAAGGGGTTTCCCAACGTTTCCTTTTTTTTTTTCGCGTCATTCCTCTCGTTTTTCAGAACATTTTGTAACACCTGCTTCATATTTCCGGCCGAGTGCGTGCCCTTATAAACGCGTGCCAAATAACACGTGTAAAGTTTTGCCCCTCGAGAACATTTATAGATTATATGTACTCGCTGCAGCAACCGCAGCTGGTTTTGCCCTCTCGCCTTCCTCCCTCGCATGTTCCTATACCTTATGCAAAAACCAAACACGAAATTTCATACGATAATTTCATGGTCTTTTCTTCTTTTTCGTTTTTCAACATCATGGCGTAGAAATTCGTCGGAATGAATGCAAAGTTGAATTAGAAGTAGATTCGGAAAATTCAATAACCGAAACGTTGAAGTTATCTCTCACAAGTTTACCTCGACAAAAATCTTATGATTGGTCGATCAATTTTCTCTACAATTAATTGCTGTACTGAATTCAGTCTAATTATTTCTTTCGTTGGCAATATTCGAATGCTCGATTACTGTTTGTTGGGATCGATTATTATTATCATTATCAAACAACATACATCAATGAAAAATATACAAACTGAATAAGCCGGGGTTTCAGTGGAATTCAGCGAGTTTCAATGCTGCGTGTCCCGTACTGAATAATTTCAATGAACTTTGAAGAGTCTCACAAAATCCGTGCGCATAAAATAATTCTCGTTAATCAGTGATAAAACTTTCAGCCATAGTTTCGTATAGGATCCCGTGTATACAAAATTCGTAGAAAAACAATACGCGATAGCCAAATTTCGGCCTTTCGATATAATGCGTTTCAAGGTTTCAACTAAATTACGAAAAACAAAAATGTAGTACACTTGCGAAAAGACTGTAGCAAATTTATTGTAATTTAGGGCTATACATGTAGTTAGTCGCATGCATAATATTGTAACTGACGTAAATCATCGCAATTGGTTCGCAGAAAGGAGTATATATGCATCAAGCTATATCGTTTGTTTATCAACATCGCATCATAGCAACAGCAAATAATTCGGGGAAGCGAAGGCGCTAGAAAACGAAATTTGCTTCTTGAAAATTTGATCCATAGTTTCGATGCATGTGTTTTTCTCGACATAATATTCCAGGAATAAGCCCGTTCCAATATATTTGCATAAAAATGTATATCGTATGCAGTTGATTATACGTACTGGATGATATTGAATTGTACACAAGTATATATTGTGCAGAGAAAACGGAGGATTTTGAGTTTGAAAATATTTGACCAGCATCTTCGTTTCTCAGAATATTTCGCATACTATTATTTATTTATTGGTTCTTCTTGGCTTTTTTCCTCAGGTCTTAGCTCCAGGATAACCAAAGAAACGATTATCTCAAGTTGTACGATCTCTATACCTATAACTACAGTATTTTCACGTAGAGAAACAGAGAGGGAAAAATAGGAGCACCGAATGTCTGGTTTGGTTCGCCTGTCAGTTTCGGTCTATTAATATACGTGGTGGGCTGGAATACCTAATGGAACGAATATACGAATATTCGTATACCGACGTGATATCGGTTCTTGAAAATTTCAAACGAAAATACATATCACGTACTATACCCGACTTCAAAAGAATTTTAGCGAAATTTGCGCCATTATATTCAACATATCTATGCCTATATTTCTTCGACATATTTATCCACGACCTTTGATTCCCAAGAGAAAAGTGAGTCTCTTGTGGAAATGTGGCTTACGTACCTAGATCAAAATCGCCATTTTGTAAATTGCCAAAATTCCGTGCAAGAAGAAGAAAATTTTCATCGGTTTCTGTACCCTAATCAAAGGATTTGACAAAAACTTACCAAAATTTGCTGTGGTAATTATCATTCCCGGTGCCCGTGTGGTAGGATATTCGAATTCTCAAACGTGGATGAACATTGCAGTACAGTTTTCTTCACCTCCAAACAATTGCTGCGACGTCGATGATATCGAGGAAATTCTTCTTCCTGTAACTTATCGAACGTCGATTGATTTTCTCACGAAAACGCACATACCGAGCTTATCACAGTATGCGCGGAAGGTCGAAACTGTGGAAATGGAAGCTCTGGATTTTGGAAACACCCGCACTTCTTCGAAATCGAATCGAAACCGGCATTGACAGCTAGCAAACTCTTCAAGTACTTTTTCAATCCGTTCACATTGACGTTGAGTCCTCCTCACTCGCGTTCGACTCGCGACCGTGCGTCGTACTGACAGAGCTTTTGCCTCGCCATGCAGCCCGGCCACGTGATCGTAGCTCTGGTTAGGGCGCTTAAGTCGAGACACCCGCGCATCTGGCATCCAAAAGAAACCATGTCTTTTCTTTGCCTGAGTATCTTCACGTGCTTCAACGGTTCTTCAGATTTTATGCTCGGGGTTTTACTGCGCTAATCCGAACAGTTCTTCGCAGATTTCGAATTATTGGGAACGAAGAATCCGCCGTTTTTAGGAGAACCTCTTATTCAAGGATCAGTATTTCCGGATGCTTGAACGAAATCCGAATTCGCTTTTCTTCTGATCCGAAACATACATAACTCGTGAAAAAACTTTGCATGAAAATGATCGCAGGGAACTTCGAGAAGGATATACACAAGATTGAAACATACAGGTACCACACATAAATGCGGCATTTAAATCCTTCCTAATACTGGTTGTGTTCTCAAATTTTCGGAATTGGACCAAACAAATTTCCGTATTATTCGTGCCACACGAATTATTCAGAATCCTTGCGGTACGTCCAATAATGCCGAATATTTTTTTCCTCAATTTTTAATTTTACTTCTGGGTACGGGTCTCTTCGGCGCACCTCGATGAGGGTCACCATAAGGTAGTGAAGAAGAGAGAGCGGGTGAAAGGAGAGGCGAACACGTGTTACCCAAATGTCAAACTTACGAGACAAATCACGTTACCCATAGTGACCCTCCAAGCGACGTGCCACCGGGTGACGCACGCTCGAGGCCAGACAGCTGCCATATTTATATCTGCCCAAATTTCCAAATTTCATTATACAAAAGCGAGAAAATCTTTAATCTGTTAAACAGTTCATTCACTTTCCTCGCAATATTCATTGTGGAAATCACATGTGAAGCAAACAGATGGTTGAGTGTATGCCAGAATTCGAGAATATTGAAATTGCAGCATTGAGTTTATTTGACAATCCATCAATATTCCTCATCTAATTTTCAGGACTTTAATTACTGCAATATATACATGAACAGCCATGAGAAATAAAGATAATGAGAAAGAAACTGAATCATTATTAACATAATATTACAATTCAGGTTTCACGAAAGATTGACTATTTTCGGCACGATTTAACCTCGCTCTGCTGAAATATGCACCAACAGATCATAAAAGATGAGCCTTCTTCACTGAAATTGACAAAATAATTGAAAAAATCAATAGAAATACGAAAGAAAAACGAGAATTTTGTACAGTAATAGTCACTTTCACGTTGAGTATAGAATAATTTGGAGTTTTTTGGTTTTATCGGTTTCATAGTGACATCCTTTCCTACTCGGACATTTTCCAAGTAAGACATTTGATCCTGTATAACCAATAAACCTAAACGGGCGTAATAAAAAAATGTGGCTAAGCCTGAGAATTGATATTCCGACCTACGCCTCCCTTAAATTTGTTCTGGCTGGCGCGGGCGGTCCGAGTTGAGAAAGAAGTTGAGTTTGATGTTCAAATAGCCGGTGAAACGTACGGGGTACAATACCGCGGCTTGTTTGGCAGGTGTCGACCATTTTGTATTCAGGATAAATACCACTGATCAGAATCCTGGGAGGAATAATATATTTATCTCAAAGCGTTTTTACTGCCTAGAGAAAAAAGCAACATCTCTTTATCGCTCCGATTGCTGGAATTTTCGAGGCGTTAAAAGAACACGATCACAAGAAATTCTCGGACCGTTAAATCCAAGAATCTTCTACTCCGTTGTCTCCTTCTTCTTCTTTTTTGTGGAACTGACCTCCAGAAAAGTCTTCGAAATAATTTTGAGGATTGATCAGTCGAAGACATTTCATGTTATTCACTCGAACTTTTTTCACTTTTGATGTGAACTTTTTCGATAAAATCTAATAGGAGACGCTTCAAGATTGTCTCTTTTACGCCAAATTGTAAGGATTGAAAATATAAACGAATACCGATGTATCATATTTGACGAATCGACGGCACGTCGGATTCGAAGCGATTTATATCACTTTTCGTATCAAGCATCGAATTTAACCTTCGGCTGAAGTCTTTCTCGGAATTGCCTATTTGTCGCCCGAGAAGGAGAATGAGAAAACCCAACACGGCCGACGATGCGGGGAAAGATGCAAGACGTAAAAAAATGCCGCTAATCAGTTTCCACCTTGGGCGATCCGCCTCATCTCTCATTTCTTTCGTTTATTCTGCTTCTCTCTCATTCTTTTTTTCTCTTATTTTTGACTGTCGAGACGAATAATATATAAGCAATGACTTTTTCACATTCAGTCACGTAGATGACTCGTCTCAGCGTTCTAAAAGACGAAGCCTTTCCTATAGGTACACATTTATATATGAGAATTCAATAAAATACTTCAACATTTTTTACGAGAGATTTTTTTCGATAGAATCAACGTTCAGCTGGACTAGGCGATTTTGTAGAACATAGTCGACTTAAAATTCCGGAATCGGTAATTCATCTAAACGCCGGATAGAATTTCAGTCCAGTTTAGACACATCGTGAATTTGACAACCAACCGAAATTTCAAATTCGGAAAACATTTGCCGTTGAGCCACTCAGAGTCTACAACAACCTAATCCATCCCAATCTTTTCTACGACCTCAAAGATGTCTTCCATGCACCAAAATTATCCCAAAACTTGATCTTTTCGTAATTGGTTTGGAAAAAGAATAATTTTTAATAGCAAATTATAAATTTCTTTGTCATCACATTTCGAAACGGATGATTTTCGAAGGCTGGTTTCAGGTTTTTATTCACAGAATGGGATTGGAAATAATTTTTTCGAAATTTAGGGCTCTATTGTAGGAGAGTTTAAGATTATCCAATGGTTTTCTTTTAATAAATCGTTGAGGCAGTCGCTGCGCCTATAAATCGTATATAGTGATATAAGAAACGTCGACCAAGATGAGAGAGATAAGAATACGAACCGGACAAGGTTGAAGTCCAGTACAAACGAGTGAAAGTTGAAGTTGCCGCTGACTTTGGCGTCGCTAGTATCCAACGAGTAAATTTTATATGGGAAATAAACCGCAAACGCAACTGCGCAGCTCGAGATTTTCAGGAGTGAGAACAGCGCGGGCGCCGTATATCCAGGGCGTCGCGACGCCTGCCTTACCTTGCCTTCCAGACATTTTTCTAGGCCACGGTAGCTCATTCACAATTTCGGTTTCGCTCGAGAGAGGCAACAGGTGCAATCGAACTCAAATAGTTTATCTTATTTGACGGGTTGAAATTTTAAGTATATCGTATACTTGCCGCAATTTCATACTTCATTCAAGTGATCAAAAGTTTGACTCGCAAATTTAAAATGAGTGTTGATGACATCTTGAATTACAAACCTAACGAAATCGAAGATCTTTACGCTATATTAGGCTGCGACGAGTCTGCGACCGTAAGTATAATGAATATTTCACATTTTTCAACCATCAACAATTGATCATTATTCTCACGTTGTTTCATTTGATCATTATGCCTCATTGTCAAGCTTGGCTCTCCAGGCTCCGCATATCAGGCTCCATACAGGTAGAAAACAAAAATCGACTTCTTCGCGCGCTCTTCATTTTCCAAGAATTCTGAATTCTAAATCCTGCTGCCAAACACTTCTTTTCGTTTATCACTTGCGTCGAATCTTCTATTTATCGATAGCCTCGAGTTATCTTTAAAAATTTCGTCACTCTTCATTCCACGATTTGAATTAATCATTCCTCTTTTCTAATTATCAGTTGGTTTCTCGTTATTTTTACTCCACTAAATCCCTTCCATTTGAGATCCGATCCCACTTTTTTCACTCAAACATAATCGATTTCAAATTGAAATACCCGCACGTTTTTTCATTCCTAACACGGATACAAAATATTGAGATATATTTTCAGACAGTGGATAGCGTCAAATTTAAACATCATTTCCAAGATCAGATTCAATTTGAATTATAATCAGTGTTAGCTCATCAAATATAAAATGTCAAAAACGAGAACAAAAAATTAGGAAGATTAACTGAAAACAATAATCTATGGACAGATAACAGAATTCCCGCCAAGTTGAAATTAATTGTTGCAAGATATAGGTGTCACGGTGTGAATTCATTACTGCGCTAGCTTGTAAGAATTATTATTTCATGATCAGGTTTGAATGATTAAATTCTTGTTCAAAGTTGATCAATTTTCGAACAAAGACGCTCGTTCCATAAAGGGAATGAACTCGATCAACTAATCCACCTTGGCACTGATCATAATAATTATAATGAAAAGTTTATAAGTTGATGAAAAAGCTTTCATCAATTTTCTTTTTTATTCTTCAAGTTTATCTACGTATAACTGTATCTAAACTTCGTGGACATTGCGTTAAGTTATAAGAAGCAAATTTTTAACAGATGATGAAAATAATTTTTTAACGCAATTCATGCTAATTTTCTGTACGTTTATAATACCTGGCTGCACTTCTGAGACTGTGTATCGAAGTTGAAAATTATGAAAGAGTAAATTTCATTCATGTGTACAATTACGTGAATGTTGATAATTCTCGACATTCGTTTCGTGGAAAATAATACCTACGAAGAAACAAAAAAAATGAAATCCTGAGAGCCTCACGGCGCGATTTCAGACGTCAGGATGAAAAGAAAATGCTTTCGCCATTTAAAACGAATTGCAGAGCTCTTTACGTGTCTTTTGTACGTCTATAGGTTGAACAAATCACGGCCGAATACAAGGCTCTAGCTCTTCAATATCATCCTGACAAAAATGAGGGGGATAAAGAGGCCGAAACCAAGTTTCAGCAGTTGAAGGTGAACCGTCATTCAGAATAATGAAATTCAGCTCAATCAAACAGAATACATACTTATATATATATATATTTTCCGTCCCTCTTTAATTTTTTGGTTTTTCCCCTTAACCGTGTTTTAAAATCAAAATCTAAACCCTCGTTTTAGAACGCCAAGGAAACTCTATGCGATCCAGAGAAACGATCGAACTACGACAAATGGAGGCATAGCGGAATTTCTATTAGCTACAAACAGTGGCTGGGTATGAAGGAACACGTTCATCAAGTAAGTGCATCTTGATTGTTTACCCAAGGATATTCCAGCGGCGTCATAACTATGCGCTTTCTTCCACAAGGCTGTAAAAGTTTGTAAGGTCAACGCAACAAAACCGCGAGAATTGATAAGTATCGGCGAAGATTTCGCGATCAAGAAATATCTCGATTTTTTTCCACGATTCTTAGGAGTTCCCTCCGGCGCGGGGAGAGATTCAAGATTTTCATCCACCGACAAATTTCAACTCACATTATTTCTTCCTGATTTTCTTCCGTTAACGTCACAAACTTCTGCAGTCTCATCTTCTTCTTCCTCTCTCACCAAACTCGCATATGCAGAAGTTTCCTCAATTTGTTCTCCCCTACATGTCAGTCTCATAAATCTCGGATGAGGTAGTTCGCGAAGAATCTTTCATGAATCGATTCTCAAGAAAAGAATATAAAGGAATCTCACTTTCTTGTTTTAACGTCGTTTCCCAAATTCAGTCGATGCACTGGAGCACACCGAAGACAAAAGATCGCATGTTACCTGACGCAGCTGATGGCTCACCAGGTCATGTTAGAGGTCAACCGGCAAATGCACAACGCCGAGCTTCCGAGGGTGGTGCAAATATTCATTATGGAGCTCGTGCTGATGTAAATTGGGATTCTGAACCGCGAAGTGCGGTTGTTAATAAGTTTCGTAACTACGAAATTTAAGAAACCTTATTTCAATTATTTATTTATTCATTATATATATGTATATGTTTTTCTTTCTTTCCTTTTTCCCCCCATCTACCAAATTTCTTTTTCTCTATACAATTATAGGTGCTTAAGATACCTATATTAATCGAAGGAATTCTTTTTTTGGAACGACAACTTGCTTCTATTATGTTTTACAATACGGTATACATATATTGCGATATGCGGTATATAATAAATTTTTGGATGATTATCATCCTATTATGCTGTACTCTAACTGCTATGATATAAACTATATCGAAAGATATCTGGAGACTAAATCTCTATATTGACTGTCACGTTAGTAAGAAAAAATCCGATACTAGACATATCTTCGTAGGAACTAATCGTATGGAAATTCTATCGCTATAAATTCCCCATTCCCCTCCCTCGCGCCCAGTCCTCCGCATGGAATTGCACAGGCTAATTGATTAATTGTGTGCCAACCTACACTGCTAAAAAAAAATCTGTGTTAAATTTAATACAAATGTATAGGAAGATTTTTGGCAGATGCCGTTCATACAATTTCAAATGCGGTATTGGAAATGGAAGGAGTGGGATATTGAAAATAGAAGTATCGAAAAGTAATATTACTATACCGATGTATTTGTACAATAATATTTATGTTAAGGAACTTTGAACTGTGAATATACGAAAATTAGGAAACATTTTCTAATATCAATACAGGGGTGTATTTAAATTTCCGTCACCACTCAAATTTTGTCAACAGTCAGTTATGAGAATGAAAGGTAATATGTTTTTGCCTCGAAATCATCAGAGTCGAGACCAAAGAAGTAATGCACTGTGTATAGTATTATTGCTAAACCTGGGACTAGCAAAATTAACATTAAATGTATTAACAAATTAAATTCCAAGTATATTAAACGTAATGTGCTTGCATAGCAAGTTTTTGAAAACCAATTTTTTTTTCGTTTTCTCCGTTAGTTGTCAAATTTGCTATGGTCTTCTTACCTTGTTTAACGTCATTGATAGAAATATGTGTTGAAACGGATTTTGAGTTCTCGCTAACGCAACGCCGCAGTTCTTTTTTCTTCCGATTATCCTTCCATTAAGAATATCGTATTTTTTAGTGATGTTGCGAACTCGTCCGTGACAGGTTCCAATACCGTTTCTGGGGACCACGGGGCCCCGGGCAGAAATTCTACGGGGGGCCCCTGTAGTAGAATTTTTGTTCACTTCTAGTCAACAATACCAGAAATTCTAAGTTGGAATAGCTTTATTGCGCTTATAAATTTTCAAACAGTCCAAAAATTAAATTTTCGGTCGAAGAAAATTAATTTTTCCGCTCCATGCTGGGGCCCCCGAGAGGCGGCACTGACGAATTCAACAAGATTCTCTAAATATTCATTCTGATATTCAGTGGATATATTGTCTATAGAAATTCGATTGCTGTGTATAGCGATTCATACACGATCGAGCGATTCTCGTTTCCATTCTTAGCTCGCATTTTTAAGATAAAATGTTGTGAATAAAAATTATGCGTATCACGATGTTCAATTCCACGTGCATTGTATTTTCCATTCGGTTGCAATTAAAATCCAAATTCGTATTTTATTTTCAATGCTCTGTCACAAACGCGTTGATATACAAATATTGTAGTCATCAGTTACAAGAAATGTATTATTACGTTACGTGTATGAAAAATTGTGAGACGGGTTTCAATATTCGATATCGTGTATATATTAAATACCACACCAGTTCAACAAAATTAATGTTCGATCATTAATCTAACCATACAAATGCTTGAATTTCCATTTCGTATACCTTGTTTGTAAATTTCACATGTTTTTTGACAGTGTAGTTTTATTGGGGTCCAATATATCAGTGTAATGACTAAATGAAAGAACAAAGGAGATGCGAACGAACAACAAAAAATTGATTGGCAAATTATTTCGACCATTGGATTATAGGATTAAGTGAACAATAATGAAATATAGTGCGAGATATACAGCGCGATGGTACATATATATAGATATATGATTAAATATGAATAAACTATATCTTAATTAGATTACAAAAAGAAGAGAAAAATTTCGTCCGCATATAATAAATTATATCTGTTTTTGGTTTTTTTTTCTTTTTTTTTTTTTCATTTTAGAAAAAGAACATTGTAGAACGAAGAAATTTGGTATGCAGACTTTTCGTGGTTGTTTCTTGAGTAGCTATTATAGCGTGGAAAAAGAATGAAAAAAACAAACTCCCCCCTTCTGTAACTGTACGAACCATGTATATTTACACCCTTCACTCTCTACGTAGGTACCATTGGTACGATGAAATACCAAAAAGGAAAAGACAACAATTTCTAATCCAGCTCGGTGTTGACTGTATGCGTAGTAGGTTGAATATTATATTGATCGGTATTGATGAATTAAATGAAAAAAATTAACTATTCGATTATTATATAGTACAGATATACTGTATATTATATTATATTGGTGTCGCACGTCGAGTCGTAATCCGCAGAGAAATTCTATTTCCAAAAATGAATCCCCCCCCCCCTCACCCCTCCCCGATCTTCTTCAAACTAGGAATATATTTCGGAGATTTGTATTGTTTTGTTTCGTCTGTCTATTGCAATAGTTATTGGAACTGGAGTGTTTCATTGTTAGAGCGTGTCGTGTGATAAATAACAACCGCACAACTGTACTTATATTGATCTCAGCTGGAAATGAATAGTATATTTAGGAAGAAAAAAAATTGATCTATCAGAATCTTATAGACAGTACGTGGATTCGTCGGATAGAAATGGATTTATGCTGATTTCTTCCACCACTGCAGAAGTGAATGCCAAATTATACATTACAATACATAAATATTGAAGTCATATTATGTATACAATATATTGTGTTGTATACTATATATATCTTTATATACCCATTCAATATTTTTGGGTAGGTATGTATGTACTTGTTTACCTACAATTATAGTTTGGTGATAAAAACAATATATGTTTCACATTCCGTTTACTTATTAGTATATGAATTATACGTAACTGCTACATATTATATTATATCGTATTATATCATAGTTATTTAATTTTTGTTATGACTATTTCATATTTTCTTTGAAGATTATTTTTGAAAATTCTGATTGACCAACATATAGGTATAATTAATATATAATGTCGATTGTTGTCTATTTACTGTATAATTATTGTATGTAAAAAAGATTGTTAAATATATCTGAATAATATATTTACATAGGCATATGTATTGCGGAATATTTATTATTATTAGTATTATTACTATTTTAATTCTATCATTTGAAGCTGTGATTTTGCCCTTCCAAGATGTATCCACACTTTGATTGAATTGATGATAATTATACGACTATGCCTACGTTTAAAAAATTACAAATAGAAATATAGTATGCCTATGTCTCTAATTCCGATGCTTTAATCTCTATCAATAACGATGATGGAGTAGTTCCGTGTCATTTTGTGTTGTGGTCCGGACCCAGATTACCTAGTGTAGAATGATTTTACGAAAATTCAGTTTGTTTCGGAATTGTGAAAAATCTGAAATCACACTGATTTTCCGGGACAAACTATTCACAGCTATGCAGAGTCCGTCGTAAAGGTCATTTCGTAGCTAATTATTCAAGCTGCTATCACATATCTAAAAATTATCAAATATCACAAGATTTTTACTTTACTTTATTAATATATTATTTTATCAAATTTTGAAAGTTTCAATAAATTGTTTGTTATTACTTGATGTGGCGCGGGACGTTTGTTGTCCTGTGAATCTTCCTGAAAAACTTGGGAAGGATATTCTCCCGTTGAGGTCTTACAGAGGAAAAAAAATCTCGAAAATCGGGGTTCATCCATTTTTTCCGACCAAGGGACCGGCGAAGAGTAATTATTCTGTAACCGAACGAAGGTAGAGTCGGAGTACGAATGAGGATAGGAGAATTTAATTCGTGAAGTGGTATTCTTATTCCTCAAGATCTCAACCGATACGGAATCTGTTTCCGATTTCCGAATTTGAGTATACCTATGATATGGATCCGACAGTTTTCTGCCGATTCTCACATTTCTCTCACCGCACGTTAGTAAAATGTATGTAAATTCACGTATGTAGTCAAAAATTTGTTCAGTCGTTGACTATAAATAGAAACCTCTCCAAACTTTCTTTTTATAGCTTCACAGGACCTGAGCTAACCTACATAATAATATAAATTAATAAAGAGAATCCGAGAGGGTGGAATATTCACCGCGAATATTATGTATTATATTATATTATACGTTTATTTTCTGATACAGCCGCATGAATATTATGGGTGTATAATATAATGTAAATTATTGTTTATTGTTATTATTATTATTATTCCTTCAGTTTTATACTGTCTCTTCCGTGAGTGAGATTTTCGTCTTTCATGTTCTTACTTTCCATGAAATAAAAAAAATATAATTATACACAGGTCTAGATTATATATATACTGACATATTTGTATAAATAAATCAATATACACATATGCGATACATGATCACAATAACTGACGTTAATTCGTATTTAACGCAATGATTATGTACCTATATATTATGTACTTATATATGTACCTGTATATATATATATATATATATATGTATAATATATAAACATTCTGTATAATTTAATAAATGGGTTGATAAAATATCCATCTATATAGCTCACTCGTAAACCCATGATCCGACATTTTCCATCAAGCGATGCATGTATTAGTATATATTTTCCGTGTCGAGCAACAACAACCGCAAAGGAAACAATTATGCCTTTCCTCATTGCTGCACTTATCTCACAGCTTATTGCGCAAAGGCATATTATATATGTATTATAATATGAACGTACCAATATCATCGTATATAGAAGTTGGATATATTAAACAGGCGCGTAGGAATATTATTTTAAACTCATTTGAAAATAGCCTTTATCGCAGGTAGGTACCCCTAATAATTACGTAAGCGCACTCATTGTCAGAGAATACAGAGGGACCATTAGGGATGCCTTGCGTCCCGCGTCCTGCGTCCTGCGTCCCGTGTCCTGTTCAGAGACACACGACAAGGGCTGGATTCTACCAGCTACCCACTATACTCGAGATAAACTCAATTGTTAACTCACTGCTAGTATCGTCTCTTGTAGACTCCTGCATATTGTTTCAATTGCAAACTTGGAGTTGCACTACACTCTACCAGTGGGAGAGGAAACTGGCAGGGGAATCTTCTTACATTAGAAAGCTTCATGTTCGTCAAGTGCTACCCTATATACTTACTAACTGAGGATACATGTATATTATGTTGGTTTTTATGTATCTACTCTCTGCGTGTCTATAGAAACCCTATACAATTCGATTCCGTCCTGAATGAAACTTTTCTTTCCTACCGTGAAATAACTACTGGTTCTTTTTATTTCTTTTCATTTTCTTCTCTTCTTCGTTCCAAAAGCTTCGAGTATGTCTCCTAGATTCAGTCTGATTAAATTCATCTTCTACGTAATGCTTGTTCTACGAGATGTTATTCGATTATCGGAATTTTCGTTACACTTGATCGCGATTCTGAGGTATGAAGTGACGATCAAACTCATCCAAATGCTATTTTCGAACAATTTCATCGGAGATGTAGTTGAGTTGGGTAATTTTGATATCCGAACGATGTGTATGTGTTCTTCTTCCAGTTCAGCGATTCAAACATTGTGCCAAACTAATTGAGGTACGATTTTAGTTTTAGACTGCCAATTCAGAATCGTTCTTCTGTAAAAATGAAATTTACCTGCAGTACGAATAAACGTCGATGGTGCGAATCAATTCGGGATATTCGCTGCGATTCAGTAGTTATCGAATTATCGTTTTCACTGTGCTCCCTTCAGGGCAGAATTTCATTCCATAGAATTTAATTGAACCTTCAGCTCTGGGATTTTACATACAACGCAGCTGGTCTATTGTCTTGAAAATAATTGGATCGAGATGAAGCTATATTTTACGTTAATCCGACCCAGACGAATATTATACTAGACGAATGATATACCGACCATTGAAACTAGAGAAGTATGTGGATATATTTATACGTATACTATACAGCCCTGATCGAATTTAATGATATCATTGTTATCACAATACTCATTATTCTTATTATTATTCCAAGTTCACAAACCTTTCCATTTATTTCACAATTGTGTTGGAATTTCGAAAATATTTGAGAGAAAATGGCGCACAGCATTGGTGCATGATATATTTTGTGAATATAATAATTATTATTATCATTATTTCTGTACAATATTCGTTAAGCGTCAAGTGATTTACTTAGAATTATAAATTACAAATTTTCCGAGTTTCTGTATGCTGTACGTATAATACACCGTACCTATAATACACGGCTACCAACTATTATACTCCTACTCCTACACTCCTGTGGTGTTAAGCCTCCACGAGCCAAGAAACAACCTTTGAACCCTTCAAAGTTATATAATTCGTTCTGCGAAGAGCTTTCGTTACCACCTGGTAACTGTTGCGAAACTTTTCCGGAGTCCGTTGAGAGGATTTTACCTCAAACCTGCCCGCGAAACAAGGTGCCATTGTTTGTTGATTTTTTTTCAATCAACCCCGCAGCTCTTTGTCAAAACAGAAAATGGCCCTCGGAATATAATTTATAGTTGAGGAGAATAATGCAGCCCGCGTGCGCTTGTCTCTTTATAAACTCTTTCCTTCTCTCTCTTTTTAGAACCAGCTAAATAACTGGAAACATTCGATTCCCTGATTGCAGAACTCGTTAAAAAATACCGTATATATATATAAACTGGAGGGACTAGAGGCGCAAACTTTGGAAGTAAGCTGAAAGAACTTTTTTCTATTTGATTCTTTAACAGAAGAAACAAAATTAGAAATAAAAAATTCCCCAAAAAGCACATTTTACTATAGAACCGGAGGTTATCCCTTGAGTATACATCATAGGCAGCATATGATTCATTCTGCTAGAATAAATGCCTGTGCTTGTATTTCAGAATATTCTACGCGCAACACAAGACTTCCGGCGGTTTGGTTATAAATAATTGATACCAACACGGCTAATACGTTTCTCGATGGAGAAGCTTTCAAACAAGGCAGATATTGACTAATTTCTATGAGTCTATTTGCGCAGGGGAAATCCTCGAGCAATTCCATAATTATTGTAATGATCACAAAAAATATGCAGCAACTTGTATAATTGGTTATAGCAATAACTTGTCGGTATAGAACGGAAATGAGCCAATTCATGATTTCATTAGGAACGAAACTGTAGTATTGTACGTAGCCATCCGATTTCTATATCTGATTGTGAGTATATCCTATTAACGCTGTTGTACGGAAAGCTGTAGTACCAATAATACACTTTACGTGGCCAACGTATGTACGTCTTCACGTAACATGTATGAATGCTCCTTTCTATCCTGATACATACCTACCTCTACTCTCGTACTCACATTAAGTTAAATGTCTCCAATATCAATAACATCCGTTAAATTATTCATACTCCGTATGGAAGATGAGCTTCGGTTAATATTGATCAGCACAATTTCTCCATGTGAATCCCATACTCGAGCTTATGTAATAACGGTTGCTACACGGTTTCAATTATAATTATTATGTGGGTGCGCGTTACGCAGGCTTGAATATGAAACAAGTAATATTGTCTCTTGAAATTGCCTAACCGCAGATATTATATTATCTGCATAGGTCTACCTTCACGTTCGACTGGACCTTTACATCGTTAACCTTTACGGTCTCAATCATATCATACGCAATCGAATTCGGTACAAATCGCACAAATTATATAAATGATGGAGCCATTCATTAGGAGGGAATGAGAATGCAGCTTATACTAAAGGTAAGGTAAACTTGATTTACAGGCGAATATTTGGAATGAGTAATTTTTGTTCCGTTGAAATCCTTGCGACATGCAGTTGGATGAGGATTGAGAGGATCCGAGAGGCATATGGTCTTCATTTGAAAAATAAAGGCCATTGAAATTCAATTTTTCTCTGGGTTGCTTTTTCGAAAACCAATATAAATGTTTTAACACACAATCGGACGACGATGAGTGGTTACTCCATACAAAGCACCCTAAATTCCGGTACAGTAATTCAGCTGGAACTCTACCTACCCACATTGAATGCAACATCTGAAATATGATATGACTACCCTAGCGACAAAGTGAGGCATATTCGCTCGATATTAACTCCTCGTGCACCCTTGTGAAGCTAACTATGCGACCATGTATCGTCTTTGCGCATGCATAGAGCAGCGGTACACGCAGATTCGAACGAAATTAACCTCTGACCTCAATATAGATACGTACGTACAATACGTGTCGGTATATTTGCTGGAATGATACGATGTCATTTGTAGCTATAGCGGGGTGTATATCTACCTATTCCGCTTTTTGATGTTTCAACAAATGCTCTGCTACTCCCCCCCCCCCCCCCCCAGCTCTTTCGCCCTCCGTCGAGCACGCGCGCTTGTGTAAAGAGCAAAAATCGCAGTTGAAAAAAAAAACCCGAAAACCCGATTGGTTATTATTTGCCCCAATTTTCTGTCCAGGTACCGCAGGTACTTCATTTTTGTGTAGAGATGATAGAACAATTTTTGAGTATCTGCCTTAAGTAGACCAAAAAAGGATGTGACTTATATTGGAAAAGAATCGAAAGCTCGTTGAAACCCCTGGCGGAATATTTGTAATACAGGGTATAAAAGAAACTGTAGAATAGGTTATTTATGGCTGATTCAAACACTCGAACATTATTCATAGTTTTGTTGTAGTTTTTCACACTTTACTATATTACTCCAATTCGGATATACCTACTTCCTTCATAGGAGGTTACAGATTCGTTTTTTCTTTTTCGTTTCTGTGAGAGCTAATCCATGAATTGTAGAGAAACTGTAATTTTTTGAAATTCTCTCAGAAAACTATAAACAGGGAAATTTAACGTGAGAATTTTTAGTTCCTTTACGCATGATGGATATCGTTAGAAAAACTATGATTCTACGTGATGAAAAAAGTATGGGAAACGTTAATACGTATGAATTATGAAAAACTACATGGGAAAAGGATAAGTAATTTCCCAAATGCAGCATTGATTGTGTCATTTTTCTACAAATTTCTCCACCAGGGTTGATATTCAATGTTGAACGTCCCAGCTAGATATTCGGGTGCGTAACCCGTTCAATAATCTTCCAATGACGTATATAACATTCGTCGATTGTATCCCGTGGGGTTTTCCTGCAGGGGCGATATATACGAAGGCAGATTCAGGACGTCTGACCGAGTTAACGCATCTAGCGATCATGATTCTGGGGGACATATGTTTAGTCGTGTAAAGATCGGATCGTCATCACCTGGAAAGCCAGCCTTCGGACCTATTACCGTTTCAAATTTGCAATTATATACCCCCAGGAGAATATCTTAAGCCTGCGGGAAGGACCGTAGGACCCGGAATTATCGCAATTCTCTAAATCCGGTATAGTTGTAGATATAAGGTGGGCACGTCCCGATCATTCGATGCTTATACTAATACTATATACATATACCTGCAGCATACCTACCCGCCTACCTAGGTGCTTTCGTGAAAAGGGTTGGGCTCTTGTTCTCCCGTCCCCGAGTCAACTCAAGGTTTGTTAGTTGGGCTGGGTCGGGCTCGGAAACGAGCCCGTTCTCTCGATCGATGCGACCTGCTGTGGAGCCGGTTCAAAGCTGGAGGTGCAGACATATACCAGTTGGTTGAATATACACGGCTGGTCCAGGGGATGTTCAACGCCGAGATAGAACCCAGAGCGTTTGTTAAAACGCCCTTTCCAAGGGTCACGATGCTGCATGCCCTATATTGCCATCGCCATCCTATAACATAACCGTTGAGTTGCACGTAGTACCAGTTTACTCTCAGCATTCGAAAGCTCCGTTTACACCTGCGTAGCTTCGGTATGAATCGTAACGCGGTATTATACACCGCAAAGTTTCATATTGGATTCTTCCTACAACCTGGCATATTAATAAAGAAAATAAGTAGGTACATACATACGTATACGTACATGGAAGATTTCTCGGATCGCACTGTTGAGAATGCAACTTGGGTCGTTGGAGCAATTCTTGCCCCCTTTTCTTTGCATCTGATTTCTCATTCCCTCTTCATTACGATGGCATTCTAACTTTTTGCAAAGGGACTAGAATTATCTCTGTACAAGTCTTCGCGAGTAAAAGTGGAATTCAAAAATACAAAGCACTGCAGTGTCCCGCAGAGTAGTCCCGGCAGGATGATGGAGAATTAATATCAGCCTTATGCAAGCTTTGTATACTTGTTGTAGGATTGTAGAAATCTTATATCTATAGATATATTTCGATCCTGCATCATCAGCGAATCCTGAAGACCGTTTGATATATTCTCCCGTTGACGTGATATAAAACTACGACCGACGTATCTGATATCAGATTCATCAAGACCTACGTGTGAAATATTCGTTTACATGGATGATGGAAATCTACGGGGAATGTCGCTCTTCATTTGATTTATCCATACTGAAATCTTGCTATTTTTACACTCAAAAATCTACGAAATAATGAACTGATATAAGAATGAATATACTCGTCATATCTATTCCCGTATATAAAGAGACAGGTTCCTGCCTGACCACCCGGTATACAAAACTCCGAGATTTCGTATCACCAGGAGAAACGGAAAGAGCGCTTTAAGATTGTAGATATAAGTGTGAAAAGAGCTCTCTTCTTCTTGGTACGTGGTTGTTGAAGCAATTAGGCTCCATTTTCATTCAAAATAAAGTCCCCATTGTACTTTTCGATAGCCATTGGCATTTGTTGACAACTATACCCTATTACGTTAAAGGGAAGTGAATATATCTTGAATATTATGTTATTATTATAAAAATTACTCGGATTGGATTATTTATATACGGCTCTTGAATGAAGCGGAGCTACTCGTTTTTCTGTGTCAACCACATTTTTGGATTGTAAAATTGATTATAGGAAGTTATTATTAAAAATTTATGATTTTTGAAGCTGCAGAGATTGAACCTTCTCCCGGTTTTTCGACTTGGGTGCGTGAGTATCAATTCTACAATATACATAGCCTCGATGAACAGCTGCGGTTGCTGTATACCTATACGTAGGTTCATTGACGATCGATCCTGGCTTTCCAATGATCCAATCTATACGGTAAACAATTTGATTAATCCACCGCACAACAGAGTTTCGTACTTAATTGAGTTAGCTGAACTATAGTTCATGCGGCAGGATACAAATCAGAATGCTAAAGAATTTATTTTTTATTTATTTTTTATTCATGGGATTACAAACGGAGAGGATTTGCTCGAATGAATTTATCTACAGCATAGATATCGGGATAAAAATCTATCCAACGTACTCTCCGCATGCGAGGGGCAGGGAGGGTGCGAAACATTGATTGTCATGTATAAAATTTGGATCATAAGAAAACCGAAATAAAAAACGAAGGGAAATACTCACAGAAAGCGTTTCAGTTGTTTCTCTGCTATACACTCAGTTAGTAATAAGGCTTATATTTTCGGACGAATCTTCTCACTCAATGTCTTCATAACTTTTTTGACTTATGCATTTGCAATTTGTATTCTTATTGTATGAGAAAATCACTGAAGATCAATCACTGGTGAAAGAATAAGCTGCTGTATTGGTAAGTAACGCTACGTATAGATATGTCTCGTGTATTTAACAAATTTGTATTTAGGACGAAAATTGATTGACACCTACGCCGACGGCTACGTATATTGCTAACGGTTGCATCATCGCCTGAAAATATAAATACAAATATCCAATCAATTGAAAGGAGCGAGCGAATACTAACAATTCAGAGAGTTAATGTTGAAGTTTGTTTTTATGCGAAATTTATTCACGACGTTGATGTGATATTCACAAACTGCTAAATATGAGAGGGTGATCATTTTATCATCAGAGGTAAAACGTACACCCGTATATCAGCTCCGGTAATGCGGGTTTCAGATCCAGGACATCACACATCATAACGATAAATCGCGTATAATTTGTAACTTTCTAGATCATTTCTGCTGTTCTCCACCATTTTTCACTACCTATACTTTCTACAATTTCGAACCGTGCTATATTTTCCCACATTGACTGACTGTTCCGTGCTATTCTCGATCTTCTTTCACAATTATTTTTCATCAGCATACTTAATTATAGTATACAGTAAACCATTTTCAGATTTTGCTGATGAGTGATAACTAAATAAATTTGACCTCCAGAAATTAGCCCGATGAACGGGTGTTACCGCTGAGAAAGTTTTATGAATTTCAGATCGCTTTGACAGATTCAGAGCTTTTTCTCTAAAAGTTATCTAGAATTTTGAGATACGAAAAATTTTATCATGATTCCAATGAGCCGGAGTGTTACCACCGCGATTTTCGGCATAATCATTGAGAGTTATGTTAATGTACGATACAATACGTAATTCAAGATACATATTATATAGCGTCTTTGTATTACACAGAGAGATAAGCTCGGTTAGAATTTTTGACTCAAATTCCATCAGTTCTATCGATTGCTTGGGAGATGTGGCGCGTAATAATCGGCATCAAAGGATTTCGCCTTTCCAATCGAATACCCTGACGGCCCGGGCAAAGAAAATGGCGAAGGTAGGTTATAGGTAGGTAGGTACATGCAGAAAATTGTGGACCTCGATCTGCTTCGTATATATTCTATACGGTTTATGTATAGTATGCACATACGTCAACGTCAGAGACTGCTGCTGCACTTGCGCAATGATATTCATATTTTATATTCTGTATTTTATAGTATACAAACAACACGCCTTGTGCTTGGACAGCTACCTGAATCCGATACATCGTAGCCTAAGATGTTCATTCTTAGATTGAACAATCCGCCACCCCATAAACACTTTATAAATTAAGTATTTGAAAAATAGGAACATTTAGAAGTTAGATCATTTTAGAAATGCCTGCATAAAAGATTAAACGACTTTCCTGATCGCCTCTGAGATTTACTATTCAATTTTCGAGTCTGATGGCTAGCGCTGTCCTCCGCGTACCATATGGCGTCTTAAATCGAAAATCAATCGGTATTTCATTGAAATTTATAGCCTGCCGGCAATACTGGTTCTTAAAACACCCGCCAAGTTGTATTTTATTCTATTCTATTCTGTTTTAATTGGATCTATGCGTTTTTCGTGGGGATGGCGAGTTACTGTCATTAACAATTTTTCGAAGCCTTTACAAACTGTGACCGCGGAGCGAGTTCCGCTAGGTGGCAGAGTCTCTCGCATGTGAATGGTGATGACCGTACTCTGAAACGATGGCAAGCTCAAATTAGTCAAGTTGTCAATCACCTTCGTTGTTTAGAAATTATAACTTCGTCGTCCATACGTTATTGCATAATGTTACATAATGTTGTTGCATTTTACTAGTAATTTAAAGCAAAGAAAGAAACTGGAATAGAAAAGATTTACAATAAATACGAAAGAAAAAATGATTAAATGAATAATGAACGTTTGGAGACATAATCTGTAAGCTAGAATATTGTAATTTGAAAATGTTTATTTGTCAATGTACAATATTACTAGAATGGAAGTCGAATCTAGAAATGATTATGATGTAAATTTTATATACCTATAGTATAATATTATCGATATATTAGCTAAATGATTGTTGAAAGTGTATGCGCGACTGATCGATTAATAGGACTTTCCTATTATCCATTGGCGATTTACGATTAATCGATTAATCGGAAAAACAATTGTTCGACGATTTTGAACAATCGATTAACCGCTCGGCTTCAATTTTGTATTTTGTTATTATTAACAATCGTTTATAAATCATGTTAAAACTGTATTATTATATAATAGAATTTACAATAAATTTAATCTCTACAAATTGTCTAATATAATATAATTTGCTACTAACATAATAATAATGGTATTTATTTCCCACCTGCATCGTATGGTACAAGTGAATTAATTGTTCATTCATTTACGGCTGTATTTTCTTTTCTTGTCTCTTTCTCTTTCTCGTTGGTCATAATCACTGCAATTACTAACTTGTACCAATTCTGGTTAAACGCTTTTTAAATCACGTGTTTAGTTCTTATCGTTACAATTTGTCACAATATACCTAGATAGATTCTTCGAGTTTGTATGAATTCATTGATCGATATGATCACCGGTGCATTCGTAGCTGATACCCTGGTGATAATTGTTTACAAAAAAACTGTAAAACATTTTCTCAACAAATATGTAAGTGTTCATAGGTATCTGCGATTTTTACAGATAGATAAAAAGCTTCATGACATTTTGTAGTTTTTCCTAATTGATTTTACACCGGAATATGAAAATTGTAATTTATGATTCGACGGTATAAGATATATTGTCAAATTCATATTATCTGCAGATGTTTGAATTGTTACATCAATTTGTCAATGATAATATCAACTGAAGTTTGGATACCCACGCATTTTATTTTCAGAGTACGAAATTATGCAATTCGAGTTTCTAACTGGCCATAATAATCTGCAATCGTATGTTAGCTTTTGAATATATAATTAGGCCAACTCCGGTTATGACCGTATGACCCCGTGACTCCACGTTATACTATTGATACTTTTAATTAATTAACTGTATTATCCATTTGCAGAAATATATGAGTCATTCGATCTAGAGAGCCAGAAACCTTTCATTCAATATCATACGGTAGAATAAATTGCCAAATGAATCAATTACTATCATATAGCTAATTTCTAGTATAGTAGTAGTAACAAAAAAAAAGAAACCAAAGAGTCGTGTGGTACTGTTTTTGCAATATCAAATCCTACCACTTCAAAGATAAAATTTACTAATAGTTTTATTAAGGCAATTTATTGAGGAAATTCAAATTTATCATAATTTTTCATAAGAAATTGTAGTCTTCTTTAGTTTGAACGACGCGAACGACGAGTTTTCCCGAATATGAATATCCGAGTTTTCAATTTTCTATGAAAAACTACGGAAATCTACACTCATTCATGGAATACCATGAATATAACTACATACAAATTTTCTTATTCCCCGCAAAAATCAATAAAAATTCGTAGGAGCAGAAAACTCCACCAGGAATGATTTGCAAGACAGTGGGTACGATCAATTAACGGTTATTTCTTTCGGAATATCTATCAACATGCAGATTGATGCTACTTTGGTTACAAGCATTTTCTTCTGTCTTTAAAATTAGTAACGCAGTAAGTAATCATGAAGGAGAAAAGTCAAAATGGAATTTATATGTTTCTAATGGCGAATAGAGAGCATATATAGTTAGTTGAAAATTGAATAATATTAGTTGGGCTTACGCGTAATGATCATTATCTTATAATCTTGCAAGTAATGAACGTTGATTAATTTTCAATTTATATTTGATATTTGAGTTGAATTTCTTTGAAATTCGATTCAATTTTTGCCACAATAACGCATACAACGGCACAATATACAATATTACAAGTTGTAGAATTGCGTGTGATATTTGATAATTATTACTGTATAGTAATAATAACTGCTAATAAATCGCTTCTAATATACTACGTAATTATGATATTATGTATATGACATATTGCCTAATAATGTAAATATAAAACCTTTAATCTCATTAGTTTATTAATAATCACGAAATGGTACAATATATGTTTCATTTATTGCGTCCACGTGGGTAAATGCAAATTCATATTATAGACTCGTCACATGTCGAACAAAAATGTACGCATCAAGAATATAATCATGGATACCTGAATGTTGAAACAACGATAAAAAGTAAAAAATGTAATACAAAATGCATAATCATTCATTTTTAATTATTCTGTGAAAGATTTCTGATTAACTCTGGAAGAAAACCAAATAATTGCGATTATCTTCCCAGGAAGATTCTCGTGATTCGAACACTTTCAAGGCGTGATTGGGGGAAGATTTTGAGAAAATTTACACAGATTTTCATGGAGTTACACTACAATTTGAGAAAGAGAAGCCATTTTATGGATTCCCCGAGTTAATCCAAAAATGTTAGAAAATTTGTTTGGACAAACTCTGAAACAATAATGAAAATGAACGTTTCTTATTCGTTAATTTCAGTAGCACTATAAAAAAGTCTAAAAATTGTTTCCAAAATCTCTGCCCGCTCCTGAAGTATTTGAACCGAGAGAATACTTTCAGAGAAAATCAGAGTTCATGGGACTTTTCACAGTGTAATTTAAAGTTTATCTGATATTTCTAAGAAAACAACGAGATACGTATATTTTCACGCGTATGAAAAACTGCTGCGGCTTGAAAATATATGGATCACAAATCTGCGCTATGAAACTTTCCATAACTTTGGCATATATTAATGTTGAGATCCAAACTATACATTTTCATCGTATAAAGATTCCAGTTTTATCTTCTATACGATTCGAGATTGCTTTCCATGTAAATAGCAGAATATTTGTTTGGAAAGTCTTGATGGTTCGTCGTCTCAAGACCCTAGGGTCGTCTTATTTTTTGTTCTTAGTTCTAATTAATTATATGTGACGAATCTGGCAGTCCAGTTGAGCATCGAAGCCAAATATCTCACATGGAAATTGAAGATGTCACTTTTGACACCTAGTTATGAATGAATGACAAGGCGACACAGCTGGATACTCATTTTTCTATTTTTAAAATTAATAGAGCCCGCTGTCAGGATCTGGCGCCTGGTTTTCCAAATTACAGGGGCGCAGAAACTCCTGTCCTCTCTCGTGAAGCCATTTATTCGCCACTGAAAATTATAAACGATTTTTTTTTGTTCAATAAAATGCATTATTTATTTCCTTCCTTGTTTCATCTTATTTTTCGTTTCTTCTAGACATTGGTACAGTACTTCAATACTCAAAGCGTCGAAAGTTTCATGAAAATTTTAATTATCTAAGACCAAACAGAAGCATATAATTTTTAGAAATTATTCTCAAGTCTCTAATGTGAAAATACTGAGGGAACAGATGCTTCGGGTCATTGAAAATAGTATTTTTTTATTCCAAACAAAAAGATGTTGTCTTCAGGAATGAGGATTCAACTATTCTTATCGTTCGAACCGGAATACGTGTTTCAAATCCGAAATATTTTTGTTCCGGAAACGTCGTTCGGACTATCATTTTATTGTTTTGGATTCAATGACTTTTTTTTAACTTTTTCAATGTTTTTAATTGAAAAACGTTTTTTCTGTACACCTGTTTTATTATTTTCAACTGAAATATGTCTACTCGCCAGACTATGGGTTCAGAACAATTTTTGGATTACCATTCGGAAATACCGAAATACGAAATTACTTCTTTCGAAGAACTTACCCCATTTAGATCCAGTCAAGACGGGACATGCAGCGTGTCTCGTTCTGTAATCTCCTTCACCGTTGGGTTTCAAATTGAACCAAAATGCCGCGCTACCTTTTCGCGGCCAGAGAGCAAGATTAAGTTTCGTGAAAACAGTTCCACCCCCCTGTTCCACGTCGCTCATCTACAGAGGAATATCATTCAGATTATCATGAACACGATACGAACATAAAAATAAGTAATAAGCTGATATAAGAAATTACGGAAAAAAAGCAAAATAAAAAATTCGGGGAAATAATACAATAATTATATAAACTTACGTAATAAAGCACCGTTGCAATTCGATTTCCAGTTCCCAGGCTTTTGAACGCGTTTTTCTCCTCTCGCTATCGAAATATGGAAAAAAGACCGTCATCAGCAAATACAAATGAATTATCCGCCAAAAATTTCACAAGATTTGAAATTGTCTAAAAATTAACTGAACGTGGTAATTTACAGGAAACGTGGAAGAACGAAGTGATCGTATTTAGTATTTACCCTGGCAAAATCAAAGTGTGGCTCGTAGTGACCACCAATTCCGTAATTCACAACTTGAAGTTCTTCGGCAGTATCGACAGTCAAACTAGTCATGTCTTCAACACGCCGACTGACAGCTTTAACATACGGATGTTCGTATTCCTGTAGCCAAGCACTTTTGCTTATACGGTAATGCGCGATCTCGACCTCACCGGTTTTGTAATTTTGAACAGTTGCTCTTTTGAACTGAAAGAAAAAGGAAAAATATTATACATTGCACGCGATCAAATTATTTACCGACGACCGAATACATTGTCCGGGTCTTATAACTAAAGAGAAAAAAGAAGGAATTCAATTTGACAAAGTTTTGAGAATTGAAAAAGAAAAGGGCAAATCGCCAAAACCTTACTAAAGGTGGCACATACATATAAAATTGCACCTATACTTGTAACTGTTGAATTACTTACTCTTGGCTGAGCCAGTCTTTTGATAGTATCGATTTCTCGGTCGTAGATCACTTCGTGATAGATCACGATTCTTGGATCAAGAAAAGCCTCTTCTTCCTTGAATGGGGCTATCTTGAGAAAGGGAATACCTCGTTCGACATAACGGCACTTTAAATTCTTCTGCACGTCTAACGGGAGCGAAACTTCTCCACGACAGAGCATTTCGTATCTCTCCCTTTCCGTTAATTCTTCCCAAGTCTTGATCTTCTTCTCAGCTACAGTGTAAGGCTAAAGAATTAGAAAAACAAACGAAGGCGATTTTACCACGAGGTCGAAGAATTTCCAAATCGACGGAAGGTCGATAATTCTTCAGTAGCCTAAGATTCTCTTATTTGTAACCAAAAATTGTGCGCAAAAATAGAATTAACGCGGGGATGTTCATTTGTGGCGAAGAAAGAAATTCAACAAAAATTATATTTAATTTTTATAAGACTATCTAAATTCAGAAAATTTTGTTTTTCTTTATTCATTTATTCTCGTTCTTTTGGTTGTGCCTTCTCCATATAGAGGGACATGAACATTTCCGGTGCGTGACAAAAAATTGAAATTTTTACCAAAATCAATGAAGGTATAGTATGAATATTTCTCAATGAATCTTCGCAATTTCGGGGATTATTATAAGCATGTACGTTTTCGGGAAAACTTTGTCTCGATCAACTACGATGTATACACTTGAAAAGGGAGTAAAAGAATGGTGAAATTTTTCCGATCATTAATACTCAATTCTGAGAATCTCACCTGGTCAGCCGGAATCGCTTCTTCCAGACCATCTTCGCCACGCTTCCGCCTCGTCTGAGATGATTTTTTCTGCATCTCCTCTTGGTAATAGACGCGATTACCCAGAGCCCGTTGATGGGTTGGCACCAACTCAAGTAGTTCATTAGTCATGCTCAATGCACGGGCTACATTTCCTAAGATATTGATAAATGAAAAAAAAGGTATAGTTCGTCGTGTGATTAGGCGATGCGAGGCTATTCGTTAATTTATTTGTTGTACTGATTGATCATTTGTTCACGGTAAAAGAGTTCTCTCGAGGCAGTTATATACAACAGAGGAAGAATATAAAGAAAATGGTTTTATTTACGTATAATATATACCTTATAATTACAAAATTTTTGTGATAAGGATCGATGAGCAATATTGAATGTCCATAAGGTTTACGATGTTTTAACCAAGCTCACAAACTCTCGGATGCAATCAAATAGAATAATAACTTCGAACGTAGAAAAATTTCGGAGTAACTTGAACCATAAGACGCGGTATTGCGGATGTTTGAACAGGAAACTTTGAAATTCCGACTAACCGAAGCAAATGTAAGAGAGTTACGTATGACTATATACACGTAACCTGCAGGTATACGTATACCCAGCCGTAGAGGCACTTCGAGACGAAGATTGGCGAAGTTCTATTTCCTGTATTCGAGTTTTGAGTCAAAATAAATTTGCAACTTTGGATCCCAACGAGCAACGAGCAACGAGCAACGAGTAACGGGCAACGGGCAGCGGGCTGAACTGCATCGTAAGAGATTTAGCTTGTAATTTATAATTCAACTCTCTGGATAAGAACTTTCCTGGCTTCTTCTCCAACCTGCAGCTAAAGCTCTTTGCCCATGCCACTATGCCGTTGCAACCACTAGCTGCTGAGGGATTCGTTGCACGCGATAACTATTTTAGTTTCGTATGTATTTTTTAACGGAAAATAAAAAGGTGAAAACTTGGAAATTGGAGAGAGAAAGATCGAGAAAAGATTCGAGCGTAAAAAAATATAAACTTGTTTATAGCTAAATGTACGAAAACTTCACTGCAAAAGAAGTAGCGTAACATTTCTTTGCGTAGTTTTTGTCTACCACACAAAGATCGAGGCGACTAGAGACTAAAGTTTCTTTAGTTTAGTAGTTGTTTTGTTTCTCAATTTTTACCCTGCATATAGGTCGAGAAGGCGAGATACTCCAAAATGTCCGGTTTAGTAGTTGTCGTTCTGTTGTGTTCTTCTTGAAGCCGATCCATAGCCTCTTGCATCCATAAAACCGTGTGATAGTAGTCAGCATTGTTGTAAGATTGTCTTCCGAGCTCAAAGCAATCTCCGGCTACAAACAGGGAGCAAAAAACAGTTTTTGATCTCTTTCTCAAACTTTCAACTATTACAGATATATTCGCGCTGCAGGCTTAAAAAAATTCGGCGTTTCGTAATCTCTTCTGACATTTTTCAACGAGTACAACGGAAGATAAACTACGATACTTTGCTAGAAATCAAGAAAAAAAAAGGCAAACAAGAACGAAAAATGAATTCAAAGCCTAATGTTCTTTTTTATACTCCAAAATGCATTTTTTTTATCGTTTTCTACAATTTTTACGCGATTTCAAGAATCTGTAGAGAAAATACAATGGAAAATCTGATAAATCAAAAATCCACAAAACGTGGGAATTGAAAAAAAATTTGAAACAAAAATTAAAAAATCTCACCTGAAAGTCCCGTGCTATACTGAACACCATTAAGAACACCACTGGCGACGTGAGCTGTATCGAGTTTGTAAGTATCCTGCAGCCTCATAAGCGCAACAGCAGCACCGTTCAAATCCTCATCTGTAGGAAACTTTAGGTCATTTCTTGACGATGTTATATTAGATACGAAAGCCTTCCCAACGTCCTCAGTGATGAGTTCTTCGACTCGTTTCCAATCGGTTGTTAATCGCTTTACTAGAAGATAGGCGTTTATTGGATTCGATAAATATTGCTGAATGTTCCTCGACGCCTCCTCGTGCTCTCGAGCATAATCCTCCACGTTTCTGAAAATTAATTTATTTCTATTTTCATCAAGTGAAAACCAGACAAGAACAATAACTCAAACTGTAGGATTCTGATTTGATCTTCCAAATACGTTGAAAGAAAAAATAAAACGAAATTTATGAAAACAGAAAACGAACGATTTATAAACAATTGGAAAATGCTAGATTTTCATGATATTTTGATCAGATTCTTTTCGGATTTCATATACCAACACAGAATTTTTCTCATCGAGTATATTAATGATTCCGAAGGGATGATCGGGCTGAACGAACAACGAAGTGCACGAAAGATTTACTCGCCTAAGAATATATAGGCGTGTGCGCTTTCACGGATCAAAGACACGAGGATTTACGAGTAAGGCCATGGATCATGGAGATACGCATTTTCCTTTTGTCGAGGGATTCAATAACGTTCTCTGCCTATTTTCAACGTATTCTCCCCCCCCCCCCCCCCCCCCCCCTTCTCGCTATTTTTTCTGATAATAAAACGTGGGATGATCGCTCGAAACGATTTTTCATAACGTCTCGCTTTACGTGTACGTATACATATTGCGTATATATAAATATAAAATTTTGAATTTTTCAACTTCTTCCCTTTTCCCGGTACATAATTTTTCGGAAGAATTCCCATATTTCGAATCCTACTCATATTTTGTTTTCCTCATTTCTTTCGGTTTCAGTTCTAATCAAATATATATATATATGGTATAATTTCAACGCACTATTTTTTCCCTTACGGAGGAAATCTCTATCGCATTACCTACCGTTCACCGTGGATAATGCGTTGTTTTTTTCTTTTCATTTTCTGCGCACGCGATTTGGCCGTTTTCTTACACTTTGGACAGAGGCCAAGAATCAACGGAAGCACCTATACTAGGTTACGCTCGAATTCATACTTATTTCCGGCGTTTTAAGGCGTTGGCTGAAATTTCACGCTCCTTTACACATCAACAAAATACCAGATCGATAAATGGAAGACAATATTATACCACAGGAATAGCTTCAATGGTTGACAATGATACTCTGATCATAGAACCAATCACAATACTATGAATCGAAAAAAATGTCACTTAACAAAATATTTCGCACCGCGGAGTGAATTATGAAATTAAATTATCCTCATTCGCTAAACTTTTGGAAAAAAATTCGTTTACGTAATTCGGAAGATCGGTATAATTATAATAAATTTTAGACAACGAAAACGACCTGAATTATGGCAATTATTTTCAATGATATAATCAACGCAGAAAACAATATACCTCATTAGATGTAATTGTGTATACTTATGTATAGTTTAGTATCAATTGTTCATTTCCTTGTTTTGAGGAGGCTGGCGTTGTAGAATCTGTAACAATCGGTGTCAATCGGTTTTGAGATCTGACACAGTTGGCAATTCATTGCACAAAATCATATACAGCAGAATTAAAATAGAACCCATCAAACTCAATCATTGCTGGATCAGCAATACGTTCGACTGTGTGAATGGAACGTACGGCTGAAATCGCGAATTCCCAGTACGTTTGACTGTATTAACAAAAGTATTTCTGAATCAGCAATATATTCGGCTGCGTTGAAGAAACCCTCCGATAAATCTCCTCTGGCAATATTTCCCATCCCGATATTAACGACAATTTTTTTTCTCGGGAAATTGAAGGTTCCTATCCGTGAAGGTAGCCCCGAGGAGAATTCACCCTACAGATTTGAAGGTTTTTCCTCGTAAGGACGCCATAGAGATAGTCCATAGTTTTATCCATATCCAAAAAACTGGAAGAGATAAGTTTAGATTTTTTCATACATTACATACTTTTAAACGGGGTTTGACCGCTCGCGTAAGTATTCGGTTGGCAAAGTGCAGCAGAGACACGGGCACAAAGGTAGGTAGATACCAACGAATCGTTATAGGATATCGAGTTCTACCAATGATCAGAGGAATCCCCTGGCTTGCAATGGATTTAGTGCGTCCAATCGAGAACTGCAAATTTTGTTCCGGGAGCTCGTTGTTTACAGACTCCGTTCGAGCGAGACGTTTTAATAACCAGCTCCCCCCATCCCCTATTGCCTTTAGTTTTTCATAGTTTTCCTGTTCCTTTTCCATTTGCTTTCTTCTCACTTATGCAATATAGCCCCGTCTGATCGCGCCGAGAATTCGTTGGTGGGTGCTATGCAGCACGAATGAAATGAGACACGAATCACCTACTCAAATTTTCAGATGAATTCATCCGGTAGTTGGGAATTCCTATAATCGATTCCATCTGAAACCAGCTGGATTTCCAGCGAATTCCATGGGAATTTCGAACGAGCAGATGAATCCATCTGGAAATTTCCAGTAGTTTCCTTTGAATCTGAACTGCGATATGCAGTTAATGATTCATTGCCTCGCGAATTCATTCAATAGACATTAAAGAAACCTTTCGCGGGAGATTGTTGATACAAAGTTTTTGTAGTTAGTAGGTATCAGTGTTTGATATTCGCGCCTCCATGTATAAACTCTTATCGCGAGCTGCTATCGCGGCTTCCAGCTGCGCAGAGAAAGTATGTAGGTACGTGGAGATTTTCAAATTAGAAAATTACCGACTTGGGGCCTGCAGTTCAATTTTCACCAGAAATCTGACGGGCTCACATAGCGAAGTTTGTTCGGGACGAGGTGTAAGCTTTAATTAAAAAGTTTGATAACTAACGTAAGCTGTATACAGGTATGCAAGGGGGGGTGTACGTATCAACGCGGCGGTGGAAGCTATACGTTTCATTGTATGTTCCTTTAACCGGAAGGACATTTCCAGCCGCAGTATATCCTGCCTGCCTGCCGTTTTTCTATTATTTTCTCTTCAAATTTTCTCCTTCTTCTGTGTCAACATTTCAAGGGATTTGATTCAAATACAAAATTTACAGTTCGCTAATTTTCTGTTAAAAAACAAAAAGTCACGTGCGGGCAAGAATCGGCGTATATCTATACCTAGGTGTAATGCAAATTCTAGCTATAGCCGTTAGATTTCTAATTGAATTATTAGATTAAACCATAATTTATCGTCAGGCGACTCCATTCTCGAACTATATACGTATATATAGAGGATAGGTTTAGTGGTACCTACATGATATAACAATCTAGTAGTTTTAGCCCAAGTTACTCTTCCCCCTTGTCGCACCTCACAAATCCACTTGGAGGGATGTACGTAATACCCAAATTATTGGCAAAAAGGGATTCAGCCGTGGGACTATGGTACATGGATTTCGAGCCATATCCACGCCTGGGAATACCTACGACCGTTTCCTTTCCAAACCTACAAAACTGGTTCAACTTCTTCGAACTACGTGACGATGTTTCGATTCTCTAAATACCACTAATGGATTCACTCAAATTTTGTTCCGAAGAATTGACATGTTATTCATTTATTTACAGGATTTGCCGAAATGTCGCACGTTTTTGCTTAAGGTTGTCCGCTGCTCGCGGTATGATTTACAGCTAGAACTATTCCTAAACTGAAAACACAACAACGGAAGAACCGTTCGTCTGTACCCATCGTCCTGGTGAACATGCGGACAAGAAATAGGCGTGTGTAGCTGCGAGCCGGTGGAATACCAGCGTGTAACTATTCCAGCAAAGTTTCTATCCAACAGAGAGATAGAAGAAGAGACAGAGAGAAAACCTGCAGATACAACGCATTATCCCAAAACTTCTCAGATCTAATTATCTCCTAATCTCCGGGAGTCGATTCTTGCCCTCCTCTGAACCTCGGCGGGAATCACGAGGTAAGATAGTTAGGTTCTCAATGTATATTTCTGGGGCACTGAAAGAACCGCGTACCTACCTATACCTACACATGCTATACCTCCATTTACAGGATTACATACATGTACTGCTTTCATATACAGGGTGTCCCATTTCGAGATCGGTTGGCTAAAGGTTGTGTGGTTCTGAGGAGGGCATGAACTGGTATTATCGGTTCGCTGTTGAGTAACATTGCTTCCGAGATACCAGCACGAAGTCGATTTTCGTGAAAGATATCTGTGTTCAATAGAACGAGGTTTGGCGATGCTATACGCCCGTATTCCCGTCGTCGGCTGTCACTCTGCTTCCAGACAGGGAGTGATGTCTGTGAACATGTACTAAACTCTCGAAGCGCGGTATCATTCAGCTGCGATTCAATCCATGACCAATATTATCAGAACACATACAGTTTAAAATGTATATACATATCTCACAATGAATAAGTGAAACAATACACGGATGCAGCATAGCCAATTCTGGTTCTATCTCCGACAGACCCTTTGGAACACCCGTCCTGACGATATCAGGCAATGACAGGTCTTCAATTTCGAATCTTCAAGGATATCAGGCAATGACAGGTCTTCAAGTTCTATCTTGTGTGGTTGGATTTGTCTTCACGTATGGTACCACAATTGACTTTGGAAAAAATCGGCTACCATTTTCAAAAATCGACGGTGTGTCAGTTTCTCGAAAGCAGTGGTACCTACTCAGAATAGAAATGTATGTTACAAGAACGATTCTCGACGGCAGTCCTAGTTCTTGAAACATCCTAATGTGTGCTTCAAAATGGGCCACCCTGTATACCGAGGGCAGCCGCGTTTTACCGAGAATCCAATATTTAGTTCAATTTCATTCGATTCGTAGCTATCCTGCACTTCCATAGTCTGCAGCAAAGACGCCTGCAAGTTTCCTCAGAAATAAAATGACTTCTGGATTCAACGTTATCGCATTTACAGTGACCACTGCGCCGAAGTATGCCTCAGAAAAGAAATGTGATTCTGTTTTTCTTTACTTTTCTCTCTTCCCTTTGCGATTTCCTCTTCTATACAGAGTGTACGGTCTATAATTTCTTCCATTTCATTACATACTTTTGGTACATTTGACTGATTGTGAGTGAGAATAACAGTAGTGGAACAATTTAGACAAGATATTGGTTACGCAGACAAGGTAATGCGAAATGTGAATCACAATGGCAATTTGAAGTCTGCGGATCAATGCACATCGCCAAATTGGAAGAGCAGCGGTAATTTAGATAACATAATTCAACTGGGTCCTTCTTCTTTCATTAATTTTTGTCATTTTTACGTGATGTGCCATGGCGTGATATGATGCATGAGCCCATCCAACAATAAGACGTTCACTTGCCAGGTGCAACGATTGACGATGACATAGATAGAAGTAATTGAAATAATTCAAATAACAGGAGACAATTTTTACAAGTATTGAAGTTTGTGCCCACCATATCCCCTCTCCGTTAATTGATATGCAGATACGATTAAAAAGGATTGAAGAATCCGTTCAACAGTTTGGGGGGGACACTTTTCTTCCATTTTGAGTTAGTTTCTTCTCGTTTCTGAAAATTCTAAAATTATAGGTACAGTAATCTGCGAAGTAGTATCCCAATTGCAATTGCCACCTACCTAATAATTTAAAAAAATGGACAAAATAAACAGCCTAACACAGACAGAGAAATTGTGAATTTTAGATGCCCATATCCTACTTTTCTATATACAGCTCTACTTCAGTTACATTCGTTGCTTTTTTATGTTCATTCTGCCGTGTTTCACGTCGAACATTTCAACGAAGGACATGATTTTTGTTCTTTTTTCTTTCAGAAATGTGATACGAGATCAGCCTCAGAGTGGTGTTGCCGATGAACCATCAAGATCTTTTTCTTCCAGTATGACGTAAGCTTATTTGCAAGGTAATTTAGTCCTTATGTGATATAAAAGTAAAATGGGGCTTACTTTTCGTACTGAGATATGATCAGAGCTCTCAAAAAATGACGAGTTCAAGTTTCCTCCTTTACATATATTTGAATGAATCGTCAAAGAAATATCACTACGCTAGTATGAGAGGGGTCTGATCTTGAAAGCAACCCGGAAACTAGAGATACAAATGTAAAAATCATTGCGTTGTTACTTTCTCGTATATTTCTCACAAAAAGCTCAAATTTCAGGTTTAATGCAACCTGAATTTGATTCAAAAATGAACTCCAGACGATTCAGTCTAACTGGAGGACACATTTTTTGTTCAAACAAAATTCGACGAGTCAATAATTTACGGATCCTCATTCCCTCGAAACACGTGGTAAACGATATAACTTTTGCTGCATGATGCTTGATTCACAATTGTCCTCAGCGAATATAGTATACCCTATATACCTAATACGATGAATACACGATTTGCAGGTTTAGCGGCGCCACGAATTGGACTTCCCCTTATCTACCGAATAAATCTTTCCTTTTGTGGCTTATTTTAGGGACTAGAAATCCCAGATCCTGGTCTACGACCATTCGGCGAAAGGCGATCGCGGAGCCTATTTTAGTGTCACTAAAATCTCCACGCTTGAGTTTTCATAGACTATCGTAAATCGTATCTCTCTCCCTCTCTCTCCCTCTCTCTCTTTCTCCCTCCCTTTCTACCTCTCCCAGCGAAGAGTTTCCTATCAACACGAGGTCTCCGGATTCGTGAATTTTTACGGCTTAGATGTGCGGTTCAGCTTTCATTTTCCCGCAGGCATGATGAAAAACTTCTATAGATTCCTCCGCTACTTTCTCAAATGGTTAGAGGACACTTTTCAATTTTTCTTTCTGATCTTAGAATGTTCTAATTGCTTTGGAAAAGAGTTATTACATTGTAATAAATTTCTGTTCTATTGTAATGAATTTTCGAAACCTTATAGAACATCCGCGACGATGAGGGATATTCGGGGTTGGGATTAATAGGAGACCCTCATTCCCTGTAGCAGCTAGCGGGAGGAAACTGCTAGTGCAGTATAGATTGGTGTTAATAAACTTGACTGCTGAGCTTTTACAATGTCAGCGGTTTTTCCATCCCCAGCTATACGCGGTTAGCCAAAGATTTTCATCCCGCATAGCCGTAGGGTTTAAAAATTACTCTTGACTAACTTTCGCTTTCGCTTACGTTTACACGATTCCAACAGTCTTGCGGGCAACGTGATTCTCGCGTGTAATTCCGGCTTATAAGTCACACGGGTAGATATGTTACATACATATACTGCACGCGTGTAAGTTGCTCATATACTTTCGTATAATATCCAACTTACACAGATACGTACGTACATGTATACCTCGTGCTACGTACTGACTCGCGCGATACCATATTGTGGAGCATATTTGCAAAAGGTCCGCGGCGTTTAATTACTTTCCTAAATTCGAACTACTCTCAGAGAGAATTTGCCGTTGGAATTCACACCGGCATAATATGTATAACTGTTACGTGTGTCACGAATATTCTTGATCAAACCTATCAGAATTTATTATACCAGAATGCAAAAAAGAGAAAGAAAAAGTTTTTCCATGAATGGAATTACATCGTCAGAATGATATTTTTGCAGTTGTCCATTTTTTTTTCAAAATCTTGACACATTTTCCAGAATGGACTCAAAATTGATATCTTCCGTAAATGCTTGTATTTCTCTGGAAGCTTTAGCTCCGAAACGGTGACATGGATAATATTACCGCCCAGGGTATCCAAACGTACTTTCGACCCTTTGAATCCGAATTTTAGTTGGGTAGCTGAAGCTGGTAGGATATCAAAGCGAGATAGGACTGCTAGAAGGTAACTACCTAAGCTTTGAAAATTAGCATTGAAGAGTTAGACATACACGCGCGTTGAAAAGGTCGGCAAGCGTAACATTTGCATCAGAGAGAGAGAGAGGGATAGGGAAATTAGAGAAATTCGAGTAACTCTGCAGGAAGCGCGTCGTATGGAGATTCGAAAGCCTGCAAGCTGGTAACAACTTGGCGGAGATTGACAAGGACGAGAGATCCTGAAGTAGTCGCCACTTAACAGAACCATTAGGATCGAGGGATGGTTAAGGTTGTAGGTATAGCGGAGGGCGGAAATAGAGAGGAACGGAAATTCGAGATTCGAAAACGGACCCGAGCCTCATTTTTCGTCTAAAAAGCACCAAAACTCGTGGTAGCCATCGATGCAACCGCCGCACTGCGCCGTATAGTCACATGCCTCTTCAATTCCTAATAGAGGGGCAACGATAATCTATGCAGGTAAAGAAGAATCAATTTTGGGATAATGGACTCTCCGATTTCTGACTCTTCCCGAATTCCGTGGTTTGTTTTCATAAAAAGTTCGACGTTAGCGACAAAAAAGTACATGGAATGGATGGGAAAAACGGTCGCGACGGGGTGACGCTTACCCTGAATTGAACCCTGCCCGAAATAATGGGGATTATTATCGTAATCGCAAATCGATGCTCATGCTCGTCTCTTCGGCTAAAAGCTTCCGTTCGTTCGTATATGGGCAGAAAATGGTAGCCATTTTGTTTTTATAGCAAGCAATGCGACGCGACGGCTTACGGGAATGAATCTAAATAAATATATATTCCAGTGCAGTATATATATATTTATATATATAAATATAGGTATATATGTGTATATCGATATGTAGCATATGAAGAGCATCGCACGGGTATTATATTTCTCTGAGATTTTTATTCCGAGCTTTGATACGTGTCTGCTGCTATCTGCATCTGCAGTGCGCTTTTCTATTCATGAAGATGAAAATATGCGAAAAGTTCCTGGATTCTGGACGTATGTAAATTTAGATGTAATGTACCACATACGCGTATAGGTATGTAACGCGATTCCAGAGTGGATTCAGCATCACGTATACGAACCTGCTCACCGCGTATATATACCTACTCACGCGTTTTGCAATATCTCCCTGATAAAATAATTATACTAGTAGGTACTACGTATGATATATACGAGTGGGTATAACTGAAAAAATTGACCAGCATTAAAACGTGATTAAAATCTGAACGCGATGAACAGTTCTGGCGAAGTCTATATATATATTCCCTAAAACTGGAATATCGAGGCTCTCATTTGGCGTTACGACTTCTTCGAAGTTCTTTTTGAAAACTTGGAAATTCGGTTGAACATTGCCCCCACATTGCCTTTTTTCATCCAGGCAGTATCTTTTTTCAAAACTAATTTTTCAAACGCCCGAGTTTCTCGGCAAAGAGCGAAGATTTTTTCAATTCTGAATGGCCCGATGTGAGTTCCATTCATCTAGTCTCTGGAAAAATAACAATCGGCTGGATTGAAAAACGCGTTTCCAAACTGACCAGTTTTTCTGATCCACCCTATGCGTTACACTGAAAGTCTGGAGCGTTGTCCTATCGCTCGTTTGCTCTACCCATGTACCATATGAATATACAACATTATGTATGGAATACATATCATTGAACAGAAACAATCGATAAATCTTAAATGAATGTAAATTATATTTATAATAATTAATCATTATTCTAAAAATAATAATGTAGATACGAGAAGAAATCCATTCATCCATTTTTATACGATAGTTCAAATATTATGACAATTTCATTAATTTTAATCAAAAATTATGATTCGTAGGTATGTCACGTCTAATTTACTTTATGATGATTCGGTTTCCGTTTTTAATTTTGAAGTCCCACCTATTTTTCTTGTTGATTTTTCACTACGTGTCATATCTATACTCCTCAGCGTTATATAATAAATATATGAACTATGTACAGTGTAAAAGTTCAAAAGTTCACCGAAAGTTTCCAACCGCGTTAGTCGACTCGCGAAGAATTCCCAGTGTATTGGAATAAAAAAACCACAGCAGAGATCTCAAGATAATTAGATATCCGGGCTATATCCTGCACCGACTTCTTTATCTTCCAGCACTTTTGTTCGATTGCAGCGAATCCCTGAATCACCATTAAATATCAAACGCATAAGGAAAAATCTGTGAAAATACATGTAAATTCATATTTACAATAACAAAATAGCATGAACATGTCAATTTCAACATCGATTTATTGAATTACTCCGGATAGATTCTGCACAGAGTATAATTCGTGTGCGACCAGTTTAATTACCGAAAATTGAAACTGCAGATTGGATTATATTCCTCGGCAGCGTTGAATTTGCGGAAGCAATACTACAATATATCTATGTATGTACACACTGCAAAAAGCTGAACTGAAGATAACGATAGTAAAAACAGGAAAAAGTCAAAAGGGTGAACAAACCCTTCAACGATTATAGCCTTTTCGTCGCGTTGGTCGTTACAGGTAATAGGAACGTGCGTGAGTATAAGAAATTGTAACTGTTATCGTATAAAAAAACGACGTGAGTTTGCAGAGAACATTTTCACTTTGATACCATTTACACTTTGTATTAAATTATAGTCGGTATCGCTTCCTATATTCGATCGATGGAGAGTGAAAGACCCACAAGAAATTATTCATTGATTTATAATTCATTTACTTATTTACATAGTTCAACTTCATATTATATACGGGCCATTTCACAAATGACACGTCAATAATCCAGAAATCAAAAGTTTCATTTGTCTGAGATTTTGAACTCTGCATCATCACTGCGTCAATTATACATATATTATACATATATCCGAACGATCACTACCCACTCCCACTCTAAGAATTTGAGATGAAAACCTGAAGATATTTTCAAACTCCGCGGAACGTGGATGAATGGCATTTTTTTTTTTTTTTTACCTCGAAGCCCAATTTTTCAAATCGTTCTTGAGGATTTATCCTAAAATAGGAATATTATTTTTCAAAAGATCAGACTTTGTCCTGTAAAGACATATATACAGACTTTACGCTTGCATTTTGGAAATTATCTCCACTTTTTTATGAAAACATATAATAATTATGGTCGCTGTATAATCAGTATAAAAATAAGATGATATCAAAAAGAAGAATATTACGAGATAATATATTTTTGAAAGGGTTTCATAGAATACGTGAATCCTCGTTACTAATGATATCTTCTAAAACCGTACTTCATAAATATTTTCATTTCATAAATATTTCCTCTTATTCATTCAACGAAAAGTAATGCTTCTTTGAGTAAGCGACCCTTACATGCCTATAATAAATAAACCCCATATAATCCAATGCTAAAGTTCTTCTGAAAAGCAATCTATCTTTGAGTAAGCGACCCTTACATACCCATACTAAATGATACCCATATAATCCGATGCTGAAGTTTTTTTGAAGCCTAAAAATATCTTTATAAAGTGTTTATCGGCCTACGCCCGTATCATATCACGTCTTTGAATTTAAGCGGGGCCGGAAATCGATCGGTTAGTAAAATACTCCAGTAGATGGGGTACTGAGCGGATGCGTGCGCATTTGGGTTGTAGTTTCCACTCTAGATAGTCGATCAGTCGCCGCGTAATTGTCAACCGGATAACATGTATTATTGTTTACTTCGTTTTTAAAAACTATTTAATAGCAATAAATATATAAGTTGAAACAATGAATTAACTTGTGTCAAATAAAGGTGACTTTCATCCAAATATCGAACAAATAAAAAAAAATACGTAAAAACCAGCACAATAAAAAAAAAAGGAGAAAAAAATACACCTAATGTAGTTAAGGCAAAGAGGCGAGAACAAATATAGAAGGAAAAAGAGGGGAAAGAAAGTAGTTTATAAAATTAAAGAGACTTTGAAGAAAAAAAAATAAGATAGTTGAATAAATAAATACATCAGACAAAGAAAGACGCATAGATAGGGGAAAAGATCGGAGAGCACGATGATTTGTTCACCGAGCAAGTGCGACGAGGTTATGTTCGCGCAGAACATATTACCAAACTTTTCGAAGATCGTTGAAACTAAATGGTTTACATCGGATAATCCGGAATCAGTAATGTGCGATGCGGTGGATAATGTTGTTGTATTTGTAGATGCGAATTTAAATCTTAGATTCTGTTCAAAACAATCACAGCACGTATGGACATTTGAAGTATTAACGATAGGAAAATCATTAGAGAATATATCATTGATGTTAGAGAATTGTCGTGAATATTTTACCATAGAATCAGTTAAAAGTATTAACGGTAACAACGGTTTATGCAATGGTCAAGAATGGTATAAAGCGTCCGCCACATTGCCTGGCTTAGACTATTTGAGCACTAGTCGATACAAAATAACAATAGGTTTTAAGACCGATCGTTACGGTACTTTTCGACAAACTGTTATATTCGGTTTCGGAGGCTATCCCGTTCTCGCTAAGCAATTATCCGTCGATTGTATACCCGTCGACGATTTGCCAAGAATCGAAGAAGCGAGACGCATAATATTGAGCCAAAATTCAAGAAAATGGACAAAGAATAATACTCTGATTGTCCCATTCGAATCTCCGTTCGTTCCCGCTAAAGATGTTAAAGAAATTAATTTAACTAAGGCTTATCCTTTCCCTGATGAAACCAACTTTTATCTTACTCACGATACTCTCACTGAAGAATCTCTTACTCCGACTAATTATCGCGGCCGTATGCACGAGCTCGTCGCCATCGAGGAACTAACTAGACACGAACAAATTGCTCGATACAACATCGTCACTCAACTAAGACTTTGCCAATATTATATCGTCGCTCCGGACGCCGATTGCGCTACTACCGCCAAATACGCTCCATCAGGCGAATTGTTCGCTCAGGTATTAGTGTTATTATTATTATTATTATTATTATCCATCGACTTTTTTTCGGAAACCAACTTTCCATTTTCAGTATCTTTTTTTTTCTCTACAACATAGGAGCAAAGTGTTTTGACTCCGTTGTCATGAAGTTTTCTTCCGATTCTTAGTTATTAATTCTTTTACAGAAGAGAAATCTCTATTTCTTTGTTCTATTGGATCCAAGACCTCACGAACTTAGATCGGTGTATTGATTTTCTGGAAAAAAGTTACCTCTCTCATCTGTGTTCTGCTTTGTACTTAAACTTTCATCGCACTTCTGATTTGATTTCGTGTTTCCAATTAGTTTATGTTTTACATCCAAATGTTGTTCATTTTGTTAATTTAAGGCTCCAAATTTTTTGGAACAATCAATGTTATTTGAGGTTTTCTAGAGGCGTGATGAAGGCTGAAGAACTTGTAAATCTAACAGAATTGTGTACAAATGTATACAAATTTCAAATTGTTCGAAGAGTAGAACCTCGAGTAGAACTGTGAATGTGCGCATTCGAATTTTGACATGCTTAGATATTCTCGAATTTTTCGTAAATACGTTCCGGTCGATGAAAAAAGCGTAGATTTTCATGTTTCATATCCTCAATGACAAAATACGAGTTTTTCGCCATTGAGAGGGAAAAATATTGGTCCAGAAAATCTGGAAACCCTGATGTTTTACAGATAGGAAAGTTGCGGAAGAACTCATCTCAAGCATCCATATTTCTTAATGTTGGGATTAATTTGTAATGTGATTGTTCCAGAGAGTGATTAAATCTGTGAAATGCAATTATCGATATGAGACCAGTATTTTGTAATGATTTGAAGATTGTTTTTTCGTATTTTATATCATGGTTTCAACGTTATTTCCGTAGCTGCCGCTTGGCCGAGAAATATCTGAGGATTCCAAAAGTGGTCGATTATTGCTCCGGGGTTGCAGTAAGGTTTTATTCAAGCCTGTGGACTGGGAGAGAAGTGAAAACCAGCCACAGATGGTATTCGAAGCACATATTGAAGATAAATGCAATCGTATTATTTACTTGAGATTGTCAAAGAACTGCATAGAAAAGCTTCAGCTTTTACCTGACACGGACGTACCTGTTCAAGTCCAATTCCAATTGAACAGACTGCCTTATTGCGAATGGCACCGGTCCATAGATCGTGTGAGAGACACAAGCTTGATTTTTCCTGTCGTTAACGCGGACACAATTATCCCATGGAATTCAATAGAATATTGGAGTACGCAGTTTGATCAGAAATTGAACGCCAAACAAAAACAAGCTATCGTAGCAATGATTGCTCCCATAAATATTATTCTGCCTCCGATCCTTCTCGTCGGACCATTTGGAACTGGCAAAACTTATACCCTTGCTCAAGGAATAAGAATGATTTTGAACAAGGGTCCGGAACATAAAGTTTTACTCTGCACGCACAGCAATAGTGCTGCTGATCTATATGTCAAAGACTTCTTCGACGCGTGGTATAAAGAGACTAAGGACATCAGGCTAAAACCTCTGCGAATCTATTACAAAGGGCGTTTCAGAAACACGGTACGCATTCAGCAACTATATTTGGCATACAATTCAATCCCAATATCAATTGCATTTCCTGTGTCGCAGTTCTCAGACTTTCAGATATGAAATCTTCTCTGATTTTGTATCTGGAAGATATTGTTCCAACAATGATTCAAAATGTAGTAATCGTGAAGCGCTTCAATCGGTCATCTTTTTTTTTTCTTGAGATTTCGAGCGCTTCATTTTGTTCTTTATCTAAGGGAGAAAAACAATTGACGATTGGTACAGGTACATCCGGTTGTTCAAGAATACTGTCTGATGGATGAAAACGGTCGATTTCGAGAGCCGACAAAGGAAGATATCTCACACTGCGGTTTAATTATCGCAACATTAGCGACGTCAAGCTGTTTGGCTAGTCTGGACACCGGGCTTACGCACATAATTATCGACGAAGCAGCTCAAGCAATGGAGTGTGAAGCTTTAACTGCTCTCACACTAGCTAGGAGTACAACTCGGCTGATATTAGCCGGAGACCAGATGCAATTGGCTCCTGAATTGTACAGCGATCTTGCGAGTGAAAGAGGACTGGGACTCAGTCTTTTAGAAAGAATTTGCAACCTTTATCCGCCTGTATTCTCCTGCAAGATATTACTTTGCCAAAATTACAGAGCTCATTCAACTATTATCGGATTAACGTCGGAGTTATTTTATTCTGGTCAGGTTGTTGGATGTGGAAAACATTTGGCACATCCTATTTTCAATCCACTTACGTTCTTTAGCGTTCAAGGACAAGACATTCAGGTAATTTAGACAACTTTTGGTGTTATATTGGTGTCATATAGATCTATTGGAAAATTCTAAGTTCCGGTAAAAGAACTCAAAAATTTGTCTCCTGATTTTTGTCGCAGGGAATGCATTCGACCGGATTTTACAATGACGCAGAAGCATTTGAGGTGACGGACAGAATAGCAGAATTGAAGAGTCGTTGGCCGACAGAACAGTGGGGACCTTACGGCGAGGGATCGATAGGCGTGGTAGCGCATTACGCAGAACAAGTATCAAGGATTCGTATGGAGCTCCGTAAGCGTAAGCTATTTGATATATCGGTAGAGCGGGTGATGAACGTACAGGGAAAACAGTTTAGAGCTGTGTTTATAAGTACAGTTAGGACGCGAAACAGTTGTCAGTATTCGAACGAAGCCAATATAAGAGATTTTGGATTTTTGAGTAATCCAAGATTATTAAACACGTCGATAACTAGAGCTAAATGTCTCGTCGCAATTATCGGAGATCCCGTCGCTCTGCTAACTATTGGATCTTGCCAAAGAGTTTGGGCGAAATTTTTCTCTGTTGCTACATTATATGGCATAGATCATGTTACTCTAAGAAGATACGTTGATAATTTACCCCAAATACCAGCTTCAGCTCCTCTAAATCCTCTAGCTAAAGAATTTATACCAAGAAGCCCTCAGCCTCCTTATCAAGTAGAATATGTTCCGATACCAGTACCGTATCCAGTTATTTATTGTAACTCGAATAATACACAGCAAACAAATAAAACTAATTCTTCGTTAGACATAATACAAAAATAAATAGATGACAAAAAACTACACGAAATTGTTTCTTCTTTTTTTTTCTTTTCATTTTTTCTTTCATTAAATCACAATAGTCTCTCATTTCCGTATCTACCACAATGTAGTCACTAATGGGTCAGCCACCAATCATAATAGATATTTCATGCTTTTTAAACATGTCATCTAATTTATTTTTTGTCCCCCTGCCCCTGCCTCCGCCCACCTCTATTCTTTTCTCTTACCCGTTGATTATCGTTGCGAGAATAAGAATGGTTTTTTTTTTTTTTCTTCTTCAATTAGCCATTGATGCCTGAGCGGGAGTAATCAGTTTTGAATTTGTGAAATAGACAAGATAGGCGATTAATTAAATTGAATTTGAATTGAATGATTTTTTGTTTCTTGTATATATGTATAAATTTCATAGAAAATACAACACAAGTATGAAAATAAAAAATAAATAAATAAAAGAACAAATTTATACTTTTTCAATGCCAAGGAATGAGAAAATCTTGAAGAGAAAGAAGATAGAAAATAAAAGTGTTGAAAAGAAAATAAATACACAAAAAAAAATTTGTAAAAAAAAAAAATAACGAATTTTTAATCGATAGAAAAAACACTCAAACGAAAAAAAGCCCGATCAACAAATAAACTTTATTCGACAACTTTTCAGTGTTCTGTAAATATGTATAAAACAAAAAATAGTAAGAAAAAAAAAAAAAAAACTAAAAAAAAAAAAAAACCGAAAACAAAGAAAAACTAAAAAATTAACAAACAAGAAAACAGGGGGAAAAAAATAGAAAACTACAATGAAAATGATAAAAAAAATCATATAAGTATAGGAAAACTCTCTACATCTAAGTCTCTTGAATACGGTATTTTAATGGGAAATGATTTATAATAATGATAATGATAATAATAATAATAATAATAATAATAATAATAATAATAATAATAATAATAATAATAATAATAATAATAATAATAATAATAATAACAACAGTAATTGTCGCTTTTCTTCTTTTCTGCTTTCAACATTTGAGCTTTTTATTTGGAAACAAATATACCTATACTTATTCACGAAAAAAGAAGAAGTAAAGAAAGTATCGTTCAGCATAGTTTTGAGTTAATTTTCTTATTTTTCCTCTTTGTCTCGGTAAAACTATCCTCCAACATAACACGCGCGCGTCAATATAGCAGTTATAGGCACTGTCTCACTACTTACCTTGTTTTTGATTCACGTTTTTGTTTCTCTACCCCCCCCCCCCCCCCCCCCCCCCACCTCTTCCCCGAGATAACTTGATGATATAAATAATTGATTGAATAATTGAATAAATAACTAAATGAATTAGAAGAAAAAAAGAATCAGGTTTTAACAATTAATATACGACAGGTATAATATAGTTTCATCGAGTTTATTATAGATATTGTGCACGAACTAAACTTCACCGATAGTTTATAGATATATTATATCATTATATATATTATATATTTAAAAGAATAATAATTATATGTAATAGAAAGAGAATGAATTCGAACGGAGTATATTATATAAATAATAAATACAATGAAATAATACCACGAAGAGAAAAAAAAAATCAAATAAATAAAAAATAATAAAAAATAGATAAAGCAAAACAAAAATTATGATGAGCACTGTGGTAGCTCGTCGCGTCTGATCGTGAACGACGAATGATAATCGTCAAGGTATTTTTATGTTTCGATTATAATATATACATATATATATATATATATATACATATATACATATATGTGTATATATATATACATATATACACGTATAGGTAAGCTAGAATAAAATGAATAAAAAAAGATAATAAACTTCGAAGGAGAGTTTTTTTTTTTTCTGTTCTTTATCTCGAAATCTATGAAAGAAAAGTTGAGAAAAATATTAAAAAAACAAAAAGAATAAAACCGAAAAAAAATCCTTACATAAATTAATGAATAAATATTAAAAAAAAAGTCAAGTATTGTATCAGACTCGCAAATTTATCATATAAAATTATATATGTATGCGTATTTATATATATATATATATATACACACACATATATATATTATATATACATATAATTGTGTGTTTCACACGAATGATTATTGTACATACGAATGATATTTGTTTAATAAATGCATATGTCGTATAAGAACGAGATTTGTGAATATTTATTTATTTGAAAATGATTATTATTATGTTATAATTAGTGAAATTAGTGCGAACCTCTTCCCTAAACCCATTCGATGATATTAATGAAAATTGTTCATTTTTTCAATTCTCTTATTAAATTAATCGATATTGAACGGAAAATTTGTAATATAATGGAATATTGCATAATTTGAACAGCTAGGTATGCAATTATACATTATAGTCTCGCCAATCACTCGCTCCCAAGAAATTATATATTGATTAATAAATTCTTGAGAGAATATAATAAATATATACCGATGAGACTAATGCAGATTTAATATTGAGGATCAAGTTTATAACGTTAACGCAACAAAATCGTTGAATATAATATCAGCTGATCTGACACCGTGAACGTTTTTCTGAAGAACACAATTTTCGCTGGACAAATTCAATTCTGTGTGAAAACGTTTAACGTGTCGGAAGAGGGTATATTATTTTTGGCGATTGATCTATTCTCATCATCAAGAAGTGAACTTCCGTGGTAGCCGAACAATCGTTTGATATTCAATTTCTGATAACGTATTTCAAGACAGTTAAAAAACCTATCCTATTATATGTATAATATGGATTTGAAATTATTGCCGTTGGTGTACTTATTATAGATATAGGTAACTATGTACGAAACGGCTGAACCGGAATCAGGTTCACCATAATATCGATATCATTAATCTCCGCAATATCCGTGAAATTCAATGTATTGAATTATAGCTAGCTATATATTTTTGCGGACTCCTTGAAAACCCGTCTTCACGCGGTTATCCGCAATTTATCTGTTTTTGATTCTTTTTCAAATTTCTTAAACATTAAATTTACGTTAGTTTTTTTCATAACAGTTTCCGAAGCTTTCTATCATTTCGTTAGCCTTCCGTTAATGAATTTCAGTTAATCTAAATAATCTGATTAGCGGAGGAGGAAAAAAATTAGATAAAAACTAGCAAATAAATAGACGTAGTTGGTTTTATAATGGAATTTGTTTACCTTTTGAGAGTGGCCAGTCGTTCTTCCTGAGCTTGGATGAAACCGTGTAATGTATCTATCAGGACAGACTCGGTCTCCAAAAGTTCCTCCATGTCAGCCAACGCAGTGTAGAGCTCCGCGTTGGATGTGCGGAACGAAAATACACCAATCATCACGATTACGAAAGATATTCGTTCCATCCTGAGTTAGATTCTGGAATGAAAAATTAGGAAGGTTTTTTAATTGATCGTCGTCGTTTCTGAGCCGTCATATGTTTCGAAATTTCAATGGGACTCCAAACAAAATACAAATACGCTAATATAGTTGTATTTGGATAGAAGAATGAGATCGGGAGAACACCCTCCCCCATCGCCCCAAACGAATTTCGTTGATTTTCGTTGTTTGTTAGTAGAGACAAGAAAAAAAAAAAAGAACCGGTAAAATGGTAACACTCGAAAATGTGTATTTTTACTGTGTGTCGAAAATGAAATTTTAGCGAGTTGAAAAGATGTTGGAAAAGATCGATACAACTTATTGAAGGGCTCGTTTCTCCTAAAATATATAAATAACAATGAAAAAATTGCATTTTCATGTCACGGTATCGCGTCGAGCTAGGTTTTAACTCGAAACTAACATGAATGTTACTATTAATCAAATTTATCCAACGTAGAATGACGGCGGTATGTATGTTTGTACATTCCAACCTCGGGTTATAGATACGCGTTAGTTGGTCCTGCCACATCAACGAGGGAATAAATCACGAGCTACGTTCTCCTTTTTTTCGGCATTGCAGTAGATAAAAGAGTATTGTGTTTACTCTTTCGTGTTCGCTGTCCTCGTTGTACACACAATACCGGCTTGTCACCTCTTGCCGTTTGTTTATTTTATCACCAAACTACATAACACATGTGTGATGGATACTACAATAGTAGAAGCAAAATTCTATTATATACGGAAACGCAGTAGCTGCGGCAACAATAACAACAATGGCGGCGACAGCAGCAGCAGCAGCAGCAGATTCTTGCAAAGATATAGCATTAGGAAGGCGCAGGGTAGTTCTTCTTTGCAAAATTTATTACCCTAGCTCCTAGTTTGTACAAGCAATATCCCCACCTCAAGCCTACCTACTAGTCAGCTTCAGCCGCGTTTCTCCCTCGATGCAAAAAGGGTGAAAGCGAAGGGCGTCAGTTTATCGGGTGCGCAAAAACGCTGAGTGACCTACGCATAAATCAAACAACACGCAACGCTCTACGTACGTAAGTGCAGAGTGCGTGGAGATACGTGCTCGTCATACGTACGAGCATATCGATGTGAGAATAAAATATTAGCCCCGATGGAAAGGACGACAAAGATTTGTCTGGATATACACAAGTATGCGAGTATGTATAATATTGAAGGACAGAGAGTCGAGCGACAGAATGAAACACTGAAATTTTCTCATGAGTAGAAAATGGTGATCGAAGATCATCGATAGTTCGCATACATATGATCCGTCGGTGTCAGGCGGACTGGGACGAGTGCGGGAAAATGAACTCTCGCAACGAAATAAACTAGTCACGTAAGTTCCTTTCTAATCTGAAGGAAGAATGCATCCGAAGTAGTGTTGGTCCTGAAAATAAGAAATGAAGACAGAAAAGAAGACGAAATTTGGCAGACCGTGTACTACAAAATTTCTTGCGTGCGAACGTTAATGCAGTAGAGACGAAAAGACAAAGGTCTCTGAGCGAGCTTGCAGAGAACCCCACTCGAACATTTCACTCTCGGTAGGTGTAATTATCCTTTCGGGTAACGATTTTGCGTGGGTAAGGTTATAAGGTATTAGGTATATATATATCGTACGAGGGCAGAAGTAATTTCGCTACGTGTCGAGTTCGTTTCATGCGCCGTTACATGGACCTAAAACTTACCTACTAGGTAGTAGCTGGTGGCCGGTCTAACGCTGGGATAATACTACTCGATTTTACGTGACAAAAGGCTATTTCCCTAGTTTCAAACCCTGTGATTGTGGTAGTCGCGCACGGTGCACCACTGCACGTAACGTCGGTCCGTTAATGGAGAAAGCTCTGCATGCTCGCATATTATAAATTAACGATTCATATTCGTATTCATAGTATACTACTAGGTATACATCTACTTTTGAAACTCAATTCATTCAGCCGCGTTCCTATCAATTACCATCAATTGTCACCAATTGTTGTTGCCGCCGCTGCTGCCGCTGGTGACTATAACGGCATTGTGTAAACTATAGGTTCTTATTCTCATTCTTCGATTATTTTCCCCCACTTCTTGGATTTATTTCATAGAGAACGTTGACATGGCGTTAAGGAACACGTTCATAGTACATAAACGACACGTGAAATCATTTCGCTTTCGCGGCGAACGCCTATAGGGCTCTAACTACTGTCCCTCTGTCTGGAATTGTGCCAATATATTCTTTTCTTGTTTTTTCTATCACACCACCAACCGCAGAGAGAGAAAAGGGGACAGACAAAAAATAAATCGATATAACGATTATATTTTATTATCACTCGTGAGAGTGGGTTGGTACGTGCATACATGTATACAAACGTATGTACATACGTACCTATATATATACATTGTACACACATACCTGCCCTCGCGATGAGGGGACATCGAGAAACCCCGAAGAATGGAAAACAACTAGTGAAAGAATACAATTATAGAAATGAAATAAAAGTGCCGATCTATATATTTCACTTGGGATCGGCAATCCGCGTAATACCGGAAATTGAGCGAACCACCGCTGCATAGTATATCGCGTGGACGTGCAATTACAAATGCATGTAGTTATACACGCGTAATTGTAGCACACGAAAAATATTCTCCGTTAATCTCGCAGAGTAAAATTGGATGTATATACATAGATACATAATATGTAAAACGAAATCGGTGAAAGGATCGACAAGACATGAAGAGAGGAGGAAGATTCTTGAGGACTTTACGAGGGTAGAATGGAGCAGGGCCATTAGAGGTACCTATATATCGTAAATCCGTGGGATTTGACTTCGTGCGTACTTGCCATGGACAAAAAGTGTATTCTGAATCGGAAGGTGGAGTACCTAGTAGCTTTCTGAATATAATCATGATGATAATAATAATAATATCCGAGAAAGGAAGAGCAGGATTATACTTTGGAACGGGATGCTCTTCCTTCTGACAACTGTTTCGCAGTGAAGCATCTCACTCTTTTCCATGGTTTCAGATATTGAAATGTATGGAGGGAAACCGTGTGAAGAGATTTGAAGAATAACCTGCACGTTGTATGATGTTGCATTATGCCATAATCAAAGAATTGTCACGCCCAGCGTTTCAAAAAGGCAAATATTTTCCTGTATAGAGTGTATATAGAATAACAACCATACAGGTAACACAGCCGAGAATGACATCCGCAGTTGTAATCTGCACACCTACCTACACGAGTGTGGTACATACATTTAGATAAATTATCACGTAATTTTAATTAATCCTTCAATAGGACTACTCCATACAGTTCTTGTTTTTTCACTAATGAGACTCAATTCATGACAATACTCGGCGGTTTCGGAATGCCGACGAGAGAGACGGGAAGACAAAGGAAACATGATTTCATTATTTTTGTTGGCTGTACGAAAAAAAATCTGCATACAATTTTCCCGCGCGAGGAGTACTCGGTATATAACGGAAGTAGTTTGTTCGAAAGAGTTGGGTAAATATTCTCACGGCTTTTGCGAAGCTTTTGAAACAGGCCTATAAAGTTATAAATAAGTATGGTTTGTATAAATAATTCATTTGACGTTTAACCCAGCCGATTACTTTCTCGCGGTGGGAGGTATATGTAGGTGAATGTAAATTGGTAAATCTGTATCGCGAAGAGGAAGAAGAAGATCATAAATATGGTCAAGTTCTACTTCAGTAGTAGCTAGCACTATGACTTGAAAGACGCAACGTAGCATGTTACGTCGGAATGAAAAAAATTGATAAAAAAATTGGAGAAAGAGAATTCCGCCGATGTAATTACACATCCGCACGCGGTCTGGTATACGTGTATATTACGAACTATGCGAAGCTCTCGGTCATGGGAGAATTATAGCCGAATAATGGACTCGAGATTAGATCAGAGTTCGGGATTCGAAGTGGTGGAAATTGTAGATCAAAATGACATCAATTAAACTGCACTGGAATTAACGATAGAATCTTGATTAAAATGGACAATTTCTGCGCACGGGTATGGGAACTTCGTCAAATTTTATACGAAAACTAAGCTCATAATTAGCTTTATCGCGTTCGTATCCACAGTCCATATATAATTTAGCGAACTAGAAATTGTACGAGTATCTATCCTGTGTACGGATCGGGAGATAATTATTCCTACGACAGGAGAATTGAACATTCTAAAATAAAATTATCCGTAGCGATTTGAGAAGGAATAATATAAAGATTTGCATGACTTTTCGATGCATCTTGGGTGTGTGTGTGTTTTATCCTTTCGCCGAGTCGTCACAAAATGAAAGAATTTATCTTTGGTCCTGCCGCGAACAAGAGTTGGAGGTCGCACTTCCATACGTTTCACGGAAGTCTGAGACTGACATAAAACCGATAATCTAGCCCCGTTATTTCGGTATGGGACGAGAAAACCTGAAAGCCCTTCCTCTAGTTGGCGTCTTGCCTCAGTATCCTCTGGTATTCTTCTCCAGTTTCACCGTCGCGTCACGTTGTCCCTCTAACTCCACTGCCATTGTTTTAGCGGGACCATTTGTGGCCGCACCACCACCTCCGCTGCCCGGAATCAAAGTTTCCTTTTCGTGAATAATGAACTTCTAGTATTGCCGTCGAGTGAAGTGGGAATTTTCAAATTATCACAGACAGGAAAAAAGGATGAGCCATGAGGAATGGGAGCAGGCGAAGTTTCAAAAATTATTTCACAGTCCTTTCCAACTTCCAAATCTAAGATGAGCATACACGATTTCTTCGTTTCGATGTCCGGTTTCACAAAAAAATTGCACTCTATGAGCGGGAAGTTTTTGTTTCAAAAAAATTGGCCCTGGTTCATAAAGTTTTTGGTACTTGTCATGCAAATAATGTAACAAAGAATCAGTATATATATTCTGTCGTCCTGATTCGCGGGTCTTGTTTACGAGGATATAATCCTAACGCCAATCCTCCCTTCTCGAGGTTGTCCCTTAAGAATTTTAAGACCCTCGACATTCTGAGGTCCACTTTCTTTCCCGATGTTTTTCATCCGACAAGGATAAGCGTCAAGTGATAAGTAAACTTCCTCTTGACAAAACCCTCGTGGTTAGGGATAGGAATTTCAGGAATTTCTGGGCCAAATTTGTCCGAGACGTGATCCCGAAAAATCAACTTCTCGAGTTTCATTTAAGTGAAAGTGATTAACCGCCACTACCCTTCGCATGGGAACCCAAATCCTGGCGTGTGGGTCAGTCAAAAATTTTGACAAATTCTTTAATAGAAACCTCCAGAGACTTCAAAGGTATAAAAATATTTCTGCGGTATCTTGTACCTATAATCTACAAACAAAAATCTGATCAATGTTGAACCCGAATCTCCAAAAAAAAATCAAGAATATATAGATACCTCGTGTAGAGGTGGGCATATAATTTGGAAAAAATGTCTCACACCGCGTTTCCTCTACCATAGTAGGTATACGAACAATGAGCGGTGTGATTGATTACTTGATTATTTTCTGCCATAATACTATATTGTTCGAGTTATATCGTACACCCGAAGACCAGTGGAGGCGACCGATATGAGAGAAAAAGAATAGCCTCAATCTGGGGAGAAAGGTAACTCTTTTATGAAATGATAATTAATTTCGTAAAGAAACATCTGCGAATGAAATTTCACTCGATTATAATACTATACACCGGATTAAACCGCTTGTTCAAAATTTGGTACAGGGATCAAGTTTGAAATAAACGTAGAGACGTGCTTCGAAGACTGGGAGGACGGGGATGACAAAGAAGACGAGGGCGAGAGAGAGAGAGAGAGAGCGAGCAGTGAGGCAGAAACGTGGTTTTTCGTGGACCCTTTAATCGCTTTATAACGGGTTGTAGTTACCGCAGCGCGGAGTTGTATACGTCATAATTTGTTGGCAGTTATGTTAATCAACTTCACTCAAAGTTTCAGTATTCGGTAGGAAGGTATAGCAGGTATACCTGGGTGGCAGTGGGGACGGCGTCTAACTCTGAAGCAATTACGTCCTTCCTCTAAAGAGGATTACCCCTCTAGAATACGGAAGGAGTAATCCTATCTTGGAACGCGGGGCTTCGAGCCATCCGGAAGCCTTTAAATTTTGGCCTAAGGCATACATACCCCGAACCACCCCCCAGCCTCCAGAGCCCGCGTCGAATGTCCGATCCTGAACCTCCTACGGATACCTCCCTGTTATACCCCCTTCTCTATACTGAATGTGCGTCTATATCCTACTCGCCCGGCACTTGTTCCTTCATTGATCTTTAAGCTTGGCATGGCGTTGAACTTTTCGCTAAGTTATAAGATCAGCCGCGAATTCCGGCTCGCCAAATTGTCCGTAAAACAGCGTGTTACATACCTACCTGCCTACCGAAATGGCAAAGCTAGGCTAGGCTACGGGCTTAATCTTGGATTGGGTTAGGTCAGATTAAGTCAGGCTAGGTTCCGTTCGGCCCGCAAGCTTGCGGCCCTTTTTTCTGCCCACATTACTTATCTGCAGGCCGCCGCGAGAGATCAAACAACACGCGATTACATTGCCGCAATGCCCGGAGAACTTATGTACACGTTTTGTTTCCATATTTCCATACACACGATACCAGCATACATTCATACGAGCGACGCGTGCGGGAATACAAATTCTTGAACTATGATGTATGTATTACATATACATGCGTACATTTGTAGTTATAATTCACTGTGGTGGGAATTTTTACCTATAGTTCGCTCATACGACGTATACAGGATAATAAATTATTTATAATTAATGTATACCTAACATGATTGCTACGACCCTACGATTTATGAATAATATATTCGTTGCAAGAAATATTGTTTGGTTGATTTAATCAGGAGTAGAAGGTAAGAATGAAACCAGTCAATCCCATTATTGATTTGGTCTTTTCTTCCGAAATGAAAAACAGATTTCTGTTCGGTCACTTTGGGTGCATAGGTAGAACAATAGTGGAAGAAAAAAAGGAAAATGATCGAATTTCGTAGGTTTATCTGGTTTTCATTCTTCTCTCTTTCAAATCTAGTATTTCAGCAGCCGGTTGTACGGAAGAAGGCTATAAAAAATGTAAAAAAAGAAGGAAAGAGAAGAAAAGACGTATTGCCAAACTTTTTCCCCTTCATTATTTCGGCAGGCCTTCGAGAACCTCTTTTCTTGGGAGGGTCAAAAGGAACATTCAATGGGTGTTAAGCAGAACTTGATGAAATACATCTTTCATCAAAATTTCTAACTCATATTTTAAGATCGAATAAACCGCAGAGCTATTCATAGGTTATTCAGAAAATTCTACAGCATGAATCTGGACTAAATCGAAGTCATTATTTCACACAATAATATACCTACGTGTCCACCTAAGTATCTCTCTCGGACCGGTAAGAAAGCCGGTATGGGTATAAGGGAGTGATATGACAAAAACAGGAAAGCGAGGTCAACGACGAACAGACCGATACACCATTATACGGAACAATTATTTTCCCTTTTCCGTCTTATTCATAATTTTGATTTCCTTTCTGTTTCGTTTCCTCCTTCTTTTTGCCAATTAATAATTCTTCCTAATTGTTTTGTTTCCTGCTGGAAAGAGCTCGGGTGGCGCGTAGCTCCTCCGCACCCCCATCCACCCTTTTCCCATTCAATAGACCTTCTGGTTTCTTGTACAACCCTTCCGAACTGTGAAATATACAACGGGCGAGTAGTAAGAACAAGAGCAAAAACGGGGAGGTGGGAGTGCGAGGAGTGAGAGTTAGCAAAAGTATAGAAAGGAATATTGGCAGAGGGGGAGTTCAACCCTTGCGAAGAAAACGCATAGCAGACGGGTGTTTATCGATCACAAAAAATAGGGGGATGGGGTGGAGGCTGGGCAATGTGAAGAGTGTCAACGTACTCCTCATCTTCGTTGCGTGACAGCTTGAGATTGAACGGAAACAGCCTCACGGTGGGTTCCAGTTAAAATTGAAATTCATTTCTAAGTGGGAAGGTACTACGCCGCGTAAGTGGCATAGTACATATATGTATGTTTATACATCATGCAGGTATGTACCTTTTGTCTAAATTCTCGAGAAACTTTGAAGAACTTGAATTGTTGGTGTTCAGTGCTTGCTTGGTACCTTCCTACCCGGCTACCTGCCTACCTACTTCGTACTCAGGATTTTTCCTGCGACCCTTGTTTATAATTAAATGAATACAAAACGAGAGGTAGGGGATGGAGGGCAGGTACGATTCGGCAGGAAGAAATATGCCGGAGCTCTGAGTCAACTTTCTGTTTGGCCAAATATATCTTTGGTATGCCTGCAATCTCAACGACTCGAATAATTTCTGAATATCAACAGATGCAAGTACTAATAATTTAACATCAAACTTTTACGAAAAAAATGGATTTTTCGCGAGCAGGAAATTATGTGTATCAACATTGAATTTTGGAAAAAATTTGTTAGTAATTTGACAAAATGTATGAAACTCTGGAAACAGAAAATCTCGTATCTTGAATTTATTTTTTATTAATACAAGATTGAAGAAATTTAAACAGCGGCCTACTTTGCTCCACCATTCCCCCACTGCATATATATTCCTGCTCAATGGTGTTTTAAGCGGTGAAATGAGAATTTCTCGGAGTCAAAAGAGAACGGAAGAAAGAATGTTTCCTGCATAAACGCTGGGGGAGGTTAAAACTGTCGTGGAAAGTCAAAGTCGAGTTGGAAAGTTATACGTACATAAGAATTTGAAATGGAAAATGTTTTATCGTTATGCCTAAAGAGTTTCTCTTATTTTGCTTCTTTTTTCAAGAAAAGTAATTCATATGGTTGGGAGCAAATAGGTATAACATTTTAATTAAAAATCATCATAATCAAAGAAATGGAGGGCACGGTACAAGTTCAAAGAATATGTCTACCGTCATCCGACAGAATTGGAGGAAAAGCCAAATTCTATGTACTTCAAAGGGAGGAAAAAAAGATGTGCAATCTTTGTTTCCTGCCATATTGGTGAGACCGGGGCAAGATGGGGGGACCCGTGAAATAAAATTTTTCGGGGCAAGGTTCAAACATTCAAATTTGATTGTTGAAGTCAAAAGTAGGCAGAAAATATGTCGTTCTGAAAATTTGGACGTATGTGAAATTTGGACAGTTTTCGGGATATCTCGTCTTGCTCTAATAAAATTCACTTTGCAGAAGTCTTGTCTCGCCCCAATATTCCCCGGATGCTATAGCTAGCAAAATTGATATGATAACGGAATTCCATTGCGCCATTAATTTAAATGTTTACCGCGAATAAAGTAGACTGTTTACTATCGAACTGAAAACCGCAAATTACGATGCGAGATAAAACCCCCACGAATAGCTCGTGATTGTCGATAACGAAATTGGCCACAAATCGCACTGCGCGTCTCGACTACTACAACGTCGAATGGTAATATACCTTTTATATCTAAACGTTTCAATTGCTGTCCAATCGGTTGGTAATAGCAAAGCAAAAGTTTTCACCACGTTGCTATAACAGGTATACGGAGCTAGATTGTTATATGAATAAGAAAAGTTCAGAGGGATATAAGAATTCGGTTTTAATGCCTATTTTGTTGAGACAGGAAAAACCTCTTCTACCTCCCACGTGGAAAAAGAGATAATGCCTTGCGATTTTCTACCGGAACGTAAAGCTGAACCTCCAGCGTCATCCATTCGAAGGATATTATATACCTATACGGTGGGAAAGTCGTTGGAAATTCTCTCCGTGATATACAGAAAGAGAAAAAAGGGCAAGGAAAGGAAATAGAAAGAGGGAAAAGAAAGGGGATGAAAGAGAGTGAATTTTTGTGCACTAATTATCCGTTGGGAGTTACAATTAAGAACGCGTCTGCCATTCAGTTTCTTATTACTTGCAAGAATGAAGCGTCAAGCTGGCGCCCGTTTTTCATTGCGAAATCTTTTTTAATGATAGCCAAAAGCGCGAGGTCCTCTTCTCTTCTCTTCTCTTCCTCTTCACGCCATCTTTGCCTCTTCACGAAAACTTTTTTCAGTAACTCGACTGCCCGTGATGGTTTTGTTGCAGTATGATTATCCCATCATCGAAACTTCGCAATCTCCATGCAGAGGATCAGGAAGGCTCCAATACGCGAAACGGTTTGTAAAAATCGAAGCTTTCCCTCGTCTCCGTGAATATACACATACTATACTGTCGAAGCCGAATACAGTTTTTCTTTCAATTAATGCTCCGCAGAATTTCACGTCGGGCATGATAATTTCATATTCTCAGCCTGACAATTCGATCTTCACCCCGAAAATTGCTTCCAATCTATTCAAAAACCTATAAAAATGGCAAGTCTGTGGCATATAATAGCGAGGAGAGAAAACTTGTAATAGATGAAGAGATAAGAATATAAATTATCGGCGGGCTGGCGGAGTATTCCGATCGCGAAAACTTGCACAGTGATAAGAGTGTGTTATACAACACTTTTATTGACTTGTTCGAATATTTGAACGACCAGAACTTGGTCTCTGTATAGAAATAGCGATTCTTCAAGTTCATTTTCTCTGTTCTTCATCCCTTTTATAGAGCTTCCGGAATTCCAGAGAATAGGAGATCGTTTCACGACTTGTTTGCGGACACATACATACATACCTGCACCTATTCACTCCATACTCTACCCCGTTTCGTTAGACATTCTTGGAGACGTTATACAAGCAACCTTGGGCCAGCGGCAATTCGAGGAGGGTTGAAATCGAGTTAGGAAACTTATTTGACGGTCACGAACTACGCCACAGCCATTCTAAAAGCTCGATTATAATACTCTGCCGAGTCTGAAGCGTATAGTTGCACGATTCCAGCAAATTGTCGTAGGTACGCCAAAATACATTGAATAGTCATTTCTACGGATCCCGTTGGATTAAATTCGAGCGAAATCGTTCAGATTCTAATCTGCTTCGTAGGTATTCGGATAAAAGACCTGCAGAATTCCACGGGTTTTTCTTTATTTCAACCTTTTCATTTCATTTCACCGGTACTCCAACGCTCATTCATATCCGAACCAAGATTAAACAGTTTTCGGCTGCCCCCCCCCCCCCCCCCCCCCTTTTCGTTCCATATTATTGCATCTCACGTTCAGCATCGACGAGCGATTAGACGCCAATCTCTTCGCGGCCTACGTGACCCAGGCCTCGTCATTTTACTCTTTGCTTCCTACACTCGTATACGTACCTCACCAGACTCACAGACTTTACACAATCAGTTGATAATAAGGAAGCACGCACTCCGATACCGCGAAGCTGAAATCAATTCAACAGCGATTTCTTCCAGTTCAAGGAGCCACAAACATTTCCTTATACATCCTCAAATCATTGGGCCAGGATTCTACAAATTTTGTCTGATTTTTCGTAAATTGAAGAATTTCATCTCATCCGCGCATAATGAACAAATGAAAAGTTATCCCTCGCCTATAGTACTGGGGATAAAATTTCATCACAGAAGCTTGGTTCTGTATCATGAACGATTTGTGGTCGCATTTTCACTGCATATGCCGCTCTAGTGAGAGCAAGTATGAGGCAGATGCTAACGCGTTTGTTTCGGGTCACTATAATATTTGTCCTCCAGTATATAATCGTACGCGTGCTTCGAGAACATACCGAACAAGAACGAAGCAAGCCCATGTGTTATCGTAATTTATTTTCTTCACATAATATTATCTTCTCTAGTCTAAAACCACTGCTTTTTCTTCGTCCATCTATATTTATATATTTCAGTCGGGTAATTAGTTAGCGTTATAATGCTCCGGCACATTATAGTATCATATCATATAATTATTACTATATTCGTCTTCAGAGCAGAGAAGATTCATGTATGTTACTTTGAAGTTTTAATCTCTTCGAATATTGTATGCAGGCTTATATATGCAGACGATATAAAAGCCCGGTGCACTTTTCAGCTTTGGCTTTCTTCTGCCGAAATTTCACGAAGGGTAATGGAAATTTCAACAAAAGAAAAATGATAATTATACCTAGGGGTATACGTACTACGGTCAGCTGATTACATCCGGGGAGATCATTTTTACAGATAAGGCGGGTAAAAAATGAGATATAAATTAGTGTGTTCTAAATTGTGCGGTGCGGGTGCGTTTTATCCAGAAACTAGAACAAGGAGGCTTTCATCCGGTGCGGCGTTTCAAAATGGAAAGAAGCCCTGGTCATTGCGGAGCTATAATTGTTCGAGAAACGCGTTTTCAAAGAGCGTCAGCAATGATCGGTGCTTTTTTCGATTTCAAAACGCCCGATGGAAGCCTGATTCCTATAGTTTCTGAAGAAAATGAGACCGCCAAGATTGATCATCGCGTTCAGATGTCATTCGCGTTCTAAGACTGGCTGTTCGATTTTATCACCCTGCAGCCTGTATACAGTATAAGCATACACAGGTATACAGAGCTCGAGGAAGGCCTCGCCCTGAAATGATACTCCGAGAAAGATTTGGTACATAGGTACATAATTTAATATGGGAATGGCTGTCACTGAAGGAGAAGCACTTTTCTTACGTGATATATAATTTACGATCGTATCTTCGGTCCAAGTTCCGAGGGAAAATACGGACCCTATAACTCGCGGTTGAGTTTTAGCTGCCATTTGAAAAAGAAACTTTTGCGAGTGCATTACATGAACCTGTACGTATACATTACGAATATTCCAAACTAATGCAAAGTAATAAAAAAAGATACCTCTTTTCCGACAGAACACTGTCAAAAATTTGCGGCGTTGATCTACTACGGAATATTTGTCGGTGTAACTTTAACACCGTATGATATTATTTCAACACTTTCGGGGCTTTTTTGACACTCAATGGTACCAAAGTCACAGAGGATGGGGTGGACCGCTATAGAAATCATGAGCCGTGCTGAATGAGTGCTCAATCCAGCACTAAATATTTTACAGTGAAAAATCAGAAAAACGTATAAAGTACGTGAAATGACACATTTCTCAGAGAATCCTTTTCGGTACTAATACGCACATAAAAAAACGCCGCTAATACTTTCACTCTCGAAATACGTATCTATATGTAGCAATATTAGATATTAATGTTTCTTCTTGCAGCGAAATGTTACAAAACGAGATAGATCGTAGGAACGCACTTACTACATGCGGAGTGTGAGAAGGTTTGGGTATCTAACCGTTTCATTCATAGCCGAAGAAATTTCAAATGAGAGATAATGCTTCACGCTATACCTATATTACGTACTGGCCAAAGTTCGTATTACATTTTGGTGAATACGTGTATGTATTGTGCTAACGTTATATATCGATCCTTTGAATTAGGATTCTCTGTCGCACTCACTCTTTTTCTCATTCTATCTACCAGGCGTATATCTCCGACTGATATTACAGCTACAAACTCTATAGAATATATATATACAGATGAATTCGAGAGAAGAAACTAGGTGGTTAGTGATTAGGTCCCTGGAGAAGATGCGATAAATTCTCGGTCGTTCCCCCGAGATAAAGAGACAATGATAGAGAGAAAGAAGGAGAGAAATAGAGAGAAGTGAAAAATTTATTTCCCTCCATATTTTACAACTTTTTTCATCAATCCCATGGCCTACACTGTGTTTATGAAAAATGCGTTACTGGAGGTACATTTCAAATCCGCGAATCGATTTCAACATTCAATCAGGGCAACGTATAAATTTCCTCGTTTCGTTTTCTTTGTTGATACAATTTTTGAGAAATTGCCGAATCAACATACAAGATCCAGGATGCCAGATCATATTTAGTTATTTTCTCACCCGCGTGTTTTCGATAAATTTTTACATACGTATGCATACATGGGTATGTATGTAGGTATAGGAAACATAGTAATTAGTGTCTCGACTCATATATTTGTGAGCACTGATTGAAAGAGAAAAAGGTGTACAACCTGTGTTGTACTTCACAATGGTACACGCCTATCCACTTTTTTTGGTGCCTTTGTGTGCTTCTTTTCGTTTTTTTCAACCGTCATAATTACCCACGATGCAGGTACGGCTAATGTGAATGGTGAAACAACAACGAAGTGCAAAGGGCATGCAGATCAAACATTGAAGGAGAGAGAGCGGGGGAGAGAGAGAGAGAGAGGGAAAGAGATGCAATGGCTACGATGCAGACACGCATCATCCTGCACTTGAAACAGGAATACAATATATGATCCCAACGAGTGGCCGTAGGTTATGCACACGTATAGTTATGCAGTATAGGTATGGTATGCAATATACAGGGTATATAGTATATGGAGTACGAGACACAGGATGGTCGGTTATTAGCTGATATCCGTCCATCCATCCGTCCGTCCATCCCGTGGGGTTAAGCGCACACCGAGCACTTGGGGCTTCGACCGTAAAATATTTTTAGCTTCTCATAGTTCGGATAATTTTAGAGCATGATTTTGAGTTTTTGTTACTTTCAGAAGATTTAACATCAGAGATTTAAGTGAGAAATGACAGGTAGGTAGGTGTGAAGTGCGCAACGATCACGGAGCACAGTCGTAAATTGAACAGATTTATTTCCAGTGTAGACTTTTGCTTTCTAGAGATATTATAGAATCGAGGATCTCATTTGATCCGTCGCTTGGACAAGGATTTTTTTTGTTCATACTATAACTACAACGGAATGAACAACGTGTTTTTCAATCACTTGCAAGTTGGTTTAGTTTTTGGGTTCGACTGTTGCCTACGTTTTGTATTTATAAATAACTTCATTCGATTGAAAAAATGTTAGGTATCCTAATCGCGAGGGGACAGAGACTGTATACAATCTTCGGAATTGAATGAGTTACGTTAACGTGAAAAGATTACTAGAGATTACATCGGCTGAAATTTGGTCCAAATAAATTGAACATTTTTGTTTTCATTGGCAAAATCTGAGCCGATATCAATTCCCCCTATTTTGTTACGTTGGCGTTAAAAACTTGAGCCTCGTGAAATTGGAGGATCGATTGAAATGAATTCTTAGTCACCCGATCGGAAAGGAGGTTTTTTTTTTACCCCCTTTGAAATCAGTTTTCCATTACAAATTGGTGAATAATGAACGCATAATTTTCGGTGGTCTGGAGCAATGTTTCATCTCTGAGCTTTTAACAAGTGCTAAATAGGTATATACATCGCTGTACTTTCTGCATACTTAAAGACGACTTAACGTAGCTCAGGTACTATTAGAAATTGAAATTCAACCATTCGGCAAGTATATTATAGCAAGATTTTTCCCCGATAAATTTTAAAGAGAGATAATATAACCTATAAATTTTCAAAATATTGCAAAGCGAGGTGCTCAAACAAGCGAAATTTCTTTTGACTTTACGAGCAGCGCTACTGAAATTGGTTATCGGTATGAGTCCATAAAGTTTGGATATCAAATACAACGCGATTCACGTTTCTATTCTCTATCGGAGGTTCGACCAAAAATCCATGTATTTGAGAAAAATCTTTTTTCTTCTCTTGGATTTCGGAAAACTAAAGTGTCCGGTGATTGAGTCGATGTACAGAAACAGAGGAGATTATCCTCAGTGAGTTTGGGGAAAATAGGGTTAAAGTTGGGTTCGGGTAGTTTAGCTAACGTATTATAGCTTGCCTCAAGCCAACGTAGCGCGGGCAGACGAAAAAGGAATATCGTTGACGGGATCACGAAGCTGTTTATTATATCAGGCTGCCATGCCGGTTAGCTGGGATCGATTTATCTGTGACGATATCCGCCGCCAAAATCCCCGGGATTTAAAGTGTACCACGGCGACAGGTCGGCTACGCGGCTCGACTCTGTACCGATGAAAAAAACCTTCTCGTTTCGCACGGAAAAGTGAGTTTTCACAATCCCAACATATATTTTCAAATCGTTATTGTATATTCACGGAAGATATCACGATGGTAAGTAGCGAAGTTAAACGCACCCGGACCTTCTGTGCGTGTTCGTTGAAGAAAATCTCGATGAAACTTTTCGTACTTTATTGTATGTACCTCGAGAAAGTAGAAGAGAAAGAGTGTAAATTATAAAGATATGAATCTTCCGGCGAAGAGATAGAGGAGAATCAGAGATGGCAAAGGATTTTGAAACGAAAAAAAATTTCTTCTCCGTAAAGATATCTCGAGATCGCGAAATTATTATCATTATCATTCTCGGACAAACCCCGGACGAGGTTCCTGCAATCTGAGGAAAGAAATGAATATCTTTAGGAAAGAATGAGAAAAAAGGGAATGAAATTAGAAGAAAGAAAAAATGAAAATATTGCTTCCTTGGCGCTTTGTATAGTGTACTATGAATGCGGTATTCCTACAGGTCGCGTCCTCCGCTTTCTTCCTACTGATATGAGAAAATGGAAAACCTGGCCAATGAAGAAGTAGCTGTCAAATGCACGTTGAAAATACAGAACTTCTTGAATGAAATTCACTCGACAAAATACATACATATGCACATACATACATACATACATAGATATGTAAGTGGATACATACGTGCATATAGAAATACACACGCTAGGATATATAGACATAATATCTCGTATCATTCCGCCCGTAAATTGTAAGTCTCCCTTTTTGCCATCTTCTCGTTCCACCCCAAAGCATTTTAGCCCTCGGCGACGAAGGGAGAGTCATAAGTACGGGAGGGTAAATGTGCCTTAAAACAAAGCACAAAAGGACTGGAGAGGTGGGGTGGGGGGGGGGGGGGGGGGGGGGGTCCGCGGGCTTTCGACTCTCTCCGTTCCTCTCATTCGTTGTCGTATTTTTTTCAGTTACTATTCTGAGCAAGTTTTAACTGCAAATTTGACATTCAAGGAGGAAAATCTAGTCTATGAAATTCAGTTGGTTCTCCGGTTTCAGTCTGCAGTGAGTGTTATCGTACAGGAAGAGAGACTGCAGTCGGAGGATATCTTCTTTAGGATGCTGTCCACGGAGGGTTCGGGAAGTGATAAGAGATTTTTCTATCCAAGGGAGCGAGAGCCTGGGCTGCTGCAGCTATTCTATCGAATGCACCGATGACTTGACCAACGTTTGACATAAAAAATTGTTTATCGAAACTCACAATCGTCGTCACGATGGTCTTTTCTCACGTAATAGGGGAACAAACCATAATCTGTGTGAACAAAATTCCTGTTTCAATAACGTGTAGACGTTCATTTCCATTTTTAGCGAATCCGCCGCCTTTCCCGTAGTTTCAAATAATATTTCCATGATAAATGGATCGAAATTTACTGTTGTTTGGCAGTCGAGTCCGCGTAGTTACTACTTAAAACTATTTTGAACAATCCTCGAAACAGTCTGAAACTTTGTCTCTGTGCTGCAGGTCCGCAGGTGTAGCATTGTAGTCAAGTTAACTCCATACTTTAGCTATGACTGCAGATGTACGAATCAGAAATAACGATTATTATATATTTTATCGATCGACGCAGAATTCGAAACTGGAATTAGTCACTGAATTCGTTTGAAGTTGAAATAAAATTGGTTGTAAAATTGTTCAATAATTTGTGTATCCGCGCAGTTCTGGACGAGCTTTTCACTATTCGAACTTTGAAACCGACATGACTATTTCGTCTATTCAAATTTTTTCTCTTATCGAATTATTTCCGGCCTTCGCTGTATTTCGTGAAAGTCCGATTTTGAGTCAATAAGTTGGCTCCTGCGTTATATGGGTCGGTAACAAAACTCAGTTCAATGGATTATAGTTGGGTACACTTTCGCCTTGGAGTTATTTGTCGTTTTCGTGACCCGGTAACACGAAGCGAATGAGATATCGTGGTTCTATATTATACTAACAATGAATCATACTCTCGATATATGTATATTGTATAAATAACTAGATACATTTTATATATCTGATTTACTGTCAACTGGATATATACGCGTATAATTATATCCATATACAACTGCGAATTGTGGAATAAAATTTTGCACCCGTCGCGTCGATGCGGTTAGGTTGTATGTACTTTCATTCCGAACGGATGCAACTCCGGAATATAATCAGTTTCGATTACTCTCTCACTCTCCGTAACAACGACAACTAGGTATACCATGAACGTTGAGTCATTGCATAGATAAATTCATTACACGGGATTCTGATATCAATATTATTAATTTCAGAGTTATTGTGCAGGAATGGGAAGCCGATCTGATAGTTTTTACTTCTTCAGTTATCTTTTCTTTGTAGCAGAAATTCCATCGTCAGACTATCGTAGGGTGTAAAATTCGTCGTTAGATACAGAAAATATGTATTTTATCGTACATTCAAACGGATATCGTATACATAAACGTATGAATATATTACTAGAACGTGACGTGTGTTTTACGATGCTAACGATGTCAAGCGCAGCTTGCAGCACCTCGTGCCTGCGGCTCTGCGGAATATGCCGCCGCATGGAATAGTGCCGAAAATTATGACAACCATTATTGAGGGAAAGAGTGAGATTGCGAGTGAGAGTGGGAGGGGAAGGGAGAAATTTGTTCAAAAAAGTATTACGTTATAGGTCAAAACAAGTTGTAGAGAAGGCGACAATCTGTATCACATGACTAGATTCGTTGACCAAATCGAACTTTGCACAAACAAGTGCGATTCAAAATCGATTATCAGATGAATTATTTCGGTTTGTATCTCGAGCGAAAATCTCATAATTGAATTTGTCACTTTGGATTCCTGAGGTGCAAATATCATCGATCGCACTCTGCAGAAAATTCTTTTTTCAGGTACTGATGAAAAAGTGAAATTGTCTGCTTTTCAATCTCTAGTCGCATCCGAATTAGAAATGAGATTGATTCCGATGATTCGCGATACTCTGCGTAGGTGTATCATACGTGTCTGTTCCAAGATTCTATCGAATCGACTATACCTATGTATATCAGATATGTATGTCACACGATTCCACGCGGATTTGAACGAACTTCTAGACTTTACGATCCAGCCGAGAACAGCTGGTCTAGAGAGAGAGAGAAAGACGGGAAGATGAAATGAATATCGAAGATTCCTCGGGGTTTTGGTCGATCAAAAACCCAGAGATATAGGTATAATGCTTCTTCGCCTGCTTCAGACTCGCTCGCTACACGGCGTAGTATATCCTTTATCCTACTCCTGGAGAGTAATAAAATCCTGCCTCGCGTATGTTAAGATATGTAGGTGTAGGTGTACCTGTAGGTACCTATACACCAGATTTACAGTAGTCGCCAATCCGACAGGATGAATAGCCGACCTATAGCCCCGTCTCAGTACTACCCTCCGAGAGTTAAGGGAGATAGATAAGTTTCGACCCCGCAGTGCAGTACGTTCTACTTACATAGTACACCGAATTTCATATTTCAGGAGATAGTGAAATCTGTTATGAGGCCGAAGTTTATAACGTTGATGTAAAAGAAAATCTCGTAAAATAATACCGGTCATCGGTTACATTCGCATCCTGAAAGTTTTCACCGAAAAACATAAATGAAAATTACATTTTTCGTGGAAACGTTGACGATATTACAGCTGGTATTATTTTGCAAAATTTCGTTACGTTATCAAACTTTCGGCGACAGACGTAGGCATCCCGTTTACTTCAATTTCTAGCTCTTCGAGACCTGGACAACAAATTCGCGGACATTTCGCAGCTTTTTTGTTCCCACTTCTGCAACCTGCACTCTCGGGGCTGCAGGCCCTCCCAATTGGTATATACGAAGCAAAACTCTTCGTTCATTGAATTGTTTCTTGTTGTGTCTTCGGATACGTCGTACGGTTGCGCTAAGAAATATCCTCCTACCGTAAGGTACAGAGGTCCTGAACACGTGCGCGCCACGTGCTTCACGCGGTTATTTTCTTCCATATAACGTTATAGGTTCGGTAGTTACATGCTTCCAAGTGCGCGGTATCGGTACGAGTAAATGGCGTTAGAAGGGAAAACTACTAAACGACGTACGAATCGTAAAAATGAATAATAAATTCTGTAAAATTTTTTTGCAATTTCGTACACGCACACAAAAACCCTCCTCTTGTTGTTCTATTTCATTTCTATGATAGTGAGGTAGATTCGATTATTTTTCGCCCTCTTATACGGGCGATACGAAGACAACACCAACTGGTGGAGTTCCAGCTCGCATACCTACGTAAGAGACGATTTTTCAACTGACATAACGCTCGAGGGCGCAAACGTGGCTGCGGTTTAAGCTCACAAATTTATAGGTCCAGCGGGACGAAACACACTTAGATGAGATACATATGAATGTATATATATGCGAAGAATTCAACCCACGAATGCTAGAGTGACTGATTAACGAGGGCGGGTTAGTACTCCGAAACACGTGCGCGCCGCAAGCTTTGCTGCTGTACACTACACTACACTACACTACATCGCTAGTACACTGCACGGTACTTTCGTTTTCTCTTCTCCGCGTGAGAATGTAGAAACGTTATCATATATTTACCTACGAAGGCAGCGCACCCGTTTCCGATTTGGAGAGAAATTTTCAAATTTCGATCAAGAATATGTAATAACATCAACGCAACTATACATATCAACGTAATTATCTTAGCGGTTTCCATCGATCGCAGCTCAAGTATATTTCCCGACCGAGCAAAATTTTATAGAATGCGATTTCACTGTCGTATTCTTGTACTTTTCGTTTCGAAAAATCGACATAGAAAATTACGGAAAAACGTCATTTCCGTAGAAAACTGTTGAAGCTAGTGAAAAAAAGAAGACAAAACAAACACACGCACACATTATGAGACACGTGATCTTACCTCTTTACCGCAATTTCAGTTTGGTTATGCATACACACTCTTTCTTCCATAAACCTCGAAATCAAAACGGAGCACGTGGTGTTTAGGTCACTGGCAAGGAATCTTTTCACATTGAGCGAGAGCGGGGGCAGGAGGGCAACAACTTTCGATTAAATTGAACTCCTATCCAAATAATTACTGATCAGCACTTGACATGAAAAACTGTAATTCCACTCGAACTAATGTGAGCAGCCCGCAACGCGTTTGACACTTGAGAAGACGGGTTGTAGAGTCAAGAAACTCGCCAGTGCTACTATCGGACTGAGCTGTAGCAGATGACTGCGAGTGTGGGCACTCCGGGAGGCGAACAAGACCTCGCATGGCCCGAGAGGATGACGTGCGGATCCGTAGGCGCGCGCCGCGCCGCGACGCGCAATCAGACCGCGAGTCTCTACTAGTTTCGCGATTACTTGTTGTGAAAAAGGAGAGAACGATCTGAATGGAAGGAAAAAGAAGAAGACGAAGAGACGTCGTCGGGCGGCGGTGCATTTCTCACCGATTTACAGTACTATGATATAAATTCAAATCGATGGCACCGAATTACTTATTTCTATGCATGTAATGATTCGGAGCCGAAGTATTGAGCATATAATACTCCTATGCATATAATAATTATATATGAGGATAAGATACGTCGGGCTTGGAGTATACCGTGTGTCTCGGAGGAATCAAACCGTTTACCGAACTGTATAGCTTGACCAAGCCAGGGACGAATTTTATTTTCTACGTGAGCCCCGATCCTGAAGAGATGCTGTCGGCGACGTTCACGTGCACGAAGTACGAACACGCGTGTTGGGCTGAAGTTTTTGCCAACGGTCCGTTTTTTTCCGGTTCGCACGGTATAAATTAATTTTTCATCTCAATTTCCGATGTCAGAAATCGTCGAGCAGAGCTGAACCGTTGACATTTCGCTTCCTTTTTATAATTGCATTCCACGCCCTTACCTAGATGCTAGAGGCTAGAGGCTAGAGAAAGTCTTTCGGGTGACTTCGCCCAGGATATAGCTGAGGACAGGGTTGAGGGTGCCCGAGCGTGAAATGGGGGGAAAAATGAAAAACAAAACAAGAAAAAGAAGGTAAAACCAGGAGAGAAAAAACAGATAAATACCGTGGAGGGATCTCTGGCATTCGGATTTTTTTTCAAGACCGTACCTATAGGCAAAAACCGTGACTGTTGCCGCATACCCCTGCGGGGATTCATGTTGCATTATACTTTATAGATATATAGTGATATCGTATCATATCAAATTATATTATATCTACATAGGGTGAGATTTAAGTCAGCGATGAATTGAACTCACAATTCCGTGGAGATCAAAAAATACAACCGATCAAAAATTCTGAAATTTAATATCTATACATATTATCGTATATTTGCTACAGATCTCTACATAATTCTGTTAGCTTGACGGGTCTTGGGATTTTGATGATACCATTTTTTGTTTTGAGCCGTTTAGAAATTTGTTATGAGCGAGTTGTTCGTTCCCAGAGAACGCAGTGCGCTTTGATATCTTCTCAGCTCAACGCAGAAGTAGATTCCTGAAAATTATACGACCGGAAATGTCCAATCTCACGGAAAATAGCCGTTTTTCCTCATAATAGATGTGATAAGTTGACGAAAAGTGGAACAATTTTAAATAGACCGATTTTACCTTTCGGAACTAGAAGGAGACAATATTCGCCCGAACTCGTTGTCAGCAGCACGTGAATTATCGAACACTATGAAATGCATAAAATATGGGAAAAAGTGTAGTTATCGTAGGTAACATGTTTCTAATTTTCGGGCTGGTATAATGGAGGACTGAAAACAAGCGAGTGAAAAAATTCCGAGGCATGAGTCACTTTCTGGTGTAAAGTGTGTAAAAACTGGAAACGAAGATTGTGCAGTTGAGCACATGCTTCGTTCCGTTTAATTCCAATACGGAACCACTGACCACGAACCAAAAGTATAATTAATTAAAATGCGTAATGATATTCTTACGATACTTTTTACTCATTTATGAACTATTTATGAGATACTACTCTCCAACTCCGAATTGAGTTGAAGACGGAGAGTGAATGTATGTAACCTGTGGGGTGCAAATACTGTACATGACACCGCATTAGTACAGGAAGAACAATTATATGTCTTCACAATATAACTCACTCCGCAGTCTACCGGGGTACGTGATCAAATTAAATGCAAGTTAAAACTGCCGTGAGCGTAGGGATGGACCTACACGTGTGTTATACACCTACGTACACACATATCCATCGCTGCTGCAGGGGTTGCAAATTCGAGGTCCTTCTCTCCTTTTTCCACATTTTCGATTACATTCGCGTACAGTTTACCTAGCCTCGAACAATTCCGCAGTCGATCCAATTATTCCTTGATTTATATTCAACGCGTGAAATAGTCCCTAAACTGAAATAAAAGTTTCATCTTTGAACCCGCACACAGCTTGAATTGGATTATAAAATAAAGAAGAAGGAAAAGGAACTCATGCGGTGGGTACCTATCTCTCGAAGGCACTGGCAAAATGTAATTGGCTTCATTGTGTAATTCGCCACTGTTTAGTTTCGAATTCGAATGTCTCGAGCCAGGAATAATTAGAAGCTGTAATTTTTACCGTGATGCGTTATGACGCAACAAAATAAGTTTTGCATTGTTTCTGTCTCTCCCTTGTTCGATTAGTCATGATACAATTGTGCACCTATATACATTCAGACGTAGATGTGATTATATTCACTGATTTTTTGACTTTTGTAAAGTTTCAGCTTCTTCTGTGAGAATCAAATCATAATGCGTTGGAGTTCGCATAAATTGTTCACAATCTGAGTGAGTCTTTAATTATATAATAATTATTGCCGTTACTGAAAGCCACGTACGTGTACCCACATACAGACATTCCAATTTGTTTTCATTCGAATCAACGCAGACCTTTGTGAACAGGGGAAAATAGTCTCTCAAGTCTTTCATTTTATTTCATTTCATTCCATTCCATTTTTTCAATTGTTATTGTAATCTCTACCCATTCAATTTTGTTCTTTGACTTTCAATTTTGAGAACACCTATCCAAGATTATACTGTTCCAAATGTTGATCAACTCGAGAAGAGGAAAACAAACGAAGATACTATAATTCAACGTGGAATTTGCTCCCCGAAGAAAACAGAGAACAAGCAAAAAGGGGATAGTTCTTCGACATATCTACAGTTTTTGAAACAGCGGTTAGGTACGACGTTACAGAATCAAATTCTTCGGCATTTTAGCGACCTATAAAAATTTCCCTGATCCTTTAGCTTCGCCTGTACCTATCCCTACTAGACGAACGAAGAGGAGGTGGAGGCGGAAGCTTGTCGTCAAGGGCTTTCAAGTTCTAAGTCATAATACAGGGAGAGGAAGTAGGAATGACGAGCTCAAGGGAAAGAGACAAGCGTAAACACAAACAAGCCTTGTACTTCCCTCTGCCTCTACTTTCCCCTGTCTCTCTCCCTCACTACTATCTTCCGCACCACGTTACCAAAGCAGAGACCAGTATTAGTGGGCCACACAGAGAACGTTGGAACAACGAGAGACGTGAAGGATTGAGAGATTACGTCAGACTGTTCACTGCTAATTTTACACATTGCTACACATACCTCGGCATACCTGATGTATGTAGTATAGTGTACATACAACGTGCATACTCCCACTCTCCGACAAAGCTGTGGAGCGAGGCATACAGGTTTCGATTTCTCATTCAATAAAAGCCTCCGCTGCACTGAGAACTGAGCTGCTATTCATTACCAGTTGATTCAAGATGCCATATCATGCACATGGCACACTTATCAATAAGCTGCTGTCGTCGACTCGACGTTTGTGTACTGTTTAATTTTTTGCCAGAAATGGCAAACTTGCGGACAACGTGTAGGATGATTGAAAATATAATCCTAGCATAACTGATTTCTGGAATGTTTAGATCTGCAAGTTTCGTGAATCCCAGGCCATGCTCCAGTCCGGCGTAACAGTCGATAATCGGGAATCCAGAATCCAGAAACCAGAGACACGACAGCTCTGGGCGTCCATTGTCCATCGGCAGATTTCCCGGACCGGAAATGAAAACGGCTCGTTTCTCGCGTAAACCAGACGCAAACGTAGACGAAGCTGTAGAAACGCCGTTATCGATTGCGAACGCAGTGGCTCCGAGAACGTCCCGGATTTCCGTTCCGACTGGCTGCTGCTACTACATACTACTACTGCTACGGCTGTTGCTGCTTCTTCTTCTTCTCCTCCTCCTCTTTCTACTCCGAGTCCTGCTTCTCTCGGGCAAATCATAGGCCGCTGCTTCCACTAACCTGGATTCAAGTTCGTCCCCCTTCGCAAATAATTTATCTCTCACTGCACTTCTTCTTCGTCTCCTTCTTCTCATATATGGATTCTGGATTTTGTTGTCCCACATTTTTTTGCAATCATCTTACATGGCTAATCTAATAGACGGAGTGAGCCCGTTGATGTGATTGAAAGGAGTTAGAAAAGAATTTGAACCCTCTCTGAAACGTATGAAAACCGAAATTTTTAATCAAAATGTTACGTGCATAGGTATTTTTTTTCTCAAATTTAATAGCATTTCGCTACTTTGTCCAGAAGCTCTATTTCACACGCTGCTGGATACTACATACGTAGGTACAGCAAAAATTTTCATTTCCAATTTATTCAATGGTCTTTTCACTAGAGAGTTCAAACTTGACGCGCGCAGCACTCTCACGAGGCTATGAAAGGGCACAACAGCAGTTGGAGGAACTTTATCAAAACTGATGTTACGGATCCTACAAATTTCCGTGAATGCCACGAGGGATGAGCTCCGCGCAGGAAACCAGATTCGAATTTGTTTCACAGCTTCTTTTTCTTTTATGTATTTTGATTTCACAATTTGGTATCTGAGCTCCATCAGATACGCCGTATACAAAAATTTACTGCGATACCTATAATTTTTCTATACCATTTCTACATTCACCATCGATTTACTACTCCAGAAGCAAATAGGTAGTTCAGACTCAAAATTCCTGAAATACAGACTCAAAATTCCAATTGCGCTTCGATTAAGGCGGTCGAACATCGCCTACAAACAAGACAGACATGAAATCGTGGTGAAAAATAATTCAAACTACACCCTAATCTAGAGCTGTTGAACTAAAGGCTGTAAATTCGATTCAGAAAATCTAAGTAACACGTGAAGACTAATATGGTAGTTAGAATAGAGACGGTGACCAAGTATCGTCTTCAGATCTCGAATGAATCTTGCCTGGCCTCGATTTTAGTCTGTTATAAGTCAAGGCGATGAAGCGACGGTTCTATCTCTTCTATGTAACGGTTCTACTCACTATCGCTGGACTGAGAAAAGTAGTAACGAACAGTAAATGAGAGAATTAAAAAGAAAAAAAAGGCAAACTTAGACAAAAATGGCGAGCACAAATTTGATTGTGAATAAAAATTTCACAATTATTTATGCAACGGAGTAATTAATGTGAAGTAGATTGCCGATTGTAGATGAAAAACGATAAACCGTATAAAACAATAGCTCGCTAAATGTATAATTGCGCATGTAATAAAACGTAGGTATACCTATGTATATAATCACGTTGCTCTAACAGCGCACAATCGTGAAATAAGATACTCGTGAAATGTGTAAGTATATGTAGGTACATACATACGTACAGACATAAGTTAGGTACTCCTATATGTTGACTGCAGCAGACATGAACAAAATAATTAACGCCGTCGCGTATATTTTGCACACTCAGCTATTCTACTCGCTCATACATACAACGAACTTGTACATCCAGCATTATACATAATATACCGAGTCGCGATGCCTTAGATTCGTCTCATATATTTCACACACATGTATAGTAGGCATTTCCACTCGAGTATTCGCGTGGACGAAAAAGATTGCAGATACGTGAGAAAATGAGATCAACAATTCAAGCCAAAAGTTTCTACCGGCCGAAATTTTTTCGCCACACAACTTTTTATCCTCATCATATTCGTTCGAAATCTCCCAATACTTTTGAAAAACTGTCAAGAGTGCTTTTCCATTGTCAGTTAAGTCGCGAGTGAATGAAAAGTAGTTTCATATTGGCTAATCAAACAGTGCAGAAAGAAAAATTCCACACATTTCCTTTTTTTCAGTAACCCAAGCAGCTTTTTTGAACATCAGTTTGCACGGTTAAATTCGAAGTGCCTGGTTCTACAACCCCTATTTTTTCAAACTCAATGGGAAGTAGATTTTGGGGAATCGGAAGGCATTTTCACCCCAGTAAATCGTTGTCAACTATTCACGGCTCAATTATATTTCTATATAATCGGTCAAATGAATAAGTGACATTACATCATTCTGCAGTTTTTTGGACTCGGTTTTCTTTGCAGAAAGTTTTTCCAAAAATTCCGTTCGGATAGTGCCGAAACCTGCAGCAAAGGATGTAAGTAGGATAATTACTATTATATGGGCAGTGTTAGTTTACAAGCGTGTTCATTTTATCCGTTCGTTTCTCAATTTATTTATCTATTCGTCACGAGTTTGAACTTGTACCCCATTTACCTCTATCGAAAATCTAGATTGTCCAGAGAGACAGTTTTACCACGGTGAAAGTCAGCCCCGTCCGTTGCTTGAATTCGTGAGAGAAGAACAACTGGATATACATATGCACCATTATTTAGACTTTAGACTCCAGAGCTTGTTTGCCATAAGACTTGTCCTGGATTCACATATTTTTGCAATATTTCTTGCCGGGAGAAGCTTCAAGCTCCGAGCCTCTTCGTCTTCTCCATCTCCTCCGTTTTTTTCTTTCCCCTCGTACGGGGGACAATCTATGCGAGGAGATTCTCTTTTGTTGGAACTTTCTTTAACATTTACATAGGCACATACATTATACAGGTTGTGTCAAAGTGCGCGAGAGTAACTTATCCAATATACACTATAAATTTTTGTTCAAATACGTTACCTTGACTTTGATTATTCACATTATTTCTTGCTATCTTCTTCTTCTCCTTCTTTACCTTTATCTCTTGGTATACGTTACGATTACATTTTCAACTCGTGAAATATTTCATCAGCCACAAAATGTCGGAGACGTACTTACTACGGAGATCACTTTTGAAATTATATAAGATGAATCTTTTTTTCTGTTTGGGATATATTTTTTTCATCTGGCGCCAGGAAGTTAGCGGATCGTAGTGACGGTAGTGAAATTTGTTAAATATTCTCTACCGCCAAAAGTCAAAGGAGAAGCTGATGAAAACAAAAATGGGAGAAGAAGAAAATCTACCTCTTTTTCTCACAGGCCTTCCCTAGAACTTTAGTCCTTCCTTCATCCGTCAATACCTCTTGCCAATATGAATTCTTTCGGTTCTTATATCATACCGTTACTCGATGAAATATTTGACGTTAAATTTACAAGGCGTTGATATTCCGCAGGCAATTGACGATATCGCACGGGGCTCTGAAACGACGTTCGAAGTTCGTTGAAAATCGCGTCAATTTTATCGGGGGAGTAACGCTCAACCGCTGGGAATCCATCCCCTCACTAGGATAATTCGATTTGAGACGAGGTCGATGGCTAAATGAAATTTAAACGGGCCAAGACCTCGCGTGCGCAGAAAGGGACAGGTTAAATATAAGGTAGTCGTTATGTAACTAAACTGTTCAATTTCGATCGTAACGTATCAGATCATACGGTACTTTTTGCTGAAGATTTTCGCGCCGTTTAACATCTGGATAAACTATATCGTCCGAACTACAGATTCGCTTTCGTAACTGTAAACATCGAAATACAAAAATTTTGGGAACGTGTTGAACTGGAAGCACGTAAATCATGGAAGAAGTAATATTAGTAAATTGCTGTTCAAGAGAGCGAAAAAATGTTGCGCCAATTCCGTAAATTTACAACCAATTGTTCTGAAAAAATAGTGTTCGTTGTTCTTGGTACACATAACATTGAATTGGATAGTGGAAAGCGAAGCTAGAAAATTTGCTCCGGATGCTAGAAAGAACGTGCAAAATTGGTATATCTTTTTCCCCGAACAATCCAGGTCCAGCGTAATCATTCTTTAATTATTCGAGGGTTTGGAAGGCAGTGTGTTAGCCTCCAGAGATTAGAGACTGATGAATTGATACACAGCTTCACTAAATTATGAACGATTCTAATAACCGGATGATTTCATGGTACACACAGCTCCGGGCAAATACCGAATGGAGGAAATCGAAAACTCAAAGAGGAGCTCTGATGGCCTGATTTGCTCGTTAGGCGAAATTTCTTAGTGAGCAGAAATCGGATCCGTAAGAGGTCGGTATAGGCTTGAACCAGACTCGAATCAACGTTCAATATTGACTGATTGTACACATTATGTTGAACGAAGCGTTTTCCTCGAACGGTACACTACGTTGCCATCGACACTGATGCCTGCGAGGACCGCATCAGCCATAAATTATTCATGCGTTTCAAGATATGTGTATTCTCTCAACATTTCAATAGCGGCTCGCGTATGACGCCTGCTGGTGCAACCGGACCAGGCGGTGATCGAATTATTCAAAATTACTTAGTCAGGTATGGAATTTACTCGAATAACGACATCATCGTAACGAGAAGTAAAAAATCACTGCCGATAATATTGATTCTGGTGAGGGATTGTACATTTGCTAGAGCGAAACGTTGAATTATAATGTTCAGATATACATCGGGGAGAGTTATTGCCATTAAACTAATTGCGACGGTTCCGATTATCCCACGAAGAAGAAGCACACCGAGTCGAGATTCTAGGTAATACACGTAGTAGGGACGAGGACACGAATGTTTGCGTAAGGATGGGAGCCAGGATGACAATTTCATGGCACCTCACCAGCGCAACTGTGACCACGTTAATCTCATTTCTCAGTTGGGCAGAGGAGCGTGGATGCTTTATGCAGTGTTCACACCGTTTACGACCACCGCGCTTCTATTCTTGTGCTCGGAGAGGAATAAATTATCGTCTCTTCTCCCATCGGGCGCGAGAGCAAGTGGTGTTTAAATAAGTATGAGTTTAGCTCCACTTCACGTTACGGCAGGTCGGGTGAGGCGAGGCTAATTCTATTCCATTCAGGATCTACATTCTGGAAGAAAAGACTGTGCGGCGAGTCGATATTGAGAAAGGGAAAAGAATAGGTACACACGAACTCCAAAGAATTGAAAGAGACGAACATCACAGTGGACCGTATACCTACCTACCCTCAAATATTTCTGATGACAATTTTACTCCGAGAGTGAAACGAGTCCAAAAGTTTAAAGCATGATTATTATTATTATTATTATTATTATGAATTAACCGAATATGTGAAATTCTCATGGATCTGGGTTATGTCAAATTGAGTATTGTATGTATAAAGATTGGTAAAAAAATATCACAATTTCCCAGCCCATCTTCACCGGAGCGGATATAGGGCCTGAGCGAATTCCCACGGGCTTGCAAAATGTCTGCCTGCCCGTACGGCAATTTGAAATTAGTCGACTGTGCGTGTATGTTTTTATATATATAGATCATACAGCTGCACCTACATTACACATTACATACGTTACGTGAATGTATCCAGCCGTATAAATAGTATAAGCAGGTGTATGGAGGTATTTACGCGAGGTGGTGAAGTTTCGGGATGCATGGTTTCGACGGTTTATTTGCTCACATTTACCCCGCGCGAACAATGTAGGTACTGCGGGGGACAATTCCAGCCCGCGTTGACGAAGACTTGCAGCTGTATGGGGGGTCTACGCTCCGTACTATTCCTCGGTGCAATGTAATCAGATGAATACAGATGTTGTGTAGGTAAAGGTATACGCTGTCGTGAACGATGAATTCATTCGCATCTACTACCTGTGCACTTCTACTCCGACTACAATGAAAGTGTTTTTCCGCTTTTGTACTCTCGCATATACAGTTTACAATGAAAATCAACGATGTAGATTAATAGTGAGACTTTGGAACAACGGGAGATTACTGGAATTGCACCCTGCAGACTTTACTCCTGTTCCCTCTCACTCTCAATGTCTTACAATCGACTGAAAGGAATCCGAATTACACTTCTGATACTGATTTCATTTTCCTCATTTAAACTTCGGAGCCATTTCCGAATAGTATATATTATATTCAATATAATATTTGCGTTGCTCGGGTGCCGTTGAGGGAATGTCGGCATTCCTTCCATCCGGACTTCGTCAGATCGGAGTAGACTCTGATATACCGCGATCTGAAATATCTTACTGTAACATCGAAGTGGTGGACGCTTTCTATGGGTCGAATGCTGAGCGGTAACTTCACAGTCAAGAAGTTAGTTGAGTTGGACAAATCATTGAACACACAAGTAATCATAGTGTGAACTTAGTTTCATGGCATTCTGGCCCCGAGCTCGATATTGTCAAGAAGTTACACAGTTCAGTCAAATAACAGAGAAGAAAAGTGTAAGGAAAAGAAGAGAGAAAAATTAACTTGCGAAAATGTAACTGTACGTAGAACTGATTTGCATTCGTTTGCACGTTAACCTCTCGTATAATATCGGAGAATTTATCTCTTTCATTGTACGGTTCGTGATCCAAGAGTAGTAGCGGTAGTAGTAGTATAGTAGTGGGTGAAATTTCAAGGCCCCATCTCTATGGAAATTTGTTACAAAGAGGAAATAAAAATTGTGCAGAACGCAGCGGTGTCCAGTTGAATGGTCAAATGTATGCTGTCCGCGTCGGATTTCTTCATGAGTTTCATTGAATATGCATATCCGCATAGACGCCATAGGTATTACGCGTGTATTAACATGAATAGGTATCCATTCATATTTACTTTGTGAATTCATATTCACGTACGTATATATTACCCGTACATTATACACACGTATGTATGTATGCATGTACACATACAATTAGGTGGAAACGGAAGTTCGTACCGGCGGCGCAATGATAATCCTAGCGCGGCGGCGTCATCCTAACTTTTCAGGCCATTAATTTTCGAAAGCTGTTCTTTATTGTGCAACGAAAGTTTCGCACCTTTGCAATTATCCGGAATCCACATTATAGGTACTTCAATTACGTGTGTATTTGTAGGCGTAGGTATGCTACCACTGTCTACACAATGAAGTTCGGGTGGTCTATGGAATAGATGAACTACTTACTATTAGTGCGGTTACACAGTGTTGAACACATTCATCCACCGCCTCGTCCCGCGCTCTGCACGAAACAATTAATTATTGCCAAACCGCGTGGAAACTTGGTGAAACAAAGTTCGAACACCGGTAGTAGGTAGTAGCTAGTAGTAGCAGCTGCCCAGACTTTCGGGAAGAAAATAAAAACCTACAACCAAGAACCAACAACAATATATATACGATCCGATATCAAACTCACGGAAACCAGTGAAAATCCGATATCGATCGATGATTATCAACTTCGCGGGGTGCTCTGAGAATACCAATCAATCTCCGCGCGCAGCTTACATACCAACTCCGAAAAAGCTCGAATACTTTTGCTTTGCGGTTTGTCGCGCTGCGATGCAAGTCGACATTCTCATCGTGATAGAAGGGAATTAAAAGAGGATCTAACTAATCCTAGAACAGATATAATTCCAGATCGAAATCATCTGTGAGCGCTTGAGCAAACATGGGAGGAGGGAGGGAGGGGCGGGGGGGGGGGGGGGGGAGGACATGAGCTGACAAATATTTACAAGGTAGGTATAGGTAATAGCGGCAGCAGCTGTAGCTACAGCGGGTGAAATTCTTCAAACAGGTTAATTTGTCAACAGAAAATGACAAATGCGTGGAGAGATGAGAGCTTTATGAGTACGGCTGGCTCATGGTTGGACGGAATGGACCATTTTTCAATCTAAATCACTCGATTGTCACTAGAATTTTGGCACAACTTTGAACCGGTCGTTTGTGCTTTGTGAACGTGGATCGATGTGATCGTGTAATTGATGAAACATTAGAGCCGCGTTAACGTATCTGTAGGGAGGAGCTAGTGCAGGACCGTCGACGTACGATTTGTATAGTATTTCTGGGCAATTTGCAATGAAACTTTATATCCCCACGACTGCAGGCTGTAAATTATACGTTTGTTCTGTGATAAGCGTACCCGGTAACTATAAGTGAAGAGCAGCTCCTCGGCAGATTCTGATCATCTACTGTATCCCAGATGGAGATGGAGGATGGGAGATGTTGAACTTGCTCCTAATTACCATGCTAATTAATTAGCGACTAGAAAATTACAAAGCCCCGGGTCGCGTCTCGCGCTGCTAGACCGACTACGACAAGCTACGAAAACAGAACGTGGCTCCGGCGTCATCAGTAAATACGTAACGTACCTACGTCTACACACATTGCGATGATCGAAAGCCATGGGAGTTTTGTACGGCTGCAGTTACAGTCTCCAAATTTGGAAATCGTCTCGCGCAGAGTACCGATTTCCGTCGTTTCTTTCTCTCCGTCCTATGAGTCGATACCAACGGCCGTTACACCGTAAACCGATGCTCGACAACATACCTACGGTGATACTCCAATTATCAATTCTTTCCACGTCCCTATCGCGAAGGCAGCCGAAGGTCAGCAAAAGGTGTTCCCTTGCGCGAAACGTGAAACCATTGCCATTTACTTTAGAAGCACGTTTGGGCAAAGCCGAGGTGACAGATTAAACGAGTGTAGTTTTTGAACAGAGTTTTACACGGAGGAACAATGCGGACGTTGACGCCAACGGCGCGGTCACGTCTGCAGTGGGAGAGATCATGATGGCAGGCGAATACCGATCCGGTCATTCAAGCTATCAAATGTTACGTACAGAGGGGTTATGTTTCATGACGAACAATCGAGAAACCGTTCATCAGAAATTTCAGGTGATCAGGGTAAAGTCAGAGAATATGAAACATCACAGATATAGTCGAACCATGACATTCTTAAATCATATTCAACGGAAAAATTGGAAGCTTTGTGACGTGGAAAAGGAAAGTGAAACTCTCGCACTTTGAGATCCATATTCACTAGCGCTAAACTCTATGTAGGATATTCGGATTGGAAAAGTACACAAGAAATCGAACGACTATGGTAACAAATGCCTAGAAATTCATTGTTATTATGCCTATATATATGTATATTATACACAGCCGTAAAGTCATACGATGTATGGTACCCCTTCAGAAATACCTCAAATACATTTAAAAATTCATTCTTGCTAGAGAGACTATAAGTTCCAATATTATTTATGTATTGTAGATTTCACTCCGGTATAAAAATGGAGAACGTCCAGGAAGGCGATAAGAATTTACGAGATAATGAATAACGATTATACAGTAATGGAATATTCTGAGAGAGAATTTCGTCAAAACCAACGAAATCGCACGAAAACTGAAAAAAAAACAACTCCATGTATAGGTGAATGCATGTGATTGATTAAAATTAACTGATTGCTGCAGGCTACAGATCTGCTGGGTCATGTTTTCTCGGCGACATTGAAGCCAGTTCTATTTGTAAACCTCTAGGAATTTCAAGTAGAAATGCATGGTGATCGAACCGCAATAGTTTCTTGATGGCACGTAGAGCTAAATCCCTCAATGAATACATGGGAAGCGTTATCCTCACGAATGTCCTTTCGATCCTCGCCGGTAAATCCTCACGTCGCATACCTCTGTAATTGGCGCGCCATGGCTCAGGAAAAAAGACGTCGCTAGCATTGACTTTGAATCTAAAAATCAGGAGATTCTCTATTTTTCACGTTCCAGGACCGCGGATTTCAATTCTTCGCAATCAACTGTTAGCCAGCTAATGATTATAGTAATTTCTTGTTTCTAGTTTCTCACGTTCTTCTTCTATTTCATTTTTTTTTTCTTCTACTTGCTCCGTAGAAATGGGATGAGAAAAGATTCTGAGAGCAATTATATACACGAAAAAGCAGGAGAAGAAATGCAACCAACACTCTTGCGTCTCACCTGTCTTTTGTTTCCTCGTCGATAAATATCCAAGGATGTGTTTCGAAGGTGTTGACATCGAGGTAGGCACCGTAAGACAAAACTTTGTATTGTACTGCTTGACCGTTATAATCGATCCAATACACGCCGACATTTCGCGACGTTGTATTTATGAACCTTACGAAAGAGCTGTGAATATTATTTTTTGAACGTAGAATTTCCGGGACTCTGACTACGTCCACGCTCATGACGAAGAGTCGCGTTTATTATTGGGATAAAATATATATATATATTCTTTTGTATTTCTACTAGAGATACCTAACGAATTGATTTTTTGATGACGCGATGACCCTTCTGTTTCAAAAATTTACCAACGTCAACATCAATAATCTCAAAAATATATTTCGTTTTATTTTATTCCCGAAGCTCTTGATCCCTGCTGTATTTATCTTCTCAAATCTCCATAATCGACTACGACCCGAGCACTGAAATCAAAATTAAATCCATTTCACTTTTAACAGTAAGTTTGCTTTCATTTCTTTTTTTATATAGTCTATACATCGAGGAAGCGAAATTAATGAAACATACATTGTGGATGATGTTGGGTCTCTTGAAACTTGAAATCAAACTGTGAAAAACAATTTTCATGATGCCGATGTTCACATAAAGTTAATGAAACGAAATAATGAATAAGTAATATCGTCTGAAATTTGTCAACGATGAAAAATCTTTGTCTCTTCGTCGTCGGAAAATTTACACCGATATTATTTCACGTGATTTTGGTCGGTTAACGTTATAAACCTCAGTCCCATAAATATTTAGAGTTCTGTATAGCATAGTATATATAGAAGGTGATGTTTTTGGAACTCAATAGGTATACGTTCGACTGTGTCAATTTTCTCGGACGAAAATCGCTTCCCTTTACCGATATTTTTGTATAAAAGTTCGCAACGGTACTGAACTGAGCATCGTTCTCAAATAACGAGAACAAAAAAAACCATGATCAACAGTGTTGACAGCCAATCAATAACATAGCCGAGGAACTATCACCTGTGAAACCTCATATCCAATGGTTTCTACATGTACGTATCCGTGATAATCAGAAATTAGAAGACATTCGTCCGAGAAAACAGAAAACATACCATATGTATTTTGTTTCGAAGCAATTATATGAATACGCGATGTATGTGATATGCTTCGGGCCGTAGATGGTAGTGATTTGGGCGATTCAGCAGAGTGCAATAATATTGATCTCTATTTACAGGAATGTGTGCATTCTAGATACTGCGTAATTATGTACCCACATACGTAGGTAGACATTTGCACTTTTACGTAATTTTGTCATTTTCCTTTCTTCTTGTTCGCATTTCATTATAAGAGCTTCAGGAAATGTTTGTCAGTTGTCGATAATCGCCCGCACAATGACATTCGACGTGTAAAGAGCGGACGATATGATAGGTGCTTGTGAATAATACCGCGGTCCGTGAGAAATCGAGCGATGTGAATGGATTCTTTCATAAATTGCAGAATATCTGGAAACATGTTTTTTTTTTTTTTTTAAAGAAACATGAAAGAATAATTCTTTGGCATTTTTATTGTAACGTTTTGGAAAATTCACCTGCATCACTTTCATTGTGCTCACATAATTCATAATTCCTGAGCTTGATGGAAATTCGTGAGAATCAATAGCAAAGATAAAGGATAAGGTGATCATTATAAGGTGAATACGATGACAATTTGCTCTCAACGAGTGAATAGTAGATTTAAAAAAACGAACGAAAAAAGAACCGGTAGAATCGCGAATTTGCCGAGTTCGGAAATTGGCTCGAGAACCTCTCAACCCGGCGACAAATTACTATCTCATATAATATATCAAGAATATATAAAGGAAAGTTGAGGACGTTTTAGTTCTTGCATTAAGTTTTGCATTAAATAATGATAAAATGCCGTCACCACATTCTGTGCCACGTTGCTACAAAGTTCAGAAGCTGGGGTTATGCATATTGACATTAGGAGTAATATAAGCAAATTCAACCAGGCTAACTTTTCGCAGCAATTTCTGTAGCGCCATATCCTGCATAATAAAGAAGCGGGGATGAGGAAACAGAATCGGAAATGATAGTGTCTGGGTACGAAAAAATAATTGGTGACAATCGAGTCTTTTATATCGCGAAAGAATGTACGGTTCGAAAAAGAAAATTGCGTTCATTTGCTAGCTTCATAAACGTGTTTTCATTTTAGTGTTTTTTTTCTTCTTTCCATAAACGCGAACGTGTGCCGCACAAAGTCAACTCGGACGCCGTGCGAAGAGATCTTATGCAAAGCAAAGCAAAGCTTGACTCTTTTTCATTTTAATTAAAAACTACCGCAGCATTCTATACGTGTGTGGATATGTGTCCCTCGTTCCCATTCCCGTTCCCGTTCCCTAGGCACGTAGGCCAAACCGTCCAGTAGGTATACACACCGAACGTGAACCGTATGATGCAAGAAAACTTTGAAATCCAACTTACCAAAGGCAGACGGAAATGCAGAAGCTCCGAAAAAGGCCCACCGCTTTTCGTTTGTGATCGGGAATTGCGTCGATCTAAAACAGAAAATGATTCTGTTGAATTCGAGATTTCAGAAATTTGGAATTTGGCACCTTTTATATTCTCTCACTATCACTTTTACACGGATAACTGCAGTATTCTTTCGTACCTCCGCGGTGTAGGGAACAAATAGGCAGGTCCGGTGACTCGGGAATGAGAACGTCATGTATTTAGGGAAAATTGAGGAAAGAGAAACGACGGACCAGGATTGAATTTATTTTCAGGTCGTTATTCTATAAATTACACAACGCCGGGGATTCATCACGAGGAATCATCGTGATTCGACACCGCAGAAGTATAATTACTATGATTTTCCTTGGCCGTTAATCTCGCGGAATGGGAAAGTTGATGGAAATTAAAAGCCCGTGAGTATCGGTACTCGTAAAAGTAGAAACAAATTAATAGGAATTACCTACTTCCCTGATACTGCAGTGCAGAAACTGAAATGGACACCACTCTATCTGATTTTATTTACTGGAGTAACGTATAAAATAGAAGTAGAAAAACGGAATGATGTCGACCCTCCCTATTAAAATCGGTTGTTTCTTCCTTTATTCCTCCGTTTTCTCTTCCGTTGCGCGTAGAAAGAATGAAAAGAAATGAGGTGTTAACAAACGTTATTACTATTTTATCAGAGTCGTTTATTTCCCTAACGTCGCTGGTGATTACTATTCGCTTCCACGTTATTTTATTTCTCGCCATCCACGCAACTCGCTAACTGCAGTTATCTTTTCGGTTTTCTCAGGCGGTGTTCCATTGCCTGGAAAGAATTTCAGCTCGTTATACGTATACGGCCACTATACTACGCCATCCAGCGATCCAGTCGAAAGACTATAGCTGCTGCCTCCGTTGTTGCAAAATTGTGATCAACGGCAACAGACGATCGACGCCATCGTATATATCTATACAGCCATGACTTTCAATTTAATTAATGCTTTCTCAAAATACTACTGCAGCAGGTAATAACAGACTTTTATACGATGTAACATGAATCGGCCATTCGATCCCACTCTCATACCTAGAGGCATTTCAATCGAAATTCGGACAAAGAAGAATGAGACAGGTATAGTGCTCGAGTATTCGTTTTCCATTGGAATTCAATAAAAATCATCTTCAATTGTACGATGAATCAAATATAATTAGTCTTCCCGTCCTTGAGTCGAAATCCTGAAAATCTATGCCTCAAAATGTTCAATGTATTGAAAACGCTGATAGTGAATTCTCTTTGAGATATTCAATTTTCTATTTCATTCCATTTTGATTTTGTATTTTCAAACAATCGACGGGACAGAGAGAGGGGAAAGGGGTGGAAAAAATGGCCTCGTTCATCTGTCTAGAGAATGAATAGCCTGAGATAGCGCGGGAATCGGAACGCTGACGTGAAAATAAATTGACACGAATTTTCCGTGTGATTACCTCGCGTTAGAGACTGCCGAAAGAAAGGTATACCCATTGAGTATACTCGTAGACGATGCGCTATACCTACTCGATATTTTTCTTCTTCGCTCACTTTTTAGTGTAATCCTAAGAATCGATTCATGTCATTTTGGTAGTTATCTCGAACCCCATTTTCCCATGTGTTCCTCCGTCTCTCTTTTTACATCTTTGTGCTTTCTCCGCCAGCTTCCCCCAACGCACTATACATCATTTACAAATCATTGCCACTCGAAATACGCGGATACGTATAAATGTCCCTCCTAGTTGCGAGTGCCGTTGGTATAGGAAATATCTTGCCAATTTCTCCCTTTTTTTTCTTCTCATTCCATAATTTCCAAGTCGCCGAAATATGAGGATATTTTAACTTCGAAAAGTTAAGGAAAGAGGAAAAAGAGGGTAAAATTTATCGGAATAATTTCAATGAGAGGGAGAAGAAAGAAACGGTGTCAAAATTTCATGACGAAATTGTAACATAGGTATACACCCAAGTAAGCCTAACTTCAATTTCATATAAAGGAGAAGGAGAAGATCCCTCAGGGGTTACATATATTCCTCCCTTGCAAACTTGCAAACCAATAACTCTTGAACTCTGATTGGGTTGCCAAACCGTAAGCCAATTAGTCGATGGAAAAATCGACTTTACTCTCTCTTTCTCTTCCTGTTTCCTGCTTTTTGTGCGCAAGAAATTTCACGAAATAACACAGAGCCATACAGAATGAAGGATCAACGATAAGCCGAATACGATGTGGAATCGAATGGAAAATTATATGACCTGCGAAAATGTGTTCTTTTTCAGCAGCCTCTCTTCTCCTCCTTCTTTTGATACAAAAATTTGGTAACCCATCTTCGTGCGTTGTAGGTAGATAGGCATATGAATAGGAATGAATGATGAAAGGTGGTGACCCGGCAGGCGCGGCGTGAAAGCAAGGAAGGAGGTTTTGGGGTGGCAGGAAGCGTGCGTCCCGTGGACTAAGTACCACTTGCGGCGGCGCGGGCGAGCGAGCAAGCGAACGAACGAGCGAGTAGCCTAGCTATCAGTAAAACTATTGTCAAAGGGATTGGGGCAAAGGGTGGCGCTGCAAATCACATGGCTAAACTTTCACCGTTGACCATACGTACCGCATGCAGGACGCGGAAACCCGTGAGAGGCAACATTGCCTCGCGGTATGTAGGTACAGCAACGCGACACTCTGTTTCACTGTACCTACTCTATACTATACTATATACGCTTCAGGTACTTTCTTGCGTCGAGACATCCACGATACCCGTTGTACAAACATCTACCGGTACAGTATGTACATTATTTATACGCCCAACGCAGTTTACCAAGGTTCACACAATAATCTACACAGGTAGAAATTGCGTTGATATTGTACACCTAATGTAAGCTGCATTGCAGCCTCCGGCGAAGTAAAGAGCCACAAAAGCACAAGGTTCCCTACATCAAAGTCAATGCCAGAGCATGTAGGTATGTAATGTACCACACAGAGTATGCTGATAAACGTATAAATGAACGTATTGTTCTGACAAATATTACACACGTGCTCGTTTCGCGTTCGGAGCTTGTACCAAAGTTCCATAAGTTCACTCCTCGCGCGGTTTCCGTGCGCGAGGTGCGGTCATTGGAAACATAATTTCGTACGTACGTACAAGGGCGAGTCGGATTTCGACAACGGGTATAATTTCTCCTCAGCACAATTGAACTGATTTGAAACATAGAAAGGAAACAGATCACGCGATGTAAAAGTGGGGAAAAAAGTAACTCAAGCCTTCTTTCTCTTGGTGTCCATTATCTCAGAGCTTTCGCACGGTGAAAAAATGTCTCTCGGACACGCGTGTCGTGCGTTGGCCTGTTTCGTTATTTGGCGAATCGAGTTTTTTTTTCCAAAATTTTCATACCCATGTACATAGTCTCATTGTCTCGCTCCTGTTTTCCGTTATCATTTGCCAATGCGAGCTGCTGATAGCGATATCACATCCGCGTGTTGCCGTGTCCACGCACTATTGGTTGATCGTTGAATCATTTCCATTTCAAGCATAAAGGTATAATGTACGTTTGTGACGAAACAAAACGATGATTAAACATCACGAATGTCTGCGGGGCATAGTGGACATGTGTGCTCGGATTAATCATAGCATCGTGTGCATAATATTGGTACCTACATACATAAGGTACATGACTATAACAGAGTAGGTACAAGAGACATAGTTCACGCCATTTCGAAAATCGAATTGGTGTATCGTCTCGGAAATTGGAGTTCGCCGGTTCACCGCTTGAACTTAATTAGATCGAGTCGTTACTACGGTGCCACTGGTGGGACCATGTAGATTGTAGATTCTAATGATACGTGTGATTCGTGCCTCACCTTCTGCATACGTGGCTTATAATGACGCGGACCATGTAACGAGAATATGTGTCTTCCTTTTTCTTCATTTTTGTCTCCCCATTAGGTATGACGAGAGATTGCGTGTGGCTACGTGTCACGTGTACGACAGGCATAGCCCCCTTTGCGTTTATTTTTACCCCCTCATCCTCATCCCCTGGCTCTCCCGCGCTCCTTTTCTTTCTTTATCTAGAAAGCATGCGTCATTCATTTTTCCACCACGTGGCGGACAGACAACTATGAGACTGTCGCGTCATACCACGTGACCAAAATGACCACCTGACCTCAAACCCTAACACAATTAGGCTTAATTGATTCCCGTGAATTCTGGCCCACCGCGGTAGTGCTTGACCATAGCTACGTATGTACACAAACCACTCACGTTTCCGCAATACGATGTATACAACCCTCGAAACCACAGTGTACAGAAGCAGATATAAACACTCCGATTGTTTGTCTTTTCCTGTGGTTAATTCCAAATTTTTCTCTCTTCTGCAATTCATTTATCAATGTAGTGATACACACATGCAGAGGTCTCAGTTTTTCCAGAATTATTATTATTTTCCAGAGTTATTCAACCCGAGATTCAAAATTCCCATCAAGTTGCAGGAAGTGCCAGAAGTTCGGGAGGTCCGAATTTTCACGGAAAAATGTGATATTCGAATCATGCGTTTCATTGCGTACTCCAAAGATTGCATTCTTTATAAGTTGAAGATATCTCTTGTGCACCAAATCTGCATGAATCCTCTTCGAATTTCGTAAAGTCATAGCTATTCAACAGAATATTTTTTCCAAACGCACGAAGCGCTCTTTTTCTTGGTCGTTTTGGTTTTCATCGAGCAATGTGAATTTTGATATTCTACCATGATAACTAATTGACGAAAAAACGTGAATTTTAATCAGATCTCTAGCTCACAATTTACGTAACAATACGAAATGAGCGCTCTTGATTGGATTTGAAAATATCTCAAAATTTCCATTTTTTTTTGTCTTTTTTGTCTCTTTTGTCTTTTCTATTCAAATATACTGCACACACACACACACACATGGCACTGAAATTTTACATGCATCGGAGGTTTACTTTGAAGTTTCACTTCAGTGCCATGCACTCTCGGTAGTTACATTTTACCTAACGGAAGAATCTATGAGCGAAGGTTAATTCCGTAGAGGACAAAGTATGTATGAGGTAACCGGACTTTTTTTGCTTGACGGGTTCATTAGTTTCTATTTGTATTTTTATTCTGTCTTGATTAGAAGGTGGAGCGGCTGTTGCTCAATGAATATCGAGAACCTAGTGGCCAGGAGTTTTCTGCACCTAAAAGCGTCAAGTATAAAACACCAATTTTGTATGATCGATAATATAGTCTGTCAGGAGAGGATTATTCCGCTATACGAGATCAAAAGAATCGAAATAACTTCTGGTGTCTGTGAAGCTGGAGGCTTATTTTTGAGAATTCCATTCTATTTTCCAAAGTTGTGAAATCCTTTCGAATAGTTCCGAAGATCCTGATATATTACAAAATAGTTCTAGTTGTTCATTTAAAAAAAAAAAACCCTGTGTTTCTTACAAAATGAACAACTGGAAGTATTCCCCAAACCTATACCAGGAACTCGAGAACTATTCGAAAGGCTTTTGGAACTCTAAAAAGAGAACCGAATTTTCAAATATCAGGCGCCAGCTTCACAGACACGAAATTCTGTCGTCATCGAGACTCCGGAACATCTCGACGTAGACGTCCCTAAAGTTGGCACCCCCACGCACGAAGAATGCAGCTTTCAATTCAGGAAAAAACAGAGTTGAATCGAATTCATAACGAATCAAGGTGCTTGGTGTGAACGGAATATAACTGCGCATCGCCCTAATTGTAACTAACATTGGGGTGACATTATTTTTCCTCACTGGTGCCTCTTTAAGCACCGTGATAGATCAGGGGATTTACTCAATTTTCTACTGGCTTACCAGGAGTTAGTTCACAGTCTCGCTCGACGTAGGTATAACGTACCAGCGAATACCTAAATGTATAGAAAAGTATATGCCCAACTATATACGGTAGGGTACGATTGCAACTACGTCTACTGACGTTCACGAAAAGAACAAGAAAAAGGAGAAAAGGAACAAGAAAAATAAGAAGAGAAAGAAGCTCGCCGATGTAATCGATTTGAGAAATTCAATCTTAGAATGGATTTTTCTAAAGAATGAATCAAACTTTCGGAGTTAGTCTCCTCCGGAGCAAAAGGAACAAGACGGAAAAGCCGATCCACTACACTATATACGAGAGTAACGAGGGGTAAATTTAGTGAAATCCATTCGCTTCGATACCTTTTGTATGTGTAGAGTGTAAAGTGCATAGGAAGATGCAGCGAGCGATGAGATTAATGAGATACGCTAAATCGAATTACTAATGTACATACATACATAGGTGAACCCAGGTATCATTTATCGCGTGGTATCAATGAGAATGATTTATCGAATCTGATAGGATATCTGTTTAGACAATGAGGCTGAAGCTAGCAGCCAGACAGGGCCGACTGGGAGTGCCTGGGCCCCGGGTCTTGAAAAATCGAAGCATGCTCGGAAAAATTTGCAAAAATTCCTGTGCCATGAATTTCATGAGGCTCAAGTTTGTAACGTGTCGGTTGGAAATTTTGACGAAGCAAAATGTCGATTTTTTGCCTATTTCGGAAGCCCTCGATGCCCGGCGTCGCCGAAAATTTCCAGCCGATATTATTTCTCGTGATTCCGGTCCCTCCTCAACGTTACAAACTTCAGGCGGATTCGGTTTTGAGTAATTTCAACTAATTCCAAACGGTTTCCAGTGAGTTCGAATGACTTTTCATTGATAGTTTGCCACTCTATGGGCTGTCATTGATTTTGATTTCACTTGATTTGTAATTTGGAATTGGATTTGGAGTAGTGACTGGTTACTTCTACGAGTCAGTGACGCTGTGTATGAGAAATAGTTGCTTTTAAGGTGTGTTAAATATTTTCCAGTACTGTAATCAAGTTTCGTTCAAGAATAATTCTGATTAAAATTAGAATTCTGATCAATGTAAATCGTGATTCGGATCACAACCCTGCGATGAGCTATTCTGCATTGGAATAGAAAATTACAATCAGTAAAGGAAGAAAAAACACCATTTATGCACACACAATTTCAAAACCAAAGTTTTTCCGATACCTATACATGTATTATATACCAATATAGCTGAAAACAGTTCATCTTTCTCCGCGTAGGTACATAGTTACACAGTTTGGTTATACACTATACCTAGGTATAGTATATAGTATAAGAAGCTGAACTTTTCTCCATTTGAGAAAAGGTTAGAGGGCTTGGAGCGGGAACGGTAGTTAAACCTCTAGTGCTTGAACCGAGACCCTATATCTGTATGCGTATAGATTAAACACACAAGAATATATATATACATGCATATAAATATATATCTATACCTATATATCTAGAGAACAAATAAGGAAACGAAATGTTCCGCAAGGCGGTATATGTACATAGGTGGTAGGGGCGGTGCGGAACCCCTCTGCACCTTTACTGTAGTTGCAAAAGTTTTCTCTTGCCTGCAGAGAAGGAAACGAAGCGAGGAACGAAGTCATCTCGATGCAAATGCATCTGGAACGGAGCATCCGAGATGCGAGAGGAGCCTAACAAAAATGGAGGAAAATAGAAAAGTGATTCGAAATATTTATCGAGAGAAGATCAAGGACCGAGTACCTATATAGGAAAATCGGAAAGCAAACTCTGTATAAAATTGCAAAAATTCAGACCAATTTTCGTGATCTGCACTCCGAGATCCGTTCTAGCATATCGTAAATTAAAATCAATGCAATAATCGGAACAACAAATTTTTACCCAATCGTACCTATCATATGGTATACCAATGGATCAACTTTTTTCACTATCATTGCGGCACCGGAAACGGAGCAAAAATGAGGGTATCGAGAAAAATACATGTGCCGCCTATACGCAGCTAGGTTTTTGCCTCTTTCGCCATACCACCGTATACCATATAGGAGAGAGATCTAGATATGTATTACCTCTATGTATATATATGGACCGGAAATACTCATGGTAGATTTGTGGTTCGAAATCAGTCCATATTCGGCTTATCGTCGAAAATCCGGCCGCGTATAAGGTTCCCCTGACAACCCTGCAGGGTCGAAGGAAGGAGTAGAATGGATAGATATTTGCGTTACGGGGCTGCGTAGGTATATCCATAATATATCACAAAATCATGATACTTCTTTGAAATTTTTAGGAATATATAGCTGTACCTGTACAGTAGGTATATGCGACCAAACTGCGTGGGCCGTTGTATATGTCTTAGGCCCGAGGTTCCAAGCAAGTGAAACCAAAGTTTGAACAAAACGAACAAAAAGGCCGAAAAAATTGTTTCCATATCACATTATTTTCAGTTTATCTCTTTTCATTCATCCCTCTTTTTTCTTTCGTAATTTTCATTTTTCATTACTTTTTCTTTATTCTCACTCACACGTATACTGTATCGGACGAGGATTTGAATCTCGGCTTATTACGAAAATTGAACTAGCGATCTGAAATACATACGGAGTATTTTTTGTTACCATCGGTTCAGTAAAAGTAAAATAGAATGAAAATCACATTGGATATTAATTTTCAATCACAATTATCGCTAAGAAAATGAAAAAAAGAACAGATTATTTTCCCATTTACAAAGGTTTTGGGTATTTCTACGTACGCAATTTCCTATTCTTTTTCCTTTCTTCTTACTATAATTTCAAATTGCTCTTCTTTTCTCTGAATTTTCTCATCGTGTTTTTCCTCTTCCTGGCTCTTACTTTTCACCCCACTCGAAGAGTGTTAGACAAATCGACAAGACTTCAACGCATTTTATACCTAATATAGCTAGGTACAAACCCTTAGAGAAATTGTCGTTCGACGGATATACAGGTAGATATAAACTCTAGCCACCTCTGCTTGAAAACGGTGAAATAAAATACTCTTTGTTTCCTCAGCAGCGCGAGCTGCTCTACACACCGAACGAAGTAAATCAAAGCGATGTTAAGAAAAATGAAAACAAAAATAGGGATAAAAAGAAAGTGAAAAAAGTAAAGAAGAAATTACGGCACTGACGGAAAATCACCCATAAAAGCCCGGCGGGGGTATAGTAGGTATATATCCAGGTATTACGTTATACTCGTTAATTAGAAATTCTCTTCCTTGTGATTATTATGATTATTATCAATTTTACTCCATCTTGAAATAAAATCAATCGTCTATTAGGTATGACGCGCAGCAGCGACGCTAATATACTAATGTAAGTAATTATATTATCTGATAATTGAAATTTCTCACGGGGTCGGGGTGCATCGCATCCGGGTGTATTTCGCTCCTACAGGACGAATTGTGCAGATTTAATCGATTGAATACAAGTAAAATACACATCGGCGAAGTTTACAAAGCTGACGGAACAAACAGGAAGAATGACGTGGGCCGAAATTTTTCGACGAAGAAATAATATAAATCTTCGTTCGTTTACAACTTCGGGCATGCATCCCAAAAATCACCGAGAAAATTTCGACCGATAGCATTTTTCCCCGATTTTCTTCCGTCGGATTCGTTAGTCGCAAACTCCAGTCTCGTGCAGATGATATCGGCGTGCAAAAAATGACATCGGGCAATTTATGTATGTACGTACGTACGTACGTACGTACATACTACCTAACAGGTATATCGATTTTACCGGGTGAGAGCGATAGAGAGAGGATGCGATGGGATGAGGACGGGCATGGAAACGGGAATGGGGGTTGCAGGTGTTATATAGTAAAGCGTCGAGTTTACCCATTCTTTCACGCTGGCTATAAGGGGGGCCCTGAGAAGAGGTCGTGGAATAGAAACGCTCCGTCGTTGGTGTAGGTTCATAGGTATAGGTGGAGGTGTAGTTTTACTCTAACCTCGTTCTTAGTTCTTGCCAATTTCTTATCCCCCTTCACTTACACCCCATTACCACGAGCCAGCGAACCACACTTCGCTTCGCTCCGAGTAAGTATACCTACAGATAGATATTATACTGTATTGTCCCCCTCCCCGCCCCGCCCCGCGACGCCTTCTTTTTCTGCTCCTATTTTTTCTCCGCGACAGTCGCGCGTGGCTGTTTTCCCCTCTTTTTCCTCTTCCCTCGTCTTTTCCTCCATTTCTTACCTACATTTTTCTCTTATCGCTATTGCAGACCACGCCGTGTACTTATTACAGCGACAAACAGAGCGAGAACGCGGTTCGCATTCATGTATGTATACCTACGCAAGTATACGTTGCAATAAACTCTTTTGAGCACCTCGTCCCTGCGCGGAAGAACACGCGCAGCAAGCAATGCCGAAATCTCAAATCTCACGGAATTCGAAACCTGGAACGTAAGCATCGAAAGATCACCGCCTGCACCAGCGCTCACAGTGGTGCGGTCCCAATATTTTTATACCGACAAAAAGTATGGCGGGTTGTCACTTGGCGGCACCAGCTGGTCCCATATCGCTCTACACGCGGAGTGAGTGAAGGTGCGCGCGTGATCTCGATGATTCTGTGAAAGGCAACAGCGCGCCCGCAGCGGCAAAATCCGGTGAATTTTCCCTCACAAACTTCGCGGCCAGCGGCGCTAGTTGTTCTCGTGTGCAGAGCGGATCCAGCAATTCGTACAGGAACTTTTCGATATTTTTAAAAGGCAAGAAAAATGTCCATTGAAAAGAGAAATCCCCCTCCCGCGGACAAAATCAATTTCCGTTTTTCTATCTTCGGCTTGTAATTACAGTTAAATAGCGATGCGTATTCGTGAAATTGGGAGATTCGTCGTTTTCTTCACAATCGGTGATACTAGTCTCTATGCTATAAATGATTGGAAAAGTGAACGGGAAAAGGGAGACAATTTTGAGTCGGAATTTCGATGAATTTTCTTGTCAAAATTCATATAAACTTACACGCGTATGATAATATATGTTCTTGAGATTTTGGCTCTACGATACACACTTGTGGTTTTAGGCACCTGCGCCGACCGCGCCGTGGTAAAACCGGGTGCCAACGCTCGGATGAAACGAGGTAATAACGTCGAAGGTCTACGTCCTACTAGCTGCACCAGCAAAATCAGCCCACACAAAAAAGAGTGGTGGGAGGTTTTCTTACTTTTTTATTACTAATTTATTACCACTTTGCCAAATTTTCTACTCCTCACAATTTCGAGTAATCGTCGTGTGGCTCAGCTTTAGTCGAAGCTGCACCAGCCACATCCTAACTTCGCTATATTTCCCGCTACAAAGGTGTACTATACGTCGAAATTTTGTACTTTTTTATTACCTTCGATGGTTATCAACCAAAAATTTTCATTCGTAATTCTGAACGGGGCAAACAACACTTATTCCCTTATTCCAGGCACAGCGATCATCTAACAAGATTATTGGGCCGAAATTATTAGCAATAGGGACTGGTTTCCACCTGAAGATGTACAAGTATACCTTGAAACGATATGAAACATTCGAAAAATAGCAGATTATGATGATGAAAAAAGTCCAGCCCCGAGGAAGTGCGTATTCATTGAATTCCATCGACTTCTCGCTTAGCATATATTTTTTACTCGGGTTTCGTATTTTGGGCGACGTACAGAAATTGGAGGTCATCGAGCTGGAGCGAAGAGAAAAAAGATGCGCGAGTATTTATGTATTTCGAATTTGATCCACTTTCTGCGGTGATGAAATTTTTTACTCACCGTTCTTGGACGCGATGTTTTTTTCAAGCAGGTACATGCCTGTCTTCCGGAATGATAAAAAACATTTGGGGGCCGTAGGACCGCGGTAATAAAAAAATAGCTGGGAAAACACCAACGTAGGTGTACTTCGAAACAATAAAAAATGTTTGGGGGGCGTTGGGCCGCGGTAATAAAAAAATAGCTGGGAAAACACCAACGTAGGTGTACTTCGAAACAATAAAAAATGTTTGGAGGGCGTTGAGAAGCGGTAATAAAAACAGAGCCACGGAAACATTCGATTTTATCGAATATCATCCACTTTTCGCTCAGACTATGTTTTTCAAATCAAGAAAGGCTTTTCAAACTATTCTTCATCAGCACAAACGCAAATGTATATTTGTTTCCGACGACATTTACATTCCATACATAGAAAAATGGAGCATATTCAGGTATGTGTGGAGTCATATTGCGAACTGTTTATTTCTTGAGAATATCAGCCAATTTTTCTTATTTTCATGAACAATAGTAAAACCGGAACCACGTTTTGATTTTTGTTCAATTTATACGAAATCAATTTGAATTTGCGCCAACCGATGTATTGAAACGTCAGGTTAGGTTAGGTTGGGTTGGGTTGGGTTGGGTTAGGTTAGGTTAGGTTAGGTTGCACGTTTATCGGACCAGAGGTCAATACAAAAAACAAAACGTGGTTCCGGTTTTACTATTGTTCATGAAAATAAAAAAAATTGGCTGATATTCTCAAGAAATAAAGTATATGTCGTCGGAAACAAATATACATTTGCGTTTGTGCTGATGAAGAATAGTTTGAGGAGCCTTTCTTGATTTGAAAAACATAGTCTGAGCGAAAAGTGGATGATATTCGATAGAAACGAATGTTTCCGTGGCTCTCTTTTTATTACCGCTTCCCAAAGCCCCCCAAACATTTTTTATTATTTTGAAGTACACCTAGGTTGGTGTTTTCCCAGCTATTTTTTTATTACCGCGGTCCTACGCCCCCAAAATGTTTTTTATCATTCCGGAGTACAGGTATGTACCTGTTCGAAAAAAACAGCGGAAAGTGGATCAAATTCGGAATACATAAAAACTCGCGCATCTTTTTTCTCATCGCTCCAGCTCGATGACCTCCAATTTCTGTACATCGCCCAAAGTACGAAACCCGAGTAAGAAATATATGCTAAGCGAGAAGTCGATGGAATTCAATGAATATGCACTGTCTCGGGGCTGGACTTTTTTCATCATCATAATCTGCTATTTTTCGAATGACAATGTTAGTCACTTGAATTGTGTCCCGAAGAAGTTTGCAAAATGCTGTACAGCTTCGTTAAAAATCAACCGATTTGGATCAAATCTTTTCTTTCATGAACTCTTTGTCAATTTCGATTTCAGCGATATTTCAGCGATGTATCCGACTTCCGCAACTGATGGCTGTTGTATTTTGTATAATTTTTTTTTTCTTTCTTAGGTGATCGGCATAGCGAAGAATATTACATGAATTGCAACAACAACAAATTGTTCATTTCGCGATAACTTGGAAAGGTCGATGAGCAATCGAAAAGTAGTGGAAAAAACGTTTGCTTCTTTCGTCTACCACTGCCAGCTTTCGTGTACATTTGGAAAACGCACGGTACGGATTACAGTCGCCTGTTTATTACAATAATAAACTGCTTGAGACACGAGTATCAATGAAATTATTATTCGAGGTGTATCGTCTCGTATCATCTCGTTCTCTGAATGTTCTCATATTTTCTCGCTCTTTTTCATCTCCTTCTTCTTCTTCTTCATATTATTATTATTATCTGTAGATTCTGGCTGGACACCGTCCAGACTTTATTGAGCAATTCCGCGTGTAATTGTACGCTGCGTGGATATTGGATTAAGAAAGCTGCGTTTGTATACCGCAGAGCGATATATGAGAACACGAAGAAAAAGAAGGAGAGAAAGAGGAAAATAAGAGTAAAGATAAGATTTATGAGAAAAGTTGCGGATTAGTTTTGATAACGTGCAGACTCGTCTGCTGAGTACCGCGTTGTTGGCAAGTGCCAACTCTCGGGCATTATTTGTTATATCTATAACAATCTAGCAGGTACATACACGTTGTCACGTTACATACATGATATCTAATTGTTCGGGTAACGAGTCAACGGATAACGGGGCTAATGAAATCTACTGTCGGATCGAAAAGGTTTGGCGGTTCAGTTTGAGTGATTATAACTTCTGAAAAAAAAATGTTAGAGGGTAAATTCAAAAACGTGCGTGAAGCGTAGAGTTTTCTGCGTTCAACGATTATTCACGGGTTTCGGTGCGAAAATCGTGCGAACCGATATGGTCTCCGAAGGGTTAAAAAACGTAGTTTTTTCGGGGTACGTTGCCGCAGGTCAACTTTATATCGTCACTGTTCGTCTAAAAGAAGCGTTAAAAATCTGAAAAAATTCACAGTTATTCCCTGAACATTATCAAACGTCATGGCTTTTGAAATTTTGGAGAATATTTGAAAACCTGGACGCCGGGTGCAAAAAAGTCCAATTTCGCGATTTCGGTAACGACTGGGAACAGGTGACACCGAGCTAGCTTAAAATTTTCGTTAAAATATACACTATTTGATTCTGTAATCACTTTTTGATTCGCAATACTGAGCCTCCAGTAATAGACGTCGATAATTTTTGGAATTTGCTACGGGCAATGTATATGCGAGCCGCGATATTCGTCACTGCATTTTCCCCTTCACGCCTCCGCCGCATCAATTGTTTTTCAATCGTCTTCTACGTCGACCGCGAGCAACAATTGAGGCGGTGGACGCGCGGAGGGGAAAATGCAGTAACGAATATTGTGGCTCGCATATACATTGCCCGTAGCAAATTCAAAAAATTATCGACGTCTATTACTGGAGGCTCAGTATTGCGAATCAAAAAGTGATTACAGAATCAAATAGTGTATATTTTAACGAAAATTTTAAGCTAGCTCGGTGTCACCTGTTCCCAGTCGTTACCGAAATCGCGAAATTGGACTTTTTTGCACCTGGCGTCCAGGTTTTTAAATATTTTCCAAAATTTCAAAAGCCATGACGTTTGATAATGTTCAGGGAATAACTACGAATTTTTTCAGATTTTTAACGCTTCTGTTAGACGAACAGTGACAATATAAAGTTGACCTACGGCAACGTACCCCGAAAAAACTACGTTTTTCAACCCTTCGGAGAACATATCGGTTCGCACGATTTTTGTACGGAAACCCGTAAATAATTGTTGAACGCAGAAAACTCTACGCTTCCCGCAGGATTTTGAATTTACGCTCTAACATTTTTTTTTTAGAAGTTATGATCACTCAAACTGAACCGCCAAACCTTTTTGATCCGACAGTAGTCCTAAGGCACCGTTTTATCGATTCAAGGATTATGGCAGATTTACGCTGTTGCGGGAATACAGGCGCGTTCAAATCAAATTAACGGGGTTTTCCATGTGCCTCACATATTTACGACAATACATATACAAGAAATTCAAGGGGATTGCCAGTGTGTGAAATTTGGCAAAATTGAGAAATATAATCGAAGTATTTCTCCCAATTTCTTCCTTCGATTTCGATTCACTCGCAGCAGCCGAGTCTCGGGAACGAAGAGACCGAAACAAAATTAATTCAGTTGTCTGTTTTGTTCTCGTTTTTTTCTTTCGAGTTTGTTGATTACAAAACTGAGGTAGAATTCAATCGGCTTCTTCGGTGGTTCGGAACTTTGGAAAATCGTCTTGTACCTCTCATTGCGAGGAATCATTCGACATAAGAAAGCCGAAGTTCTTCTCAGAGTTATTCGTCGGCACGCGAACTCATGCGGATTCATTATCCGGACTGTTCGCCCTGACTGATAATGTCCGGAGTAGAAATGTCAGGTGAAGGTGGTCCCATATGCCATGTACCATGCAATAAAGGCAGAAGAATAATGCTAAAACTCGGATAATTAGTCGTGAGAATTACGTAGACACTGTCTGCAGCCTCGCCCATGAATCGCAATACTTATAAATTACGTGAAAGAAAGAATTTACCGCAGTTGGTACAGACTGAAGTATAATATGCCTTGGAAAGCGATCCAACGATCAATTATCGAACGAATCTTCCCCGTTAATAATTCGACTGAACAGGAAAAATAAAATTGATAGGTATGTGCCTAATCATAACTGTAAAAGTTGAATTATGTGTCGACCAACGTTTTACTCCTCGTAAAGTGCGTCTCGCCAATTTTACGGGCGATTATGTACACTCGTATATCGGGTATAGTACAGCGAACGGGTGATGTGACTTCGGTCAAAGAAGCGTTAAAAAACGAAATTATGGGGTAGTACGTGGTTTAATTAAGGCTTTTCGGGATGAGTTCTCAATCCAGATCGCCGCGTCAACGTCGCGATGCGTACTGGTTTGTAGGCTCGTAATACGATGCCGTTAATTGTACCCAGAAATGGAAATGCGGCTCAATTCGTGTGATTAATTTCCACAAATGAACTCGCGAGCTCAGCCGACACGGGAGACTCCCATTTTCGGATGAGGAATTAAACACCTCGTGAAATTGAGATGGATGCAATTTCACGATGGACATTTTTTAGAGTATGTAACTGCATATTAGGTATTTTCATTTGTAATTATTCATCTTTGTGCACCGAGACAAACATCGTCGTGGATACATGTATACACGTGGCGCATAAAAATGAATGATTATACCAAGAAGAATACCCGATTGGGCAAATTGATTGATTTTTTATTGTCGGAAATCGTGAAGAATGATGATAATATGGAATAAAATTCATCGTGGACGGAGCTAGAAAAATCGTGAATCGTTTTACCGTAATTTAATGAATTTTACTTCTTTTTCTATCTCATCGTAACTCATTCATAAATTTAAGCCGCGTGTCCCGCGTTGTATGCACCTGGTAGGTACTACGTATAAGCGAAAAAAAAGCCGACAATAATAATAGCGGATACCTATACGTTATAACGCGCTGAGGTTCCGGTTCTCAGAAACGAACACAAAAGCTGCAGAGTCGGTGGACGCCCGGGCGGCGTGAAAGAGGCAAGAGAAAAAAACGGAAGAAAAAAAAGATTAGCGTAAATACATTATGTATGTACTCTATAAATACTTACGATAGTCGGCATAGGGGAGAGAAGAAAAGAAAGGATTAAGGAAGAAAAAAAAGGAAGGGAAAAAAACGGACAAAGAAAAGAATACAATGAGGAGCTAAACGTTCTGGCTTAAGTAGTGTCCGGTATATCTGTATATGGACTAATGCAATTCTCGGTATACCGACTACTTACCGAATGAACTAATACCTCCGTGTCAATGAATCGCGGTGTGTATCTTCGATCGTAATACGTGTGTACACCTGACCTATGCTATTCAAACTAATACATATATTTGAACTGTGGTTTGGCATTGAAATTTTATAGGATAAATAAGACGTATCCGAGGACGCAGGAGCTTGACGATTGACCCTGAGAAATCTGTGTCAATGCCAAGCAAATAAATGTTGTAGTATAACGTGGAAGAGAAGTTTTTTTACTTTGGAACAGGACGCCTGCGGATTTTTAACGACCGATAGGTATCCATAGAATTTGTGAAAAATGTGCTCGCACAATTCATTTATTTATACAGAGTGACCCGGGATCGACGCCGAGATTCTTTGTTAAAATCGGAGATCGTAGATCTGCATCCAATTTTTTTCAAAAAAATCCATAAATTTCCTGTTGCGGTCGATCGAAGATTAGCCGACGACTCGCGTTCTATGAACGGGCTCTTGTCCACAATATGTGTGATACAAGCGAAGAAACCAAGGGGACGTAACCGAGCGCGCGACGCAGTGACACTACTCCCGTTCACGGTACGCGCGTTATTGGCTAATCTTCAATGAACCATAACGAAAAGTTATGGAATGAAAATATGAAAATGTTCAGGGAATAACTGTGAATTTTTTCAGATTTTTAACGCTTCTTTTAGACGAACAGTGACGATATAAAGTTGACCTACGGCAACGTACCCCGAAAAAACTACGTTTCTTAACACTTCGGAGACCATATCGGTTCGCACAATTTTTGCACCGAAGCCCGTGAATAATCGTTGAACGCAGAAAACTCTACGCTTTACGCACGTTTTCGAATTTACCCTCTCACATTTTTTTTTCAGAAGTTATAATCACTTAAACTGAACCGCCAAACCTTTTTGATCCGACAGTAGTATTGCATGAATATGTGGAAAGGGGCACAAGTTTCGGTCTATTATATACCAGAACGTTACGCAACGAAATCTGAAAAAAGAACATCGACTGAAATTTGCTGATCCCAGACGCGGAGCCGGGGATTACCGAAAATCGGCAAGGTACAAAGATGCTTCTTTTCATCGTCAAATTTCAGACCGTATGATTTCTCCTGATTTTGTTCCGTCGACGTCCGTATTTGAACTTTTGTCCAATTTCGTAACAAACAGAAAAGCGGACGCACCGACCAACGCGGACGCACGCTACACTCGCTCATAATACGTGAAATTCTTATTGTCATGCAAATCGTGCGAGCCTCGGGAGTCAGGAGTCGAGTGGAACGAAACTCCCGATTAATCGTAAGCCAACCTGTGCACACACACACACACACACACACACACACACACACACACACACACACACACACACACACACACGCACGTATAATGTAAACCTAGATTGTACTACGTGCGATGGTTATACCGATCGCCAACGAAACCGACGTATTATCATACTGACGCATCGATTCGTAAATTTACGGCGCTGCAACCGCAGCTCTAACGGTGGTGAAATGAAAATGAGAAAATAAATTAGCGGCGAAATTCATTCTTTGTTCCATAACTATTCTCGAGTAACACTCTATTTTTTCGTTCTGTTTTGCTTTCGACATTCGTTCAGGTAACACGATATTACATAGACTATAGACTATATAATATAATATATATACTATGTCTAGGTATAGAATTAATTTGATGAATTCCGCCTGCAGAATTTCGACAATGTTACGAGTGTTGTTACGGGAAATTTTCTCTTTTTCGTTGTATCATTCACGAACAGTATTTTTCTCATTCCTTTTCTGAATTTTACGATGCATGAAACTGCGGCGGTCGAAGAATATACGAATGAAAAACTCGAAAACGCATTTTTCGGGAAGTTCTTCAAGCCTAAGACCTTAAACTTCATGGCCAGTCATCTCTCGACTGCACATACGGTGACTAAAAAATATTAGAGTCGGCTAACCTAATAGAGAAATTTGTGCCCGTCGAGTGGGCTCCGGGATATCAATGATTTCTGTATTATCGACGGAACTCCCTATCCTCGCCGCTGCATCAGAGCCATCTTCAAGATTCTTCGGTCAACGACACGTATTCGAACGAGCGCCCCCGTATTCCTATATATAATATGTGTAAGAAATCAAAATTTCGCCGCCGAAAATCATGACAGTCTTCACAGTGGAATGAATGAGCTATCAATTTTTGATCAATGGAATGTGTCCTACATATTATTTATAATTGTATTGTACGGCACCGAATTATACCGACGCGTCTATTCTCGTGTTATCATTATTAATATTACTATTATATATTATTACGAAGACGATGATGATCATAATTATCAAATGCGTACGTATATCCGTATCTGGAGCATTTAGCGGGTTGAAATTCTCCCGATTCGATACAGGTATTGTAAATTTGCCTTCGATTATGTAATAGGTGCCGATCAGTAGGCTGCAGTGACATAATATATCTACTACCACACGCGGAAAATAGAAAAATGAAATTTACATGGGATGCAGATGTGTTTAACCAACGCGCATTACCGCACCTAGTATGCAGTAGGTATACAGGTATAAGGTATGCTGTATCTACTGCAGGTTATCCAGCATATTACGTGGTTCAAAAATTTATCAAAACGGGTGTAATCGAGCGTTAATTGAGCAAAGATATAGGTATATGCGAGGTATGATATATATATGTGTACGTATACATACATGCGTGTATATATACCAATGTATAGTATATACATCGTATATAATCCGGGGTTTTAAATAACGATATGATTATATATTTATATCATACATATATTAGTTACGTAATTAAAACTGGAGATAAATTTTCTCCGGGAATTATTCTCTACTTCATGTATTATATATATACCTGCGCGTACCTCCATACATATTAGTGCTGCACGACTGAGCCGGCTTAAATGATTAATTAAAAACCTGTAATGGCCGAACTGGGCATTTTGGCCGGCTCAGCTTCGGCTAGGTAGCGCAATTAGCCATTTTGGCCGGCTAATCCGTACGCCACTAAAACATGCATGCGATGTCTTTATCATACATAGTACTATACGTAAGTATACCTTCCAGATTACTTTAGTGCAGATAATAATAATAGTACTAATAGAAAACGATCGCATTGATTTTCTATTAATTGTATGCAGGTACTATACCACAATATGGTGATGACCGTGATGATAATAATGACGATGTGAAATACTTGAAAACAAGTTAGGAATGAATGATATGAAACGGGATTTTTTCTCTCAGATACGGAAAATATGGTCGTCAGCCTGCGTAGGCACATCTCTGCCTGCCTGCATAAGGTACTGGCATTAGATCATTCATATTAGCGATATACCTATAGCAGGTAGCGGAAGAAAAAGAAGAAGGAGAAGAAAAAAGGTAGCGATAGCGAGTGGAAGCTGCAGGAAGTAAAAGGAACGTGAACGAAATTGCACGCGGACCCTTCCAGTATCCCGAGGGGACGCTTCATCTTCTTTCTTCACAAATGCTTTTTGTTCGTAACGATTTTTTTTCTACTTTTTGCGTTCCGTTAATACCTATACATGATACATGGGCACGTATATGCGCATATACATATGGATATATGTTATATCCCGACGAATCTAGGAGCATGAACTCGTCGTGAACCTACATGCGTACACATGCAGATATGTTGACGATGTATAACATGCGCAATATTATATAAGTATGAATAATTCTACATGCAGCTATATACGTATATTATCATTGTGCATTTGTTTCATTCTCTTTTTTTTTTCACGTGCGAATATGACGAATAACTCGAACCGCGGTTCCCCCGGGTTTTTTCCTTGTTTTCATTTCCTCGGTCACTTGAGCGCGAGCTCTGTAATTACGGGGCTGAAGTTTATAACGGTAACGCAACAAGTTCGCGAAAAACTTGATATCAGAGTGAAATTTTTCGATGAAGAAAATTCCTGATTTCTCGTGAGATTTCGGGAATCCCCAGGTGCGAGAAGAAGAGATTCCTGAAAGTTCTCCCAAAATCAAGAATTTCCTTCATCGAAATATTTCAAGCGATATGATTTTTATTGATATCGTTCCCACTACCGTTGCGGACTTTCATCCTCATTCGTAACTTGACCAACAGAGAGCAACGAAATTTGATGAAAAAAAAACAAGAATAAAAGCTTGAAAGCTTGACAAAATAATTCATACCTATACTGGCATACACATTCAAAATAAGAATGTATTTTTTCATATTTATGTACATCGCGAAATAATAATGAACTCGTTACTCATACTAGGTCCATACGTAGTATCATCGATTAGATCTGATATAAATCATGAGAACAATATTCAGAATTCGACTATTGCCACAGTCTCGGCTATGGTACTATGATAAAATCGTGCAGCAGTATACAGGAACCATTCCGTCATACATGAATTAGCATAAATAACGTTAGAAAATATAATGGAATTCTCAAGTCTAACGAAATTAATTTTACACTCAGTTAATTATCGAAATATACCGATTTTCAAACTGTGATTATTTTTCACCGAGCATATCGAGCGAGCATATTAGGTATACATTGTCGTTTCTCATATTTATACCCGTATTATCGTAAAAGTTTGACCAATACGTATAAAGTTTCTGACGGTGAAAAAAAGCTGTAGTTAGAAATGGCAAATGCCTATTTGAGAGGGAAAAAAATCTGAAAAGGAGAAAAAAAATTTGTAATCCTTCGAGCCGGATTTGAACCAGCGACCTATGGATGTCTCTAAACAGGATTTACATCAAACCAACTACAGTCCACCGCTCTACCAACTGAGCTATCGAAGGTCTTAACAATGAATTACGATTAGTTTGTATTGAATATATCCGAAGGAGAGAATGTTGGAAGAAAAAAATTACGCAAGGTTCATCGCCCCGCAAAATTTCATAACCGGCTATTCGAGATCGGAGGTTGGGGTAGAAAAAACCTGAAGAACAAAAAAACAAAAAAGACCAAAATTTCAGAGATTCCCGCCTTTTCTCGTATTGGACAAAGTAGAAATACATAACGATCGCGGGTTATTCATGTTATTGATGGATGATCAACTGATTTCCAGTTTTATACCGGAATTGAAATTTTCTTATTATCATATTCATATCAAGTATCAGATGTGATAATAAATTGCGCGGAAGTGAAAGTTGCGGTTTCGTAACCTAGAAATCGCGGGGCCAAGTTCATTAACGTAAACTACTATGCGCACGCGATATAATAATAAATAAACGGTGTATCTAGGTATATTAAAGGAATTTTTCGTTCCTTATCTAATACTCAACCTTATAGCTAGAATTTGTACTCACAGAAAGTAGAAGGGCGTCCGAGAGTTCCGACAATTGACAGGTCAGTACCAATAATAAGCGTTGGTAACAAAGCCACGAGGATCATTCAAGATGATAAACACCGCTTTGCGTGTAAATACACACATACAAGAAGCGAATGGCACTGAAAATTACGTCACTTTCCACCGAACATCAATCCACGCCTTATTAGACTAGCTATTTATCTATCTAACGATTATACCATCCACATAGTACATCATTGTTTACGCGCGGCAGCATCACACAACAGCTCTGGGCCGTTCTCATCCGCATCACAGAAATACGAAGAACTACATCCATGTAGGAAGAAGAACTACATGCGTCAATCTACTGACTTCAATATTATTCCTACGCCTGCCTCTGCCTCCGAGCCTCGTAGTTCCGAATTACGAGGCTTTTTCTAGATTCCAAAATTATATATTATTTTCACACTTAAGGAACAACGGACGATCATAGCTGGCGCCATCTAGACGCAGAATGTTAAAACTGCGAATGTCGATGAGGCAGTTCAACGACACGGCTTCACCATCGAAATAAAATTCTCATTACTCTTTTGGGGAAGTTAGAAACTATGGTTTTGTGCACGGAGTGTAGTTTTACTCCGTAGTTTTGTAGAATACGACATGCGGAATCCAATCAATTGATCTACGCAGACCGAGATTATGTATTTCATGTAAAAGTAGTCACAATGAAGTACTTGTTCGTTCACAACTCGTTTACAAGTAGAAATAGAACCTACCAAACCAGACGAAAACTGCCCATGTTGTCGATCGGCAACCCGCATCGCATTGATGTGTGAAGAGCTGCCAATATTCAGGATGAAGAATGGAAACTTTCTGATAAATGAAATGGTTTTCGTGTAATCGTAAGAACTAATTTTATTCAAGATCCATATCACACGGAACACATTTTATATCGATTACATTATCTTTGTCGGTTGATACTCCTGTTTCTGTTTTTTTTAGATCCGTACGAATTGTCGAATCCGCGGATTCTTTTATGACAGATTTGTCTTTTCGTTGTATCGATTTCAGCAAACTAATCTTTCCGCATCTTATGAATTTGAAATTTGGTAAATACCTCAACTCGCCGTCCCATTTACGAAGCATTTCACACTGAGATGGATTAAATATATCGGGGATTTCTGAAATTCAATATAAATATAATTTGAATCGATGAAAAACGGAAACACCAAATTTCACACAACCAATTAGCGAAAGGCGAAAGAAAATGAATACGTGAAGAATACACGAATCAAAGATCATTTTCATCATTTACTATTCCACGGTTTGATCATTTCAGTAATTCTCACCTATACCGCATGTTTCATACTCTGTTTCTTCACGTTTTTTTGTCATGCGGATAATATCCTCTCTGCTAGCATGTTGCCGATTTTTTCTTCCACCAATTGAATGTTTCATATTAATTTGTGCCAATTCTTCGTCATGCCGAGCTATGTACCTGAATAAATTTACAATCCAACTCGACGGCATGAGTGATGTAATATTAATTTCTGAATTCATATTTCACATTATCATAGATCAAAATATTGAATAATCCTCCGAGTTATACCTCTTGAGTAAATCCTCCGCCAGTTTTTCTGTATACGGACAAACGTCCGGTACCATGTTATCTTGTATCCATAACATTTTTTCACCAATCAAATTCTGCCTCATCGCACTGCCGAGTTTCAGGCTCTCCCGTTTTGTTATTCTGTAATTTAAATTCAAAATTCGTAGGGCTTAATGTTTTCATAGAAAAAACCAGTGCACAGGGAGACAAAGCAATAATGAAATAACCAACCAACAAAAACGGATAATCGAAAATATTATCAATACATAAGTAAATTGTAGTTCAATTATTATTCATCTACTTTTTAGTTTTCTTCGTTATAGCAATAGATCTTCGGCTATTAGGATGCATCACCTTCTTAGCCTTGGCCAATGCTTTCTTCATCGAGGTAGACTGCAATTGAAATAATGAATAAAAGAAAATCAAGAAAAGGAAGAAAGAAAAATGGAAAATATGATTCGAACAATTTTCACCGATTGTACCATGTACTTACCATTTTCGTTTTATGTTTTTGGTATTGCTAGACAAAATTCTTGGCACTTATCACCGTATTATCATACCACACGCTAGCAGCACGGTACATAACCTATAAATTCTACTGAAGATATCTTCGTGCCATAGACTTATAAGATAGACTGAGCGCTCCTATAAGAGGCACTGAAGCCAACACTTAAAGGACAGAGATATGTCCGGAGTACTGCTCTCTCTTTTCAATCGGCGTCATGGTGGGAGACAACGGAGCAGTGGAAGTGGAACAGTCTTGCGCCTGCGCCTGTCAAATGCGTATTCATGTTCGTCGTTCACGGGTCGTGTTTCTATTTTCTATCGTTTCTATAGTTGTGCCGTGCTATAATTTGTTTGTTATTATAATTAAAACTATGATAATAAGCTGTAAAAATGGTGGCGAACTGCTGTATATGTAAATCGCATCTGGGTCAACAGGAAGATGTGACTTTTCACAAGTAAGTTGAAGTACATTGATGCAAAATTCACATACACGTTGAGTGCGTGGAGGTTATGTTTTCCCCAGCAACGTTATCGCAGAGTCTCACGTACTTCTTAGACATTTTTTGGCTAAAGACGGACTGTTTTCTAATTTTAGGTTACCAAGGAACGAAAATCTTGCTAATGAGTGGGTGAAAATTATAAGTGGAATTGGAATTCACATCAGCAAAACTGCAACTGTATGCAGTAAGCACTTTGATGATAGTCAATTCCAGTACAGAATAGTTGGCAGTGCTATAAAACGATTTTTGACACCGAATGCTATTCCGACGAAATATGTCACAGCTCCTCCATGTCGAAGTCAAAGTTCAAGGTATGTTATATTTGATTAGAAAATATTTCGGAATTATTCCCAACGAATATCATAAAAATTGTTTGTTCCAGCAACTGCGATCAAAAACCTGCGAGAGAGGGAAAATATGACACAGAAGGTGTCATGGTACAAGAATCTGCGAGAGAGGAAAAAGATGACATAGAAGATGTCATGGCACAAGAATCTGCGAGAGAGGAAAAAGATGACATAGAAGATGTCATGGCACAAGAATCTGCTCTTCTTACGTAAGTAAAACAATTCATGCAAGGTTTGATTCAGTCAAATATACGTAATCATAATATCCTCTGTCGAAAAGCTAAAAGGCACATGTCCTTCGTAGAATCAATGCGATATCTCCGATATAATATTTGTGTTCTTTTAGTCAATTATCCGATACTGACGCATACTTTCTTGTTTTTCAGTAAGCTAGTAAGCGATGAAACAGAAGATGAAAATTCAACACTTTCTAAAAGGTACTGCAAAATTATTCATTCATAATAATCATTACTACTTCAGTTATTGATTAAATAATGTATTCTCCCAGAAAAAACGACTCTGCAGATAATACCAACAGAAAACGTACTCGAGTAAACACGGTTCGATATATTGGGGATATAGGCCGTGAAGATTTCGCTTCTGATGAAGCCTACCGCGTAGTTCAGAGTTATGTCAGGGACAGCAAAAAGGAAATAAAAACATTGAAGCAGAAACTGCGACGTATGGATACAAAAATAAATACTATGAAGGATTTGACAGATAATCTGAGAAATAAGAATATGTTAACGAGTCAAGCTGCAGAGTTTCTACAAGTAAGCACTTCAACCAGTAAATCATGAAATCTGACCAAAAAACCGTTGAGTTAGATGTTAGTACGTCGTCAAATAAATAATCATGTCATTTAATTGAGATTCATGGGAAGCCTTAACGGGTTAGACACATGTTTTTCAAATTACACACACAGATGCGTACGATTTGTAAATTATAATCTTAAATATTGTTGCAATTGTAAATATGTGAAATCGAATTAGCACTAATCTTAATTTAAACCTTTATATAATTATATAATCTCATTCGTTATCATTTAAATTGATATGTTATGTAACTAAAATGAATTCTGGTTTAACAAGTCTACATATCATTTGATTGGCGCCCAACATATTTATTTAGAAATTTATGTTCAAAGACCAATAAAAGAGCAAAATTAGCTTCACATAATATAGTATAAATTACACTAAAAACTGTTTACTATAGATAATATACACAGGTCTCAACGATTGAAAAATTACATGATTGAATATTATTTTAATTGTAAGCATTATGAGTCTCATACTCAACAAAAGTGGAAACAAAATAAAAAATCCAATTCATACCTTGTGTAACTCATTTTCATTTCTTTTTTCATCTTAGAGTTCAATGAGTCCGGCGGTGAATGCAATACTTGAAAACCTACTGTCGGATAAGAATATCAACGTTTATCCTCCTGCATTGCAGGGATTTGCGAGCAGTTTATTATATTATTCAACGCCGG